>OZ022417.1:17969659-18527753 GCA_963989365.1 Rhimphoctona megacephalus
AATAACGCACATAGAGGAAGAAATCTGTTTTTTCATCGAGCGTGACGTACTTGCACATTTTTTTCTTCGCCCACGCAAAAAAAGATGCCAACTTTCCTCGGGCACATTCTTGAAAGAGAGGCAGACAAATCTCACGGCAAATATTTGTATAGACGCTATACTCGACTTTTATGTTGCAACTTTACGTGTTTTTGAGCATCTGATGTGCTACGAGATTCAACTACGAGCATGAACTCTGCTCGGGTTTGTATTATTTACATTTCTGTATATGTTTTTCTGTCAATGGCATTATTGCACCGACATCATTTCCAGAAGAAACTTTTTGATATGATGTAATCGAGTACTTTGTAAGATAATTATCAACGTGGAAAATTAATTAGATGTAACTTAAAATATTGAAATGGAGATAAAAATGCTGTTCACACATACTCATACATTCATATATCTATACATCTACGTAGGTTCTAAAACTCATTTAACTCACACTAACTCCAGAGTACAAAAGTTTCCTTTAGAATAAAGTCTCCTAAAACCATACTTTTTTCAGTACGAACCAAACTTTTCACTCGCCATTCTATAATCCAGCGTTTGGAAAGTTTCAACTCTGAACTCAGGAATCACAGCATCCATTTGAGCAGATTTTTTTTCTTTTAATTCTATAACATATGTTGCATACCTTTTACATTCAATTTATGGCTGTGAAGCCAAAGGATGGGGTAAATATACAGAAATGCGGGTTTTCCCAAAAATGACGATAATTTTTTTTTGTTTCTGTCAGTTAATAGTTATGCCTAATAATGATAATCAGTCGGGAGAAGTTTAAAAAATTCCATAGAATATGGTTTTTTAAGCAAAAAACCAACATTTGCATTTTTCCGTTTTCCAAGCATTATAATGCTTCTAAGCTATTATTTTCAAGCTTCAAAATAAATGTACAGCGTTCACTATAACTTTCGTTTCAAAACAAACTTATATTATACGCGATTTATTCAATTTCAAAACAACATTCCAATATTCTTGAAATTGACAATAAAGGTGAAATTCCTCAGTCTTCAAAATGATTTGCGATGGATGTGATGTATCCTTAGTGAGTGCGGTTGAAATGTTTACAGATAAAGAAGAAAGTTGAAAATTTCTTAAAAATCACAGCATTATAGCGGAGGAAGTGAATTGTTCAGAATGTAGAAAAGTGGCGACTTTATCAAAAGATAAAAAAATTTTTAGGTGTCAAAAAAAAAGGAATATAAAGAAAGGGGAAAAAGTAACAAAACAATGCAGCTTTAAACAATCTATAAGAACAAATTCTTGGCTGGAAAATACTAATTTGTCGCGAAAGCAATGCTGCATGTTCTTGGCATTATATATTTTGTTACCCCGACCTCAAGATTTTTTTACAAAATGAATTGAAAGTGAGCCCGACTACGTTTACACGCCCTGTTCGAAACCATTGCCGAATTTCATAATAAATAATTGGGAGAGTTCAAAAAATCAAGACATGTTGAAATGCTGTGTTTCGAGGAACTTCAAAACCCCATAACTCATGGAATTAATAAAAAATGTCAGCCTCCCCCGACGGAATATGGTTAGTGGTGACTCATTGAAGCAGTCCATATGAAAAAAAAAAATTTATCATCATTTTTGGGAAAAGCCGCATTTCTGTATATTTACCAAGGATGGGACAAGATTTGAGTAAGTTAAAATGTGAACTTAAATACTGTTGATATTTCACATAATTATGGAGTGGTCCAGTGATTTGTTCAGAAATAATTTTATTAGCTATAATAATATGTAAATGTACGATGCAGCAGAATTTTTCGAGCGAAATTTTTATTGCACAAAGCAATTGTCTTAACTATAATATATCCAGATATTATGAAGGAGAACTATGCAAACGATCGTATTAAGGTTAATGGGCGTAGATGACGTAACATTGTCTCTGGCGACTGTACGATTTTACCTCTCGGCTCGAGCAACTCGACGAGCAGATTTGCCCATTTCTCCCAAGTGTCTCATTCTCGTGACTCGACACGAGAGTGGCAGGTGTTCTTCGTCTCCTCTTTAGGTGAGAATATACATTACTTTCCGTCCTTTTGATGACGCGCATTTTTGCACCTGCTAGAGAGTCAACGAGTACGCAAAGTTTGCCTTTGAGAATTTTTAGCTCTTTGTGCGTCGAATAAAGAGAGTGTGAAAATTATACGTATATAGGTTGTGAAATGATACAGTTGAGAAAAAAAATACATTGATATTCCGAGGGTTCGTCGACTTTTGTAATAGTGGATTCGTCATTTCCATTATTTTTTTTCAACGTCTTCAACAGGCAGCTCTTTCTAGTGATCCCGATGAAAATGTATACATAAAAAACTTTTTTTCATGTTCGAAATAAATTGGATATAAAATCTGCCTCGAAAAGTTTCCTAAAAACAAGAATAACGAAACAAAAACCAATTATTAGTGTGCATGTATTCAGAGCTATATAATTTCCATGATGCGAAAGAAAAAAAAACATTCGAAATGTCACATAAGTGAGCCAGCCTATCAAAATGATATTTTGAATACTTCCCTTTTCGGTCTCATGTCGGAAACATTTCTATACCTGAGAGTGAGTGATCCGAATGAAACTGCGGATGTGATATGAGAGGCTGATCGTGGCAGAATACCAATACTTATACAAGAACAAGGATAACGCTCGAGAATCTTTCATGACATTGGAAACAAAAGAATAAAAGAGTTTTAGTTTACTCGCAACCAATTCGCCATTCCTTAACGTAACGTAATGCCCCAGGCACACCTCCGTTTATTTTTCTTTTTTTGCTCCCTTTATTTCGTGATGTGGTGAATTTCCTGGCAAGGTAATAGAAAAAAAAACTACCTCACTGCCTTTATCAATGTATATTTTTTGCTCTGCTGAGATGTTACACTCGAACCCATGTGTTCATTTTTTTCGTACGATTTTAGAATTTCATGCAGGAAATTAGTCCTAAATATAAATCATATATTTTCTCGTTCAAAGCTTCCACTTTGTGTCATATTTTATCCAAGTTCGTTACATTGCTGTTTTCTAGGGTAGAAAATCCGCAGTTGTCAAAAAAACTGAACTTACGAAACACTAACTGCGAAAACTGCGAAACGTAGAGTACCTTGGTTTAGAAAATCCCCTTTCCTTGGAAGTTTTATATCATAAGTGCAAAAATATTTAAAGATTTGGTACAGATATTTGGTACTTCCCATTTCATAAGACGATGGGATCGTTACGACTTTTTTAACATGCCAATCACAATTACATTAAATATTTTTCCCTAAATTTTAGCTTGAAAAAAGAAGATTTTTGAAGCATTTTCAATAAGAATTGAAAATTAAACGTACCTAAAAAATACGTAAAAACCAGCAAGGGATAATCGCGATGATGAAACAAGTGCGAGATTTTTGGTGAAAAAAATAAATAAGTGGAAGCAATATGTGAGTTGATGGGGAACGTGATAAAGAAAAAGAGGATAAGATGAAAAAAAAGGAGAATAAGAAGGAGTTGGTACGTGATGCCAAAAGAAAGAATATATATAGGATAGAGGATGGTTATAACATATATATGATGAGTATAGAGATGAGGGCTGTTAAAGCGATGATGACGGGAGGCTCGAGGCTAGGGATCGAGCGAGCGTGCTACACGAGAAAGAGCGAAGGGAAGAAAGTGGAGATATATTGAAAAAAGACGAAATGAAATGAAGAGAAAAAGCAGCGTGCTGGGCTCGCGGAGATAAATTATACGTCGAGGAATGGTATAGTGGCAGAAAACAAAAATGAAAAAGGGAATGGGAGTAACGCGCGGATTGGCGAAGATGAGCCGTGTTTTTCTAGGCAAACCCGAATTAAAAGAGAATGAGATTTATGTCTAGATTTAACGACGATCTTCCAATCAGCTTAGAGGAATAGTTACTATGCTCAAATCATGGCGGAACCTTTTTTCAACCACCTACGTCTATAACTATATCTACTCGTATATACATAAATGAATGTACATTATGTACTGAATCCAATGCAATAGGAACATCAAGAGAAGCTTCTCCCTATGCCAGTTCTCTTGTCTCCCGCGTTCTTTGACTTTGTTCATTGGCATCGTGATCTTCAGAGGCCAACCAACGTCGAGCAACTTGACTGTATGTGCTTCTCGAAGGTCTCCTTCTCGCAAGAAGTGAATTACGGGAGTGCCCTCACTACGTATACACCAAGCGATCTCCTGTTGGAAGCTGTTCCTTCGAGGAACTCTTCCTCTCCTCCTCTGCTTCCCCCCCTCCCTTCCAGTCACGAACCTTTGGTATTCGAGATCCTACTTCGTACGGGCTGTACCAACTAAACTATCACTATACATAGTTCTAGCAAGAACCGGGTGCGAGCTCTCCCCCCTGCTTTTCTCTTTTGCTTTGCTCGACCGCTCTCTATCCAGCTCTCCTGTTTCTACTTCACTCTCATCCTGCTCAGCCCCACCACCAATGTCCTCGCATACCAGGACCAAAAGTGGATTCACGGTTATCGGACTTTTCTCGCTCATGGAAGAAGAACCGGCAATGCTGCTCAACATCCCAGAGGATTCTAAAGCAGCCAGCAGGCTTGCCAAGCACACTCGACACGAACATCCACTAGCAGAGTCTACCTCCAACACTTTTTTCTCTATGCAAACAAACCCTCCTGCCTCAACCTCTACCATAGAGCAGACGAGGGAATTTGATACCATACACACATATATAAGCTGCGACGGTCCTTGGGGATCTTGTAAATTCGTGGTGGATCGAACATCCTGTATCTTAGACAGAATCGCTGGATCAATAGCTATATGGCCACTCAATACTTTGCAAATTCTTATCGATCGAAGCAACTTTAATAGATCCCACTTCCCCATAATCCAATCTAACATCAGCGTTGCCCATCCATCAACCTTAATTTCGTCAACTGTCGACAATCCACAAATGTCCTGCCGGAATAACAGTTTGCTCTGAAACGTCGTCACGTTTTCCCGGAGGACATGCTGTACGAAATTCAACATTCCTCAGTATGATGAGAGTCGTGGCTTATACACAATAGAAGCAACAGACGTTCCCATCACCCGAGCGTGTTCATCTTCGTGAGACATCCGGACAAATTAATAACGAGGTTTTCTCGTTCTCTGTTCTACTTGATGTCGCAGTATTATTGCATTCTGATTGTATCTTTGGCTCTCACTCTTCTGCACTATCGGACTCATCATTATGCCTTTACATAATAGCAGATGCAAATACTTCCAGGTGAGGGATTTGCCAATCTTCGAAGTTTTGGCATTCTCTGGATGATCCATCTCCCAAAAGACAATACAAACGATTTTGTTCATACATATCGAATTGTCATCAACGAAAAATCAGATATATCTGTCTATTTGAAACATAAATTAATTCGGTTTTACACCGTTTTGTATTCTTTCCATTATATTTATTCTTTTAGATAAAGGTAGTCATAGATAAGGAAATAACATCGCGGAAAGGTCAACAATGTGTCGCTGACTCGAACTTTCATGACTTGAATATCAGATAAGACTAGGAAGTCCTGCTCGCCCCTCAACATTATCAAATTTTGCCCTCAGTGCTGTTTTTCCAAGGATTCTTCTCAAGAACGTGTTATGACTGGAGAACCCAAGCAACCACTCGGATCTCTAATTCTTCTCACCTCTTTTCTCCAGAGAAATGCTGCATTTTGTGGGATGAGTAGAATTTTACAACCTCACGATGCCACTAGAGGGCACCACTTGTGTCCATCGTCATTGTGGACACTCTCTTCGTCCTTGTATATATAATAATATGTGTATGATATACATGTAGTGTCTACTGCATACCGCTTATCTGATCCTACGATCCCGGTCTTAATCACCGCATTAAAAAGAAAGATCCCGCCTCGGTGGCCCCGACACGTTGCTCTTCACTTTGTCCACTCGTTTTTCCTTCACCATAACGATAAAGTAACCTCAATGTATTGGAAGATAACATCGAAACTAATTTCGATCACAATCATTTTGGACTCATTTCTCTGCAAGATTATTTTCTATTCTTCCTGCGATCATTTCACGTAATTGAGGCAAATGCACTTCTTTTTCGATATTACATTGTTTCGTCAATGTGTACACGAATCCTTGATATGGAAACTGTATTCAGGGTAATCTTCGGAATGGAATGCAAAATAGCGAGGTCATGAAAAAGTAAAAGAATAAGGAAGAGAGACAGCTCGTCAAAAAGTACATTACAAAGAAGGCCGAATTTACGAAAAATCTCTTGCATTTTCCTCAGCAATATTTATGAACTTGTACAACTTTTGTTTTGCTCGCCCTCTTCCCATACCTCTCTCCCTCTCTGCCAAGCTTTTTATCTTTCTCGCTTCCCTGTTTTACTGTACTCTCTTTCTTTTATTTCTCTCCAACGCCCTTTCACAAATGTTATATCGCATCCCACGAAAGCTCCATATCCTACCGTAAAACTCTTCGTTCCTCTCAAACCCCAATCCTCTCGCACTATTTTCCAGCCGGTAAGCTGTGGCACAAGGTAAGTGACTGGCTGAAAAAGTTTTCTCGGCATATTCCGCTTTTCCAGATAATATTTTGTACCCAGGATCACCTTTCTATCTAGGGTTTTGTTTCACTCCTTTTTCTTTTGTTTGTTTCGAATTATGACGCCGAACATGCTAACTCTCGCCGAGATTTATCTCTCATTTTTCACTACCGGGCTATGAGCGAATGAATCTGTACACTGATTTCAATTCGTACGTAAAACAATGTTTTTTCAATTTATTATTATTATTGCTTGACACTACTTGGAAATAAATTGTTCTATGTTTTTGAGTAATTGGCCAAAAATTCAGAATAAAAGCTACCTGTGGATAGAGAAACATGGAAAATTGCCGTAGGTCGTTGAACGTATCAGCGATCGATGATACCGTCAGCAATGTCCCTGCTGTTACGTGGTCATGCATATCGAGGAAAAACCAAAATGTACGCTGGTAGTTGTACGAAGCTTGCGATACGTTAAAATTAATTGGTCATTTTATCCACCGCGTACATCCGAGCTCTCGTTTCGAATCCTCCCTTCGTACCTTGTTACCCTGGTGGTCGTTTTGCGGTGAAAATTAATTGGAAAAGAAGTTTGTTCCTTTTTTCGGAATTTTCAATTTATCTGATCATAGTGACACGATATAGAAAATAAGGACTGTTTCGTGCACCCTTTGTTTTTTAGCTTTCTAAAATATCACCTCTGAAGTGCTTCAAAGTGCATAGGAAAACGACTGATCCAAGGTGAAAAGTCAACCACTGTCAATTGCCAACGTAATGAAACCCGCGAATTTACAGACCGAGCAATTGAAAACTTGGGCATCGACGACTCAAGAAGTATAACGAAAGTTCATAATTTCTTCGAGTCAATCTTCAACCAGCAGGCAAAGAAACTCACGATCGTAAAGTCGCAATCAGGAAACTCCCTCGTAACTACCATATTTGGATGCAACTTTGCCCGATCGGTGATTACTTTTCGAAGAGGTGGATCAACATGCAAGGGTATGTTGGACATAGAAAAACTTTAACTTTGCCTGAAGTACAGAATTAAGAAAAATCATTAGCAATCATTAAATCAAATAGCAATCAATCATCATTAATTGCTATTTTCGGATTTACAGTAATTTCATGCTATATCAAGTCAATAAAGTTTGTCTTGATCGTTGATTTTAACCCTAGAACTCATAGGCGAGGACGATCTCCACCCCAGATGAAAGTCGAAAAAATGAGGTTTTTGTCGATTGTCTGAATTCTTCAGTTTTTTGAACGAGTTTTTCGCCAACTCACCCTCCATAACATTAAATTTATTGCATATGATTCTATTCATTATTAAAAAACGAAAAGATTCATATGGTGGCAAGTCTCTTTATCTCTGTAAAAACCATTTTACGGCTAAAAATACCATGGGGTCGAAAACCACCCCGGTCATACGTTAGAAGGTAAAAAATGGGATGTGAATTCTAAGGTTAATTCTCAAACAGCTCTCTATTGAAGCTTTCATCCAATTATTTGATGGAGAACTATTATTAATGTTTGTGAAAATCACCTATAGTTATTATTTTTTTAGATCATAAACTTTAAAGCAAAAGAAATTTAATTCAATACCGTCTACGTAATGTCAGTTAATAATTAGTGTCAAGTTCAAAGAAGTAATCAATGCAAGTGCTAATCTAGAGTTTGAGAAAGAAAAAAGTGTCTCGAATATTATGAAGGTTTCGAGACGTCGTTGCGAGTATGCATCTTGGGGCAGGGTATATACATTATAGCTGCAATAAAATAGCCGGCTACCGGTTCTTTTTTAACTTTTAACGATCTACGGGTGTCATGGAGTGCAGATTTTTTACGAGCTCTTCTCTCCTTTGTGAGCCGGCGAAGAGGATAGGTTGAAAGAAAATGACAAGCTAATGTGTTTTATACATGGTATACTTCAGTCCCCAGGGACCGAATAGGATGTTGAAATTATTGCATTTTAAATTAGCCTACACGAAAGATTAGGCAATTTGTTTCTTTGAATCGTGCAAAAATAATGACATCGAATTCCGTTTCAATCGAAATAAAACATACTCCAGCAAAACAAATCAATCGTGATTTTAATGTTTGAGAAAAATCGTTTCAACGAATTTATTGCAAGCTTAAAAAAATGCAGCGTCGACCATTTGTTTTTATCATCAGAGTAAGTTCCTCTTTCTGATAAGAATCTAAAAACTTGTTCTCATTGTCATGAA
Source organism: Rhimphoctona megacephalus (assembly GCA_963989365.1). Taxonomy (NCBI): domain Eukaryota; kingdom Metazoa; phylum Arthropoda; class Insecta; order Hymenoptera; family Ichneumonidae; genus Rhimphoctona; species Rhimphoctona megacephalus. Next base: position 17,978,444 of record OZ022417.1, read on the forward strand.
ATCGTTTTCCTTCTCAACGACGATTTCCAATTCAGGTTTCCTTCAAGTAATAAAAGACACCCCTGCCCTTCGAATCTCTTCTGTTACGCCCTTTTCTCGCTCTCGAACGTAAACGAACGAGTTTTGGGAGCTTCGAATCACGAATCCCTTTCATTGGGCATAGTAAATCCGTTCGAATTTAATGCTCAAAGACTGTGAGAAGGGAGAGACAAAAGCTCCGATATAGTTCGCCACGTACGATTAAATGTTGAGCCCAAACTCTCGTAAGCGATAAAACGATCGAAGATCACGTATCGGGAGAATATCTGGAACGCCTGCAGCTATACTTCAACTTCGACACTTGGAACAAGAGATGATTTCGATTTGATCAAAGTTTGATTAATTAAACGATGCTAATCGCAATGCCATCATAAGTAAATTCTCTTTTACTACAGTGTTAAAAATACTCACATCTCTCAATGATATTTTTCTTTTAATTGCTCACAGTCATTATCTCACTTAATTTTTAAAAACAATATAAAAGATTTAAAAAAATGTCGTTCAAATTTGATAAACTTCTATTTTGATATCTGTGATTTTTGTTATTAATGTTTGCACGTCACGGATATTGCAAATAAGGTTTTTCAAACTTTTCAATGCCGTCAATTTAGTGCAGACTTTTATCGTCTGGCAATTTACCGAAATTCCGGTTGAGTTAAAATGTACGGTTTTTGTTTGCCAACTGAATATTTCTCAATCTTGCTTTCCTTTCAAACTTCAAGAGTCTTTGCTCTTTAGTTCGAGGTCCTGGTTACTTCAACAATTGTGGTATTGTAGTTGAGCGCATAGTTATATATACGTTTGATGATAGTCCACGTCAAGTGGACTCGACGCTCAGAAACAAAAGATTTCAGTGACCCGGTTAACGCGTGGCTCGACAGTACATAAAATAATCTCGACGGTTCTTCATCTCGCTGGACGACAAAACGAGTCTGAACATATGAGAAAAGTGGCGAAGCACAGTTTCCCGGTTTCCCGTTCTATTGTTTGAGTAAATTGCTTCGGGATAGAACACGACGACGAGACGTAAAGGAACATTTGATGAAGTATTTAGAGAAAACATTTACCAGGAATTCAATGGTTAAATAATTTACTTCTTTTACCTGCGTGAAAAAATCGACAACAAAATGCTGAACTAAGTAATTAATTTTGTAAAATTCAATGTTCGTGACGTTTTGTCTTACCACTGGCAATCGTCAGCTTTTCGACAAGTATATTTGACAGGTTCTTTTGAAAAATTCTCGTTTCCGGTTCCATTTTCTTCATATGCATTTCGCAATTAAACATATGGATATCTTTTTTTGTACTATATGCTCATTAATTACTATAGAGGCTTTTGAATAAAAATAAAGATTCCAACACTTGGCAGATGATTCGAACTCTTTTATAGGTATGCAATTTCGATACTTCCCATTCGTCATCAACTCAATCGAGTCATTTACCCCATTCAATAGTCTCACACGTACCCAATCGCCGTGAAAGTTTCAACAACGTTACTTCATCTGTTTTCTAAGATGACGAATAAAATTTTTACCTATGTGTATAAATTAAAATCACACATAAAAAAATGATACAAAAAGAACACGAACAAACGAACAAAATGAAAGAAATAGTAAACAAAAGTTGATTTGAAAAGTATCAATTACGGAATAATATTGTCATTCCATCTTTTTAAATTAAAATCAAACTGCATCGACTACTTTCTAAATCAAATTACATCGATTGAATCATTTTGAAGCCAAATATGTGAAAACCGAAAGTAATATGTGAATTACTAAAATGTTTACCACTATAGTGAAACGTGTTTCGGTCACTAAAGGCCATTACGTTCGATAATGATTTCATCGATTTTAACACAAAATATTAGAAAGAGCAAGTTTCTATGGATTTTCAAAGTGCATCGTTCAACCGTTCGCCATAATTCCATATAATGTGTATCGTATTGAATGTACTGGAACGCACGTCATGGCCACTGTACCGAAATTATCTTGGGTATAAAGGGTCTTATCAGTATATAACGGTAGGACGTAAACCTTATATATCCGTACACCTATATACACTTATCTATATACTCTTACTCTTGTGGGTATGTCCATAGGACTGGATTATACTGAATGGGCAGATGCCCAGAATTCTTGGTCTCTCTCTCTCTCTCTCTCTCTCTCTCTCTCTCTCTCTCTCTCTCTCTCTCTCTCTCTCTCTCTCTCTCTCTCTCTCGCCCTCTCTTTGCTCGTCCGAACTTTAGGATCACAGCTTATGCTCCAGTGAAAGGACGTCTTTCCAACGTAGCCATAAGGAAAGTGCATGCATGCACATTTTCTCTCTCGTTGAATTGGCTGCATCAAAATATTACTGGAATATTCGTCGGACTATATAAGAATTATATTTAATGAGGACTATTCTTTCGGAATATTATAGACTGTAATGTTTAAGGAATGAAAATGATCCTTTATATACAAAAATAGCCATACGTTGACGAGTAATTATCAAGATATATTGAAGGAAGAATAATTATAAGTTAAATAATAATTACCTTAATTTGACATGAGAAAAACTCATAAAAATGTTCATTCTTTTTTCAATAAAATACAACTTAATAACACATTAGTAATAATGACTTAAAATTCGATTTCGAAAATCGTTGCAGACCACTTTTACTCTCTGTTACATAAATGGTAACTCATTCCGGGTCAATACAGAATATCGAGCAGTGTGTTTGATTCACTCGATACTTGATGAAATATTTTATCAATCATTGAGAGACGAAATAAAAAAATGATTATATATTCGAGTGAAGGGTTGTGGTTGAGCACACGTGTACCTGTGCTCATACTAACCGCAGCCAGACACTTTTCTTTTGTGCAGAGGTCGGTCGTTGATCTCAAATGGTAAAAAAAATGCTTTCTGCATGTTCGCTTGTAGCCTAGAACGAATGCGTAATTTGGCTAAATCGTCGATGTATCAGCAATGCATCAGCAATGTTTACATTACTAAAAAGTGTATTCTCTATGCAGTATGTATCGAGATCAAATGTTCGGCTTTAATAATTATTAATCAAGCACAAATTTGCATAATGAATTTATGGTGTCGGTGATCGGTCCCTCGACGTATCCGATCGACTTTCTCTCGCATCGTCGAGGTATCAGAAGTGGGTGATAATAATCCATGACTACGCACCCCCTGATACGTCCCTCTACTTTTCTCTCTTTCTCTCGTTCTCGCGTTCGTCGAGCTGTAAACTCATTAACCCAGTTCGAGCCGCTGGACATCCATAATGTGGTGTGTACTCGCGGTCTCGAGTTCAAAAATATCCTTTATTGAGCTAGGATGTATTCTCGATACCGCGAACACTGAACGTACGAGCCAGCCGAGATAGCAGGAAAATAGACAGAGAGAAACAGATAAAGAGATCGGTTAACGTGGTTATTACTGTGGAAAAGCGGTTTTCGCTAATAAGCCAGGGTTCACTGTGTGGGACGATAATTCATAGGATCAATCAATATTTTATAAATTAATGCATTGGAGATTTGTATCAAAAGCTATCTGATTAAACATATTAGATCAAAAAACAGTCAAAATTAATCATTTTTTCGAAAGTATCTCTACTGCAACAATATTGGAATAGACATTCCGATAAAAATCCATGTAAACGTATTATTGACAAATAAATAAGTAAAATGAAATGAATAAAAATATTAAAATTACTAAAAAATTCATTGCAAATGTATTAATTAGATGAACGTTATTGATCAAAATATGCATTGCATTTTTATGCGGAATGATGAAACAGTTTTGTGCCTGTTTTGACGTAAATTTTCAATCGATTGAATCAAAACAACTCGATCCTAGATACAATAAGAATCTATGAGAAGTTCGTAATATGATTTTGTAAAGCGGATATTTGAATATTAAGAAATGCGTGCTATGTGTTTTTTTTTGGAGTTTTCACTATATAACCTATGATATACACATAAAAGAATCTCGAAAATCATATAGAAATCTTTGAATGCATATAGGCAGCATTGTTTACAACAAAATATATAGGAGGTGCCTTTTGTATCGGTTCTAGTTGCGTGCAAGCCAAAACTTGATATTGCCCGCAGCTCTGTTTCGACATTAATATTATCATACCTGTATGAGTTGCCCTATTGTTACGTCGGCTCGACCGGCATTGTGCATGTTTCGGCAGCTCTGCAGAGTCAACGGCCTCCATCATGCAGTACAGGCTCGTTTGTTTTTGAGTTGACTTCAAGAGCACAAGAGCGAGAGAGAGAGAGAGAGAGAGAGAGAGAGAGAGAGAGAGAGAGAGAGAGAGAGAGAGAGTTCAGCGTGCTTATTATCATCACGAATACATGGTGTGTTATGGCTTCGGTTGAGGGGTTAGGCTACTGTGCGAACTCGAAAATCAGGGTGATATAAAAAATTAATTTTGAAGAAATAAGTAAGATGATTGAAAAATGGTTTGAACATTCATTGGTATATACATTAACAAATTTGTATACGAAATTTCATAAAAAAATGTTAATAATTACAGACGTTATAAACAATCTTGTAAAAGACCTTTGAACGCGAGGGTATCAGCCGTGTACTTGATTTTGGCCACCCGGTTGATCAGAATTTAAAAAAACGAATTCTTTCTTCAAATAGATAATATTTGCTTAAACTTGACAGAGCTTTTTTGTTTTTATCCGGTGTTCAAAGATGGCATGATCGTTCTGCAAACTGCAGTGAGGGAGGAGTGGCGTCGGTTAAAATGAGAAAGTCAGATTTATTCACTCCGAGGTTTCTTGAAATCGTCACTTTATTCAATGTTCAATTATGTACAGAGCTGATCACTTAATGCAAAAACAGCTGTTCACAATCTTTAAAGTGGTTTAAATGACAATATAAAAATGGAGCGGTATTGGTAACTTTAATGACTATTCGCGAAATTGGTCAGGAAAATGAGATGATCGACTGATTCCTGAGCTAGGACAGAGCTTGAGCGGACGAATAATTAGAGTTGACCACGGTTTGCGATAAGCTTGATAAAACTGAGGTGTGTAAAGGAGCTGTACGTGGGAAAAGAGGGAAAGGGGGGGGGGGGGTAATTTGAAGATCAGTGCTTTAGGGAACAGTTGAAAGGGGGGAGGGTGATTTAGGGAGAAATAAGCCGAGAAAGTGTGAGAAATTGCTAGAATGTTTGATTGGAGTAACGGTTTTGCGTAGAGCGTTTCGTAGAGTAATTTTCATTGCTCAAGCTGTCAGAAAGGGATAAAACCTTCATATTTTCTGAACATCACCGCCCACCATCGGCGACGTAGTTGACGATTTAGATTCCCTGTTGAGCGGCGGTGGGTAGGCGGCGTAGCGTTGAAATGATCTGACCATGGTGGTGGTGGAGAGCTTCTTTTTTCCACGAGGGTCAATCCATTCTGTATACCTTAAAAACAAAAATACAAAATAGAACCGGTTGATGTTCATTTTTTTTACCATCCATACCGGACAATGTTACTTTCTTGACTGAAACATAGAAAAAGACGCTTCCGTTTTTGGAGTCTTCTTTTCCGTATCAATTCTTTGAAAGCCTTAATTTTAGATTTTTTCATGGCTGTGACAACTATAAAAATATTGTAACAACATCGCCTATTAACGTGATGTGACGCGAACAACTGGACGTCCGTCGCCATACTGAACGTCTGCCTAGCGGACAAAACTAACACTGTCACGCGGACAGAGCGGCACTAATTCAAACTAAAATTTTTGCGTACATGACTTCAAGCACGTCTCAATAGTTAAAATAAAAAAGACATTATTATGAATAATATGACGTGTAAAATATCGGGAAAAATCATGGAAATTAAATGAGACATGCGAACGATAAAATTATTAGAGAAATAAGGCAAACATATGAAATTAAAACACCTGATGATTTCTGCGCATGCGCGTGGTGATCGCGTAAGGGAATTGATGAAACAGACACGAGTTTTCGATTGTTAATTAATTATTTTGAAATCATGGAAAATACTTTTGTTATTGCAAAAAGAAGGAATAATCGATTACTAAAATTTCACACTGGGAGAGCAGAAACCGTTCGGCTTCGTTCGGTTTAAGGTATTCCTTTCACGAACTCGAATATTTGACAATTCACGGATTTTTTTGTACATAAAAGTAAAAGCACATCCCAGTCCACTGGAAAAATATCGAGTCAGGTTACCGAACCTTTAGAAAAGAATTATAACTTTGAAAATCGTTTAATTCACACGACACTTTATGGAGATGACCTGTTGCTCACATTTCTATTTAATAATTTATATATTAAATAATGATAGATGTTTGATATAAACCGTCTTGCGGTAAATTAAATTCTAATGATTCCGTAGTAACGATAAAAACAGAGAGTCACCGGACGTTTGAAGAAAATATTCACGATAGAACTTGAAAGAATGTGATCAGCAGACGATTTTTCGTAGCCATGACGTTCAAGAGGTTACGTTATCTTCGGCAGTTTTTACAATATTTTTAACGCTATTCTTGTTTTTGCCCGTTACAAATTGGCTCACATTTTTACCAATGTCACTGCGTACTTTATACGTATATTCACTCATATTTCACTATTTTTTTTAACCAAATACAATAAGTCCAGCTTTTCTCTTTGACAGTGCAGTTGTTGACATTTGTAGCTCTCCAAAAAATATCAAAAAGTTTCAAAATTTACACAATTAAGCTGAAATTTTCGATTTATGTTTACAGTTCGGACTAATAATTGGTTATAACTTTTTTAAACAAAATGCAGCCTAATTTATGAACAAATGTGGAGGGCCCTGCTTATGCGCCCAAAAAATAGGGCCCTCCGCGAAAGGAATACCTTAAAGATTTTCAGTGTGATATTCTTTCTTTTGTTTCATATTAGAAGGGCCGGAGTTATTCGGCTTCGTTTGGTTCAAAGATTTTGGCACCTTTACAAGCCTACCAAAAAAAAGCCTACCCGTAAGAATCTCTACCGCTCGATCTCTATCAAAGAAATGTCAACCAACAAAAAAACACTATCAAAGCCTAAAACTACCAAGATTTGTTCACTACCATGGTCATACTCTACCAACGAAGAATTACTAGCGTATATATATATATACAGTGTAATATATAGTTATATTATATTATTTTATTTTTGATTTTATTGAAAAATCGTTTCTTACGAGCTTCTTCAAAAAAAGGGATATAAATCGCCAATTAAATTAAAATAAAATTTTATATTTGATTTGTCAATTATCCAAAATATTTCAATTATTGTGTAGAATCATTAAAAATTCTAATTGATTATTTTGGACAATTTAACCACAAATAATTTATCATTACCGAAAAAGAAAAACACCGAGCTTTATTATTATTAAATCTTTAAGATAAAATTCATCGATAATTTGGATAAATTTATTATTTAAAAGCAATTATCATTGTTTTCATGCGAATCGAAATAAGAACATTGAACAAATTGAAAAGAATCATAAAAAGAGAAGAAATAAATAAAAAATTTCTTTATTATCCGAACAATTTTATGTACAAAGAAAAATCATCTTTGTGTTCACTTGAATAAATCATATTATTACTTTGTCAAGACATAATCCACGTGTCATCTCACTATTCTTTCATACCTGCTCCTAAATTTCAGGTCGCTCGAACCGACGCGTAACGACGTTTAAGCGTTTCGGCAAAAACGTACCGCTACAATATATTGATGAACATTTTTTACACGTGTATTGCTTCAATACGTCCATCCTGCTATATCTACTTCAAAAAAAAGAGTTACACATTCAAATCGAATTCGTCAAACAATACATGTAATATCGACAATCAATATTTAATTTCGCTAAAATGCCACTATTCCCATTGATCTACAAGTTTCAAAAATTCTACATTTCTTATGAAGGTATCAGCCGTCCGCATATACTTGGCCTTTATTCATTTCGGACTTAAGATACCAGTGTAAATAAGCTTAAAAAATGTCCTGTCAACTTACCTCAATCCTCGAAAATTACAAGAATTGTGAAAAATAAAAAACAACAAAAGTTTACAACAAAATTCAAAATTGATAATTAAAAATTCAGCGTTGTCCTTTTTTGTCGATCATTTTTTTATATTGTATGAACTGAAGTAGAACCTTGAGATATTATTTTGCTGTACTTTTGACGAAATTGCATTATTCTGAAAAAATGTTGGGATAAATATTTTTATTTCAATGTCCAAAATTTTAACAAGTATTAGTAATCAGATTACAAATCAGACTTATCGAAATCGACATTTCTTCGAGGACTGGAAGATACGCGGAAGAACAGACAGAACAACGGAGATGTTATGGGCTATGTGCAACTGTCCTCATGGCACCGCCAAGGGGCCATGTTTGAAAACGGCTACCTTTTTCTTTGTACGGTACCTTGCGGTATATATTTACGGTATATATTACGCTATATATGGTATAAATAATATATTATTTAATAACTCAGTGAATTATTGGTAATTGATTGAACCCTGTTTATATATGTAAGATAAGTTTCCATTATTTTTTAATGTCAATTTTAATTAGGCGTTACTTAAGCCAAATTGTTGCAAATTTAAATTATAAGATGATGTGACAGACTAACTTTCCTTTTTTTCTCATACGTCAAGTTTGACGCTCCGATTTGATGTGCTTTTTGATTATGGTATTACTAGTTGAGCTGCGATTGCGATCGTTCGGCTGCATGCCAGATTTTTTCCGTAAACAAAATACTCGTATAAAAATGTTAACAATTGGTAAACCGCGTTGATGTCAATAATAATATTTTTCACCACGATTACACGTGATATTTATAAAAATGTGGGCAGGAATTGTGTTTAAACATATGAGGCAGGGCTGTAGTCATTTCCTCATTTCGTCACCGCGAGCGTTACAATCGGAAAATGCCCGTCCACACAAACATAGCCCATAGGAAAAAAATATGTATAAAAATGTATCTTTAAAAATGATGATAAAGTACTTTAAGTTATTAGAAAAATTGATTCATCATTCATCTAAAGTTCCATGATTCTTTTCGAAGTAAAAAATAATACATTACAGCTGCTTGAAGTAGTTTGAATATTTTTCCCATTGAACTTATCGATCAAATTCATATACATGTAAATACAAACATGAATTGAAGCAGCTCATGGTCAAATAATAAATATTCGATGAATTCATAGAAACATCGTTAAAACGAGGCTGCACCGCTCGAAGTATCAATCGATATAGCACCGCATAAAATTCCGTTCCCATTATTCCATTGCTGTGTCTTCGCTAATTGGTCGGATATCTCCTCCGAGTCTTGTCTCTTAGGTCCGGAGTTGAGTGCTAAGTGTTCTGACCTCGGAAAATAGTCGGAAAAGAAGCTTATTCATCGACAAACCACAGCAACGGGAAAACTCGCAGTATTTAAAACGACATCGAAAAAAATATAGCAGTTAAAGAGTTTATAATTCATTTTTCACGATATAGCGTTCTCATCGATTCGCCGGGTGCTTGGAAAAAGAAAAACCAGATCGTGCCAATGGTTCATGTTTTTTGCTCTATTCCATTTATCATTATTATTCCATAATTTGCATGCATATTATGTTCTATTTTAGAAATTTATTTATGCTTTCATTCCGCACTACATGACTTCCACCTTGCAGGATTTCTCCTACAGATTTCGCCCTTAATTAATCAACTCAAAAATAGAATTTTGGGTATTAGTATGAGAGTAGTCTCATGCAGCACCACGTGCTATTTAATCTATTGTTATCTTCGTCATTTGCCAGATCATCTTGTGAATTAATTTTTAATTTAATTTCTTGATGAAGTTTTTCACAGATAAAATGTAAATTAATCTCTGTTTAGTTCTAGCTTGGTCCATAAATTTTACACAATTTGTTGTCAAGATTCATGTAATTAATTTTAATTATTTTCGTGGGCTCTTTTTAATTTCTACAACTCTTCCGTTGATTGATGATGGTGGAAGTTACACAATTTGTGTTATTCTACGTGATAAGATTTATTAGATGCAAATGAAACATTACCAGCATTCTATTAACAATTTGATAATTTTCGGAGTGCTACTATTGTATTAATGAGAGACAGAAATACTTGACTATCATACGTGACGCTTCCCCGAGGCTACATTTTGTAGCGAAGCGAAAGGATAACTTTGAGAGTGCAATCTGCGAGAGCTGTTGATGTTCATTATATGCAATAATTGCGATTATAACAGATAACCAAGTGCTATGAATAGTTATCAGGCCGAGAAGTTGAGCGAAATCGTTGCAACACAGCTACATTTGTCGAGGTTAAACAGGTCGGTGTATCTCGATTTTCGCTGAAATATGACCGCTCTTACAACATGAAAATCAAGAGGTACCTTTATCCCAAAAATATATTTACTCAAATAGAAGAGACTGATATTCACATATGAATATGAAATATTCCCAAAACTACGAACGACTTTAATTCTGAAATGAGAAAGTTCAATAAAATGCCATTAGTCGATAAACTTCAGGAAATGATAAAATTCTCGAAAATATGAAACTTTGTTTCCAATGACACATGAAATTTCTTGTTAATGTTTTAAGTGTGGGAAGATGCCCATTATTTCTTCGACGTTTAAATATGATCAATCTACTAATAATGAGAAGACAGCCAATAGCACTATAAGCAAGTTTGAAAGCTATTAATGATTCATTAATTAAGCATTTTTTAAAGTTATTAATTGTTTATTAAAACTTACTAATTATTATTATTTTGATTTACGTACCTCCAAGCAGAACGCTTATGAAATCACTCGTTCATTCGTCTGGATGTGTCTACCCATGCAGCCAAATTTTTCTGGACTAAATAAAAATATGAAACTCTGACATTTCACGGTTATAAAGCTTACCAACCCGAACATATGCCATTGATCTGAATTGATTGGCTCTTCAGAAGAAATATTTAAATTCTAGAATGAAAAATGAAATCGACGTCAATTGGGCAGGAGAGAGGAGTGATAATTAATTACATAAGTGGGCAAATATTGATTATACAACTTCTTTATTTGAATAAGGGCAGGTGTCTTTGTAATGTGTCACATAGTATGCACGAATCAATGAGTGGATTTATCTTAATTTTATTCGGTGCTTTAATTGACGGTTATAATCACCTAAGTTTGCTGCATATTTATAAAAATGACCATGTAAGAAAAGATTTTTTTCATTAACGACTATCAGCAAAGCTTTTTAGAAAAAATCCAACATTTTATTGTTGTGGTACAGTCAAATAAATAGGAAAGAAACAATCATTTTCAGTACAATTCTGTTCAAACGTTTTCTAATTTTTGCATTACCCCTGAATTTTTCTGTGATTTTTGCCGAATTTTATTCTTTGTAGGGAAGAAGGGAGGAAGTACTCGTATTTTTGATTTTTTGTATATTGAGATACTGAATACCCAACAATGCTAATTGCCATTGAGTATAGACATAAATAGATGCTGTATTTTTTTGTTTTTCGTCAGGGTCTTTTTCAAACGCCATGTGCTCAGCTTCGGATATTATTTTTTTCAAAAAGTCCGGTACTGTGCATTCCCATAATTAATTTATCGAAGCTCGAACGATATGATGATCGTCTTCTCACTACGACAGTATACCTTTCAGATCACAAGCACGGTTTAGCAAGGTTTACGGTGGCACGTCCTTCATTCGTATTTGCTAAAATTACAGTTAATGCTCGAGTTTTTCGTAACAAGCAAACACTATTTTTGATAGCAGATAGCATTAAGGAGCACCACATTGTGGAGGAAACTTGCATGGTTTTGTTCTTCATAAACTTCAAGGGACCATCAAGTAGGCCGATAATTCTTTGAAAATCAATTTCTTGCACATTGAGTGTCAATCTTGAACTGTCAAGTTCCTTAAAGGAACTTGACAGTTCAAAAGATTCAAATTTTCCAAGTTCAAAGTTTAAAGGACTCAAATTCCATTACACCGGTTTTATGCAAAGTTATGTCTGTGATGGCTGCATACATGGTGGACGTATAACCGAAGAATATCACGAGCAAGCACGTGAAAATAATACGTTCAACATTGCCACGAGGTTATTGTCTGAACGAAACCCCAAAAAGTACACGCCCAATGTTAAACATTCACCAATTATAAGATTCGAATCGAAACAATCACATGAAGATCTAGAAAATCAGAATAATACCAAAACACAGAACGTTTGCGATAAATAAATTCGTAGACACGGGCGCTTCTAGTCTTGGTGAAATCAGTACGAAAATACAGAACTGCTCTTAGTATTGGTACTGTTCGCAGTATATCATTCCAGCCTATAGTATAATACCTCGTTTTCTCTCTCTCTCTCTCTCTCTCTCTCATTCTGAATAAGATCGAAGTCTTCAAATTCTGCGTCAACGTGTATAATGCGCCAGGGGTCCAATGCATTACTTTTGACAACTGGCTGAATGAGTTTTACAGAAAAAATTAGTTTTTTTATGAATATATCTAATACTAAAAAGCCGAAATCAGATCGCACCAGCACGTCCATGTATATCCTCAGCGGGTAACCCTACGTATTCGTAACTTTGGTGGAAAATAGCTTATTCATGTTTCCAGTCCAATTTTCTCTAGTGTATTTCATTTTGAACGGATTCAGCTGATGAATAATGAGTAAAGTGACTGAACGTTTGATTGCAATCGAATGTCTCGGGACTTCAGGTTCAGTCAACTCAACAATAGTCAAATCGAGCATTTTCTTGATCCAAGCGTACTGCAACAGCTCCTGCAGACTGCCACTCGTTTTCCGGACGGAAAATACGATCAATTCTTTTGGACTATAACGATATGCTGACATCTTCGCTACTGCGTCGATAAAATTGTTGGTCGTTGAAATTGGCAAATTATTGGGAGACTGGATCACCAGAAGAAACAGAGTCGCTGAAGTATCAATTGGAGTTCTCGTTTCGATTGTTGTAACTTACACTGAATTCACCGAAACTTCGAAACCTTCTTCGAAGTTAATTCATAACATAGGCAAATTCTGCATCAACTTCACGAATAATTTTTCGATCACTGGACTTTAAAAGGTTTCGTTGACATCGAATCTCGTTATTAACTTCACTTGATGGAATTTCAAATCTTTTACTATATATACTTCACCAGATCATCTACCCATTCGATACAGTGGGCATTTTTCCCAAAATACCCGAAATACAAGAATACATAATACAACTGGATGATATTCATTTTCTTAACAATCCGTTCCGGGCAATTCGTTTTTCTCGACTAGAACTTCGATGAGGATGGTTCTATTTTCTATCGATTTATCGATAGCCATAATTTTAACTTTTCTTTACGCATCAGAACACAAATCGATCTTTTAGCATTACTGCTGTTTGTTGTGAATAGTTTCATCTTATAGTGTAGATGCAATTGCTGCAAATAAATATCAAATATTGATGCAAACACGAAAAATTTTCATTCTGATACATTCATTCAACAAAGTATTATAATTAGATAAAAACTGAAAGTAGTTAATAAACTCGAAAATACTAAACTGTGACCTTTCGTCCCGACGAATAAATAAATTTCCTTTCACAATTTTGAATCCAGAAAAATATTTGTCATTCTTTTGATAAGCAGGTCAGGAAAAATGTATATATCATATAGTGTTAAGAGTGGTGCAAATATAATGGTGGATTGGTGCAAATAAACTGAAGTATCTCCATAATACTTAAGTATTTTGGAACGATGAAAAACCTTCAAAGATAAGTTTTTAAAGCTTCGAAAGTTTATGGATAATAATTTGACAATAGAAACGTTTTAGTTTGCCGGATCGAAGTTTTCAACTTTTTATATAAATGGTGAATGGCCTAAATTCCACCAATTCCTTTGTAGTATATATATACATCTTCACACACGTTGACTCATTTGGGTACTGTGTCCATGCAAATGGTAGGCAAACTCGGTTCTCCGTTTGCAATCCCACACCGGAAATACATACATATATCCTCATACACACACACACACACACACACACACACATGTATATATGTATGTTCGTTATATTATGCATACATATATGTGTGTGTATGTGCAACGAGAAGATCGATTACGATGTATGCTGCGTGAACCACTCTGCGTGCACGAATCTGGTTATGTACAAAACGCACCGAGTCAATTTGCCACATATCGATTGGCTGGCTGGGTACTCGATTAAACTACGAACGAAAAGCAATTCAAATAGTCCCACGAATTAATTGATCTGGTCAACGAAAGCATGAACATCAAAGGTGAAGCTTGTAATTTTGGCTGGATATTACAGAAAATCCAGGAAAAACAAGAGGGAACGACTGACAAATAACCAGATCTCTATTTGTGCCTTAAGCAAGTAAACAATATTGCAGAAGATCGGTAAAAATCAACGAAGCTTCGAAAAATTGCTTTTTCCAATATTTTTATTAAATATTAGTATTTGTCCATACATTTTTTTCAGTCCCAATATCTGTGCTCGAATTTTTTAACGATTAGCATATTTTTCATCGTTTGTAGATATTGAAAAATGAAGGCTCTCAGAAGGGAGTTTAAACAGTTATAAATGACCAACAGAATTGCGGTGTTCTGGCTAACAAGAATGTTCTATATGATTCCCATTAGCTTGTGTTTACGTGTACATCGTAGTATTCTCTCGCGTCTCGAGGACGCTCCATTGTGATTACTATGATGTGGCGTATACCTATAGACACAGCTTTCGAAGCCTGTACGAGGGATAGATGAGTATGGACCCACATGACATGGTAATTCTCAACGAACCTCAGAAGCAGCAAAGACCGAACCTTATTGCCTTGTCCTATCTTGAACATTTAATTCCACCTCGCTCGAACGACGATGTATTTTCCATCAGATGACTTCCAATATTACCAGAACTCAGCAAAGTTGATGAAACAGCTGTGAAAGTTTGCATACACTCTCGTTGCCTACGGATCATAATGGAGAGAATATATAGTGTAGCAAAGGTACGTGTTTCCTGAAGGAATGCAACTGGTTCCTTTTTTCTTGTATCCAGCAGACCAGTATTTGATACGTGTCTCGAATATGCGCACATAAAACGTGTATATATTTAGCGGGTGTTCAAAACGTTATATTTCAAACTTGTATGCACTGTGATTTCATTGATTCAACAAAACCATTCAATTACTTTTTCCGCACGATCAATGCTGGTATTGTTTACCTATTTAAAGATACACTTTGTTTAATAAGCGAAAGATTGGTTCAACTGAATCGATCAGTAAAATAGGTAACGATGATTCAAGCAACAATTTTTGCTGTTCTTCAATGGAGTTTGGGAACATCACGATTGGATATTTAAATTCTTATCTTTTGAAAAGAAAAATGTTTTTTTCTTCTGTCTCCTCTATGTGTCATATGCTCAGATATTGACTAATTTGTTGTAGCCAATGTAGCACATCGGCTTCTTCGATGTGGCAACGTTATCTCGGTCCATCGGGTTGGCTGCCATTCGATATTTGACATTTCAATAGCAAAGTATAGCACAGAAAATTAGAAAAGACTTTTCACTTCAGAATATCATAATCCATCGATCTTATAAGTTTGTAATGGAACTTTAGAGACACCCTGTATTTATATGCATGACTACGATACAAAATACGTCCATGAGAATATATTCTTGCATACTAACCGACAATATACCAACATACTTGGAGAATTCGCGCTAGTACATAGTATACATACGGTAATGCGTACACGTATATAGCATAGATGATACGGAGGGAATCATGCGGCATATGGACCGCCAGTAGAGCGAACTGGGAAGGGCTTCATGTAATGCAAGCGAATGCAATACGGAATTTCAAATAGATTCGTGCTCTCGCTCATCTCAACTCGTCGCTGCGTGACCAGGTTGGGGATTAATAGCAATACCTGCCTGATCACTCGCAGACATCTGTCACGTTTTTAACAAGATCTCTGCGCGATAGCATCAGAAGATACGCACGTGAGCTTAAACATCTTTTAGCCATACTATGCGATGTAGTTTTGTGAGCCAACTTCAGAAGCGTCATATGCGATAATCTTACTGGAAAAACTATTTACTGTGATTCGACGAAATCTCAGCTCCATAAAACTACTCTATCATGAATCTTCATCACATTCTCTGACAATTGAATGGTTTTATATATATAACCTTTCAAACATTCTATATTTCAAAAAGTTCATTTATTTACTTTAAAAAAACTTTCGATTTCGTATAAACTTCAAATCATTTTGTCAATAGGAGCTAGATATAAACATTTTTCAAGTATAAATTACATATTCTTTACACGATTTTTGTATATTGATTCTACATTTCGATGAATCAATATTCTGCCCATTTTTTCTCGACAATCAAAAGGATCTACAACAAAAACTTTTCGATATCAATAGCGAAGAAATTTTGTACTCAGAAGGTGGCTTAACGATAAGAGGTAATCTCCAAAAAGGGGAGGCGAGACGTGAATGAGATTGCATGTACATTATACAAGGCGATGGCCACATAGAAAATGGAAAACCGATACTACGTGGTCACATAAAGAAAAAAGAACAAACATACTAGAAGAGAAATGACGCTGGTAGGCAAAGATGACGACCCTTGTAACCCTTTCGGCCATAAACGTTCTTCATTTTCAGGTCAACATTCGGCGTTTTTGCCCTCGTCTATATATTTCAAAGGTCGATAAAGGTAACACCGAGAGAGAGTTGAGTCTCTAGACTGCTTGCACATATTGTACAAGAAGCCCTTCTCCTCTCTCTCTCTCTCTCTCTCTCTCTCTCTCTCTCTCTCTCTCTCTCACCATCTCGCTTTACATGTTCTATCTAATCTTTCTTTGACATGTAAGCTATTGACCTTTCCTTTTGCCTTTCGTAATCTATGTCCTAGGAGTCTATGCATTACAGAAGCTCTTACAAGGTACATCCAAGCCTCTGTACACATTAGACACCAAGAAAGCTACCGTTACATCCACTTACGGTTTACCTTTTGTCGCTTACGTCCTTTCGATTATAACTACTTGTAACTAAAGCTATGTTTATATACAGGCATATAAAGCTTGCTCCGTACGTATATATATGCGAAGCTTAACTCGTAGATGCACTCCAATGTCGGTGCTGAACGTGCCCATCCCCTAGGGTCCATATCTCGACGTAACTCATGGTACTCCTTGGAGAATAGATCGAACATGCAGGTATACACATGGATATATATATACCTATATTCTTGTTTCTCTATAGCATAGCTGCGGCTTCCCGCAGCACGTATTGCGCTATTCCACAAAACACATATACACTGTATTCTACTTTTCGAAATATATATCAGGTTTATAACACATTACATTGTGACACACACACCTACACATATGTATACATATGGGCACATCCACATATCGTAAAATATAACGTACGTAATCGCGATGGAACGTTGCACGTAATATATCATCGAAAAAGTTTCCCCTGCGAATTTTCAGAATTCACCCTGTATCGTGTACAGTCATTAACAACAAGTTTATGACGTATCTCTCTCTCTCTGTAAAATACGCGTACATCCCCGTGCATCCAAAATCGCGATAAACGTGTGACTTATCATGGAAAAAAAGCTCGAGAAATATTACCAAATATTTATTCGACCCCACGAAAAAAATTTGAATGTTATAAAAATAATTTATCGATAACGTCGTTCTTCGTACGTCATTTTTATACCATATTTCTTTGAGACCGGATTTTTAGTGAGGAATTCGCAGGATATGCACAACGATCTTTCGATCGTAAGCCATTGGTCTTCCTATTTTTCTCACAAGACACACTCTGGCACTTATTTTGCATGGAATAACACTTTTCGCTCGAGGGCAAACTCCGCTGCGGTTACACCCTTCCCTCTATCTACTCCATGGATTTTCGAATACTCAGGAAGAAGAACGAGAACAAAATCTTCGTTTTATATATAGATTATTTCGGTTGCTTCTGTGCTGAAACGAAATTGAGAGATAAGGGGCTTCATAGGGAAAAAGTACGTACCATGGAAAACAAGGGCTCTCGTAAAATAGACTCATATTTCTTTAACGAATCGTAAATTGTAGAATACAAATGTTATATTGTAAAAACTAAATTTAGTTGCTTGTTGATTCAACCGCTTTTTCTTAATGCGTGAATTCTTTCTAAATTATACTTTTTTTTATCATTTTCGTCATTTCAGTTGTCTGCAGCTGATTTTTTGAGTTCGAAAATAATATTTTCAGTTGGTTCAGATCAACAGGCATCATTGTGACCCAGATCGTTGATTAATTGCTTTTTTCCAAAGATTTGGTTTCAATGATTCTTTCACATTTTTTAGGAAAAAGGAATTTTGTTTTTGGATAAAAAATCGATGATGTAAAATGATAAATTATGGAATTCGACGGTCGATGGACTATAAAAAGTACTATTGCAAAAGGTATCGAAGAATTATCGAACGAGGTCAAAAACCGTGTAGGTTGTTGCCCATAACTTGAAATGGAATTTACACAGCACTAAATATTCCATCTGCTACACGTTATTCTGTCAACGTTGAAAGCAATTTTATTGTGTCAGAATATGGGAAAAGTATGGTGGTTCAAATTCGCACAAATATATATGTATATATGTATATTATATAACAGCATTGTGCTGGATATTATTGCGGAGAATTCCCCTCGAATTCCTGTTTTCCTGTTGGTGCTCACCAAGACTCGCGAACCACCAAATTCTTTCTTTCGTTCATTTCCTCTTCGTCTTTTTCTTTTCTCCTGTTCGCAACTCTCGCCTTGATACTAAGATCCGTCCAAGTCACGTAGCAATAAAGACAGAAAATAGACGCGTGAGTGAGACACCGAAACTATTTTCCACGTGTACGAGACCATGAAAAGTGTGTGAGACACCGAAACTATTTTCCACGTGTACGAGACCATGGAAAGCATTATAAATGATGGGGAACTTTTTTCCTTCGGCAAATAATTTCCTAACGAGACCCTACAAAGCTTGATGGCGCATGAAACCGGAAGTTGTTTATTGATCGTGCCATTTATCGTCAAATTAATGCATCGAGTTATCGGTAAAGAATTTTTTTTCGAATCAATGCTGAATTCGGTAAAGTATTAGTATAAAAATCGCTCTGAAATAAAAATTGTTTTTACTTATTGTTCATTTTGTTCCAAAAAAAATTTTTCTTCATGATTGCTGCTGGATTGAAAACATAGAAATTGTTTCGAACATCCAAAACTTTTTGACAATATTGTGTGATATAAAAATATGCACATTTCCATGAGGAAAAATTTGCAATATATATTTACCTAGACTTTGCCAAAAGCAAAAAGGTAGAATACAAAACGTTGGAAAATTTTGGACAAAAATGTTTACTTCCCTTCTACTAAAAAATGTTTACTAAAAAATAATTATTATAATACGGTCATTAAAATATCAAACGTGTAATATAATATTGAGTTAGCATGAAGTTTATTTTGTAAAAAAAAAAGGTTGGTTTTACTGTATTTTCTACTTGATGGAAGATAGCTAAGAATTGAATTTTGCTATAACACCGTATTTTCGCGTACTTTTAATAAATATATTGTTCTATGAGGACCGAAACGAAAAAAATTCATGAAAGAGTGTATAAAAATATAATGCGCGAAAAACCACCGAAGTGGGCATGTCGAGCGTGTTTCCGGCTTGAAGCGAAGAAAAAGACAACGGCAACGATGAAGACGACGACGAGAAAGCCGTCACGGGCTACGTAGGTATATTATATATAAATATAAGGATCGAATGAGTTGCTTCTTGTGTTTTTCATGATCCTGTCTGCGAACAGGTTCGAGAAAAAACGTACGTCGTCCGCAGCTTTTATTGTAACTATATCCTTGGCGCCTGCTTTCACGAGATACCATAAAAATTTATCCCGACTCCTGGTTATATATTTATATCTCGTCTATTCATGTTAACACCACAATCAAGAGACCCTTGTCCCACCATTAAAAAGAAAAAGTATCCAAATATTCCTTCGCTCATCGAACATTTATTCATTAATTTTTCACAACTTGAACATTTTTTCGCAGTTATACATTTAGAAAATATTTTTATTCTACGAATGAGACACAAATTTTTCTGATGATATAGTTTGAATATACTTTGGAGTTTTATAGGCGATAATAATGCGAGACGCTTATTGTCTCTTTACTCATAAACACATTTTTTTGTGCTTTCTTTTTCCCATTTATTAGTTTAAAAAATCAAACGTCGTATTTACAATATTGTTCATACCCACAAAAATAATACTCTTGAAGGCTCGGTAAGCTTTGCTCTGAATAAAAGAACGTTATAACTCATCAGAACGTTTCTGCTCCAATTGCCAATATATTATGTGAGTTTACGATACAATTAAACCCATCGTATTTTACTTCCGGAAGGAGAAATGCATTTTTATTTTTCAAGTATATTTTCGTCAGGATGATCTCGATGTATTTAGCGATGTAACTTGAACGAATTTTTCATGATCACCCTTAAAAGTTAATTAACAAATGAAAGGTTCATTCGAAGAGAAACTTTTAAGACTTATTTATTGTAATCAATTTAATCTGAATATTGACCAAATTTAAAATTAACAACATTTGTTGATAAGTTCTGTGAATAACTCTACCATCCAATCAAGTTTCATTTGTATTTATTATAGTTTTTGTGGTTAATGATTGAGATAAATAATGATTTTTCGATTTTGTGTACATTCTTTATCGAATGCCCTGACAATAGCTCGAAACACCAAAGCCTCGACTTTTCAAAAAGAGGACTTTCGTATCTTACCCAGAATTTTTTACACCTGATTTTTCTTTATAAAAAATAACGACGATACTGTTTTTCGTATATCCAATTTTGCGTCGCGTAGATATCCATGGAAAAACATATTTTCTTCGTTGTTACAAAATCAATGAATACACTAATCACTTGCAGCACTTTCGTCGTTTTTTTAAAGAAACGTTTTTTAACAAGTATAAATGCTAACCAAATTTATGATTCACCACGAAAAAAATGAAACACTTTGACCATCGAAAACATTTTCACTGAATATTTTATGAAACTATTATTGCAGGCTGCAACCGTTGGGAAGACATGGAAGTTTTTTTCCCCTATATCGCTATGATTCGAGGCTGGAAACTTCTAAAAGCAATTCAAATATTTTCGTTACCTAAAAATAATTTAAACCACATTCAACGAATGTGGTTTCGTTACAAAAATCGTAACGAATTTTGACTAGAAAGCTAAGTTACTATCAATTACAAAGGTTGAGAAAAAAATCTTGGGCGGTGCAAATTTCATTATAGATGAATAAAAGAGAACTAAAAAAGAGGTAACATAGCAAAGTAGGATTTGACTGGATACTAGTTTTGCGAGTGCAACCGAGTCGTCTATGTGGCAAGACTCGTAGGAGTGAAACACCAAGTTCGCAAAACTCCTGCGAAATGTCAACGAGAGAAATAAAAAAAGAAAGAAACAAAGAAGTATATATTCCCGAAGGATAGTAGTTGGGATAGCTTTTGGTGATGGCTTGCTGGTTTGGCATAATCCGAGAAAGCAATCGAGAAAAGAAGCTGGGACTTGAGAAAACGAAGAAGACGAGGTAGAGGAAAAAAGCGAAGAAACGATCAAATAAACGGGCGAGTACCACCCAGAACTATGCAGACACAGAAAGAGAGAGGAGAAAAAGTGTGGGAGAAATACGAGGGAGATCCCGTGCCCTTTAGTCCCGAAATCGTTGCTCCGTGAAAAAAAAGCACGAAGGAGTAAAAAACATCGAATATGAGAAAAAGAAAGATCTCGTTCTGCGGTTGTACGTGAGCAATCGAAACGGAAAAAGAGAGCGGGAGCAAGAGAGGGATGAAGTAGACGAGGAAAAAATGTGGAAGGAGCAAAAGATGTAGAAACGAGAATAAAATAGAGTTCCGTGAGAGTATAAATCGGAGAGATGAGTGATGAATGCAGAGAGTAGCTCTGAAAATCGACAGGAATAGTACAAAAAAAAAGTAAAAAAACATCGAAAACAGAGGCAAACAAAAATTATCTAGGAACTAGGACGAAAAAAAATGGGCGAATGCGAAGCAATCAGAAAAAAACGAGAAGCACGAGTTAAAAAAGATAATGAAAAAGAATTCGTTTATTTGAAAAAAAGAGCACGTGCATCGAACGGTAATCGTTATCACATGACCAAAAGATCATTATTTATCCCGCGAGGTCCCGGCACCGAAATATCCTTCAAATATAATTTCTTGTCGTTCTATTCTTTCCTAGACGCGCGTTAGATTTCGTTGCGTTAGAACCGCGTTAGATATCACTTTGGAGCACTCTATGGTCTATGGTCGAAGCTAGAAGACCGCGTCGCTCGTACTCTCGATAGTGGGGGGTACAGCGCGCCTTCTTAAAGCTTCGTGGTTTTTTTCAAAAGCGAGAATGTTTGCCCCCACTATGTGAGGCTTGATGGTCGATGCACTTTCGTTCCACCTCCTCCGTCTACCCCCTACCCCCGTAATTTTGCGTCAGTCCGGGCAGCTCGACTTTACCGTCAACCCCACCAGGGAAGCGACAACGACGGAGGCTTTGCGTACTCGTGAGATTAATCGCTCTCTCTCACTCTTGCAAATGTAACTAGTGCTATTCGCTTCTCTTGCTCTCTATCCGGTTGCCAATGCAACTTTTCTCCTTCTCACTTCTTCATACTGCAGCTCAATCTTTCTTCCTTCCTTTTTCGCTCTCCCTTCTTCTCACTCTCTGCCTTTTAAAGCCCAAACGTTACGACGATTGGCCATTAGAGGCTACGTCAAAAATTACAGTGATTGGACAAAGACTGCTGCGTCTCATTTCAGCCAAGCCAGTGTACTATCGACTCTTTCCACTGTAGTATGGCCAACCACTGTCCCGATCATTCCTTAGCTACGTAACATCCTTCTCTCGCTTCTCTTCTGGCCTCTGGTTCGTTCTCTCTTTCCCCTTTCCCCTTTTTGCGCACCGCTCGCGACCCGATGCAATTTCACATCGTGCGCCCGTCCACTATACTAGCTTATACATTTGAATACACATGTGTACATCAGTGAATCTATAGTATGCGTTTATGTACATGTGTAGATCTCGCGAGGCAAAGAACACGAGAGTGAGACACGGAGCTCGCGAGCAAAAAGGCTTTCTCGTTGCATGCTCTCGTAAGAAGTCTGCTTACCAATGTGTTTCTTTCTCTTTCCCTCTTTATATATATATATATATATATATATGTAAATACGTGCGTATATAGTACATACATAAGTTCTATGTGCCAGCAAAACAGACACGCTATATGCGCAACCAAAAGTGCTGCATGCTTCGTAAATTGTACCCGCGAGCTTGGACAAACCACCATAAAACGTATAGGTACAGCTCCTCTCTGCCTCGCGACCCTCCGCCCAGGCTGCATCTCGCCGCGAACCAACAGCACGAGGTCTCTTTCGTTTCTCAAATTTTAAAGCTAAAATTTTATCCGGACACTTCTATATTCGAGTTTGCGCCTACGGCCCACCACATTATCCATCACCAACAATACGATAATGACGTTCAATACATACCAAATGTAATTCGGTTGGAATATACTTTGGTGAAAATTAGAATTTCCATCTATAAATGTTTTTATTTTAAAATACTCGATATAATGGATAATGTTCTTTCCCGCTGTAAAATAGAATGGAAATTGGATCCTACCAGGCATGCTGGTGTTAATTATATTTATTATTCTACCGCAATTTAATTTCTTGTGAAAATAGAATTAAGAACAGAAACGATCAGTTTAAGCTTGATTCGATGAAGTTAAGTGCATTTAAATTCAAATCGATGGATCAATTCAAATTTATAATTGAAATAAAACAAATTTTATTTCCACTGTAAATTAATGTGTTCTTAGAATCGATTGATGAATGATGATGTAATTCTTTGCAGTACACCATGCTTTGATTGGTAGGAGATCTGTATTTCGCAGGATATTTCATAAGAAAAATCATTTATCAAATTTCAAACTCAATCATAGATATATATGTATACATCTGTGCAAGTATCTGTGTACTGTAACATCGTATTCGATTAAATGAGATCGTTGTACAAGATCCATTTTCTTTCATTGCTCTTCATTGCTTCTCTTTGTATTATTATTTCTATTTTTTTTTTTTCGGATCAATAAGACACTTCTCTCGAGCAGAAATATAGCGCAGCATCGCGACTGCCAAGATCCGGGAGATAAGCACGCGAACGACTTCCAACTCTTTCGAATTATTTCCCTCAGGGGGTCTTCACAATAAAGATAGCTTGTCTGTGTGTGTATACATATATCGAAGATGTGAAGAGGAGAAATATTTACAAAAGTTCTCTCCAATGCCAATTGAGAACTCCACTCTATACCAACACAAAATTTGAAAGTGGTACGTTGCACCAGGGAATGGAAATGAGATAAAACTTTTTTCACACTGGTATTTACCACATCTTTGGAAAGAAAAATATTGTGATCGCCAATTGGAAAAGTGCAGGGTGTCGAAATTAAATAAATTATTCCGAAGTCATTCCAGTTCTTCCTTATTTGAATGTTTCTATGAAGATAAAACAAATGTTTATAAATAGGTAACGTAGCACAAAAGATACTTTTGTTTATCCTTTTAGCCACATTATGCATAAGTTATAGATATTCTCATTTTTTCTGTATTACGTTCACAAGATATCGTAGGAAATTGACAACGACTCATGACGATACAAGTGAACAATTTTTTTCCCCTATTTTTTATCGTTTTTATTAGAGCAGATTTAACCTACAATCAGATAAAAGCTCAGGATATGTCACTGAATATTTAGGAATTAATAGATCTGAATTGACAGTCACCAATCGGAATAATAGACGTAAACATTGGTGTTGAACATGGAAGACCATCAAAGCCGTGCACTGACCACGCTCCTATCGCTGTCCGTCACTAACAATGAAGTCTATCTCGTGTAAAGCATTGATCAGTCATCCTCTCGTCTAATCTGCTTCAGTTTTCAGCCCGTACACAGTTTTCCCGTCATATACCATGTACATTTATGTACCAGCATATGTGCACTGTGGATAACGCGTATATATCGAGCCTCTGGTTCGTTAGAAGCTTTCGGAAAACTGACTTATGCAAATTTGCTTTAAGAGCAAAATAAAGCGAGTTGAGAGCGAGTGAGAGAGAAGCAAACGAGAATCTCCCGTTGGATACCAACGCTATACGTGTTTGCTTCTAATCAGAAACGTCATAATCATAATATGAACCATGCGATAACTAATAATAGCGTAGCTGAAATATTTGAACGAGCTTCTCGTACTCCTCGTGAAATTTCAAGTAATAACAGCCACTGAGAACCAGGCAGAGCTAAAAAATTCTAAAATGAATGCTGCCCAATTTTCTCTTTATTGCCACGATCCCCTGGCATTATTTTCATTTATTCTTATAAATAATGACGATAACAAAGTACTTTATTTGTTATTTTAATTCATTTATCTCAAACATTGCGTATGAAAATAATTAATCTTTTTCAAAAGAATTTTTTTCTGTGATTGCGGAAAACATTTTCTCAATGAATTAACATCGATTTATTTCAGCTAATCATATTTTTTTCGCGTTTTCTTACTTCTAACTATTGAATTCAGTATACTGTAAAAATATTTCAGAATATTTCCGAATGACAGGACTTTGCATGGAAATAAACGATAATTAATGTAAAAAAGTCGTTTTCTTTCATATATTACATTCAAAATTATATTACGCTTTAAATAAAACACTATAAAATTAAATATAAGCAACAATTCAATTGATTTCATTTCAAATTTACCAAAATTTATATGCTACATCGAATTCAACAGTTGTTGTCTCGTGCGAACGGACGTTTGAAAAGCAAGAGAAAGAGAAAGAACGATAAATGAGAACGAACGAATATATTCTAAATGCTTTGCCCTCGTGGTTTGCTCTCCGAAAGAAACGCTCGAAAGCTAAACCTCACTTTCGCATTGCTAGACTCAATTCATGCCAAGGCTGACTGGGTGCGTTGCCCTCTATTGCCCCTATGCTCTGGGCATATATAGACGGTGCTGCTGGCGTCACTGGCGAGAGTGCATCAGGCCTGCTGCTGCAGCCTGCACACCGCCTTCGTCGTTGCAACCACCAACGCCGCGCGATGCCCCTCAACTCTTGTCGTATAACATCGAGCCTCTGTAAAAAAGATTCAGTCAAATGATGGTCACCCAAGAAAAACTCTCGTCAAATATTTATTCTTCCATTCAATCATTCGAAATATTAACACATTTTTATATTTTATCTCAACCAATCCTTCTCGCCATTCCTTTTCACATTCAAAACTTGATGAGACTTTGTTGCATCTAATTATTCACGATTTTTAATACCTCTAAATGGTAGAAGGAGCGTAAAAACTTGATCCTCAAATGAAGACCATGTTAAATTCTATACTGAGAGAAAAGACCATGGCATATTTCCACAAACTAACATAGTAAAATGTGTTATAGTAAAATTAACTATCACTGAAAGAAAAGACCATGGTATATTCCCACAAACTAACATAGTAACATGTGTTATAGTAAAATTAACTATAATGTATTGACAGAAATATCATATTATAGTTAACTTGACTATAATTGAAATGTTCATTTGAACATACGATCTGAATGATGTGTATAACAATGTCTTAGATAAATAGTACTATTAGTCGTGGTAAAAAGTTTAACGATACAAAATATGGTAAATACAAAACTATGAACAAGTTGCCATGTAGACAAAAATATGATCAACAGTAGCATATTTTCATTCTGATCGGACCATCGCAATTTTAATCACCTTTACACTATTTACATAGTAATTATTAATTTCCGGTAAATAAATCTCACTAAAATACTTTACGACAGTAACTATCAACGAAACATTACGACCAATTTTATTTTTTAGCTAGAATAGCTATTTTTCACAGTTACAGTAACCATCTTAGTTGCTAATGGCCAGTAACCATACTAGTTACAGTAACAGTACGGCCCTGATAAGCATGTACCATTTTCTTTCATTAATTTACAAAATATCAGCTTAGCAAGTTGGATCAGTGCTAGACTCGCAATACAATGATCTTGAGTTCGATTCCACCCAACGGACTTTTATTTATTTTTTATAATTGTTTGCTTTCATGAATCCGTTTCTCCTTCTAAATAGACATGTAGTAAAATAATTTTTGTAATAATATCTAGAATTAATTATCCACGTGTCTATTTAAAAAAAGAAAAAAAATAATTTATGCATGGAATTAATAAAAAAAAAAGTCCGCTCGGCGGGATTGAATTCAAAAACATTGAATTGCTACTCCATGACAGCACTTGATCCAGCCTGCTAAGTAGATATTTCATCAACCATCGAAAGAAAATAGTACATGCATATCAGGGCCGTATGATTGTTGTAACTTGAATGATTACTGGCCACTACCAACTACTATGGTTACTGTAACTGGTATAGTTACTGGCCACTAGCAACTAAGATGGTCACTGTAACTGTAAAAAAAGTTATTCTTGCTAGCAATTCGATGACTTCGTCACCGAATTTTCGGAACTTTGGATTTTTTGTGTTGATAACTCAATTGATTATCGTTCCGCCAACGAATTGAAATTCTGACTTTAAATTGGGATTAAGTGATCTTAATTAAGAACAATGAGATACACGTTTTTATTGCAATCTACTTTTTTTCAATCCGAGTGCACTAATATGTATAGCTTATAGATAAAATTTAATTCCAAAGAACTCCGTAGTAGTCGATAGTTTAGTGGTTAGAGTCCCGAATTAGGTAAGTAGACATTAGGTAGGAAATCTGTTAGGCAGTGCGATCCCGACCCACAGAATAAATATGTAAATATATATAGTGTGAATATAAACGTTTTTCTTTTTTATCGCAAATCGCATCTGGTCTTCTTGGAATGATTGGACTTTTAAAATAGATGTAATTTTCCTTTAATAAAGTAAGAGAAAATTAAACTAATTAAATTAAAACAATTTCGGCATAGAGTGATTCCCATCCCTATATGGTTTCTTGTATTTCACTATATCGTCATTAGCATGCATAACATCAGGAAAGTTATTAATGGTATCTTGTATAGTACTTCTGACTATACCTATAATTAGGTGATTTGTCTTTGATAGTGAAAAGATCTACATATTTTGTACGACATACGAGTATCCACTAGTAGCAGATACTTAACTTTATATGTAAAAATGTCATTGTTGCAATTAACATGTGTAATTAATATATTCGATTATTGAAATATAGTAAATAAAACTATATTTTGGTGGATTACAGTAACCATAAAATATTTCTGTCACCTCAGGGAAACATACTGCATAGTTGAAATATAATCAGAAATACCATATTTTTTTCTCAGGCAAAGTCTCGGATATTTCCATGGCTTATAATAACTTCAGAAACTAAAATATGAATAAGATTGACGGAGTGGTGGCTTCAAAAGTTCAAGCCTCATAGTAAAATGTATAAAAAAACTGACTCAAATACGCGAAATAACAAACTGTGCTATCGATAAATAAGAAATCTTTGAAATCATCTTGTATGAAATTGATCTAGAAAAAAGTATTAAATACTGTTCAATAATATCATATAAATATATATATATACTATATATATATAATATACAATAATCATAGTTATGGTTTCGCCATAAAGTTTTTTCTATGTTTCACTTGCATAAATCAAAAATTAGTTTCATGCTTGGAAATTTTAACATTTAACTCGGAAGTTTTCGTTTCTAGTGCAAGAACGTTATAAAATTTTAGACTCGAGAATGTTATTTTTACGATGAAGACTTGTATTTAGCAATGATCACCATTACCCCAATTTATCTGTACTAGTCGCAGCAATTCTTTTCGCCCCACCTCAAAAACTCTTTCGGAGAGTCAGAAGCAGCAAAACGTGTAAACCCGAAGAACCACGTTGCACCCGGCCACGGTGCACCAGCGAGCTGTTACCTCGAAGACCAGAGAGCCGAGCTGGCTGCTGCTGCAATTGCCTTAGACCTTAACCGCTCTTGCACACTCCGCGTGTGCCCAATTCCACTTTATCCGTTTCGCGAGAGCCTCTTTCTCTCTTTCTTTCTTAGTATGAATATATACGTAGCTGTTTCTCTCTCTTTTCTTTCTGAACCGTTCCGGACGTTTGGGACTGGGAGTTTTTGCTCACAGTCTCGCCTTTTGCCTGGAGAAACATACGTTATAGAACCACAGCAATTTCTCCAAAGTATACTCATCGTTCCCAGGAAAATGTGCGAATCTTTTTAGGCCAGGGATGTTGGAACCGTTGGAAGATGAAAAAATTGAAACAAGCATTACAAAATTATTGTTTTTTAAGGATAATTACGAAATATTGGCGTAGGAAAATACGAGCTACATGTTCTACGAGTTATTAAAAGTAATATTTTATTTTCTGTATTTGAACCTTACATTTCTGCCAACGATTTGCATTAATGCAGTTATTGCATGTATCAAATTAGTGTTATAAGTTAAGAATTGATAAAAATTGTGAATATTTTTTCAGTATTTTAATGAGTGATTTTTGGTTATAGTGAGTTTATGATACATGCTAAAGAATAATACTTATGGATGCAAACACATTGGATAATCATCGAGGAAAGGGAGTTCACTCTTGTTTTGTTCTGTTGCCAATAACTGGCAACGCCTCCCTTCATATTTAATACGTTTTCGAGAATCAAAACTTTCACTGATCTCTTGCATCTTCATTAACGAAGTGTCCTTGTCTTTTTCCATTTAACAGGCTATTCAATTTTTGTGGATAAATTCCAATGGGCTTATTTGGATCCCATACGCAAACGTATCCGGCTGGCAAGTGGGGGAAGCAGTTGAATTTCGAAAGCTCTTGAATCTGCGTAGCAAACTTTGACACCCGCACTAGAGGTGGTACCAAAGTGAATACTTTATTTTGTTATATTGCATTTTTTTTTTTTTTTAATATATATTTGCGAGTGTCGACGAACAGAAGTGTTTTGTATTAAAATTCATTGCGGTAGATTCAAGACTGGTGAATCGCTTATCTGCAATTGTGATTACCGAATGCGTTCCGAATTCCTCGTGGGTCACTGACAAATCATTATAGTTGACGGATGCGCACGACCTTCCTAATATATATAATAATAGTCGGCATGAAAATTTTCAACGCACAAATCACATACAACGCGATTTCTCGTACGACCGAAAAAAGAATTCGCGGCGATTCTTCGATGCAACCCGAGTGAGCTCAGTCTATTCTATTCCGCTGACCCCGATCAATTAATAATATTATTGTTCCGTTTGAATGCGAGAGTTCGAAAACCGAAGAACATTTTGCCTGACGGCGACGTAACGAAAGTTTTCGACAATGGAATTTCAAATTGCCATTTGCGTGCATGTGTGAAGACGATGAGTTTGCAGTGAACACCAGAACACACACACACACACACGCGCACGCGCGCGCGTGCGCGCATTCTCGTTGAATAAAGGGAAACTCGTTTTGTTTCATTTCAAAGATGCGGAACTGCGGCCACGTTAAATCTGAACATCAGAAAGAAACATATAGATATTATATAGGCATCGAAATTTGTAAAACGATGAAAAATCTGAATTATTTCAAAATAAAATTCGACTAACAATTCATTAGTCATTCTCACTAGCCTGGAGAATTATCTGACTCGAATAAATTATAGATGATTATTTTTTCGTACAACTAAAACTATAATTACAAAAAATTGTACAAACTCAACTGTGGCTCTCTGTTTTTTTATTAGATTATATCTCTAATCTAGGCTTCTGATTAAAGTTTAAACGTCCAATTATAGATTTTCAAAAAATAGTCTCGGTTTGAATTAATGACAAAATTCAGAGCATTTTGAATGTCAGCGACAAATATCTACCTCTCGCTCAAACCCTTAATCAATGCTTAAGCTCACAGCCATTATTAATCACATAATTTTCAAACTATTTTACAATTTTGGTTTTGAATTTGAAATAATATAATAAAATATTATAACGGTAAATGTAAATTTACTGTTAATTTACATGTAAATTTTCCCTGAATTTATCAGAACCGTTTATATCTATAATTAATATGACTTTTTTTCATAGGAAAAGAATGACTCTTGTAGATCTTTTGGTACATATATACATTTTTTTATGGATGAATAAATGTATGGCTAATGTGAATATATCAATGTATTATTATGAGCAGGCAACAAGAATCCTTCTAAAGGCACTTTTTCTTCTCTTTAATTCTCTCTCTCACGCACGTCACTCTTTCGCTCTTTAACGTACCGTTCTTTTATCTTGTTTCATTTTATTTTCTCATCTCTCATCTCTGTTCGATACACACACATAGTCATACACGCTGAGACGTAAAGTCTCGCCTGTCTCGTCGAAAGAGCCGCGTTTACAAGACCGAAAACGACGGACCCGCATTTTTCATTAGGCCCGTTAGGCCATCAGTATCTCGCGGGCCTAGAGGATCCCGTGTAAGAGGCTTTTCTTTCTTCATATACTCATGATGCTGTGCTGATCCTGCTCTTGGGAGCGGCCACGCATCACACGAGAAACAACTCCCTGCGGCCTCGTGCTAAATTCACATTGCGCTTTCGACTTGAACACTTCGCGATTTGACACCGTTCTTTTCAAATCTTTTTTTTGTTCTTTCTACATTCTATATTGTTCAACTCGTCTCACGATCTTTTGATCGACGCAACATAAATGCAATATTTGAAATAAATCGTCGAAAAATGAATAAATTTCATTTCATATTTTCGGAAAAAGAACAATCTACTTTTGAGAGTCAGAATGATGAACACAAAAAATCTTGCTCGCAAACCTTCGTTTATTGAAACATTTTTTTATTCGCTACATCCTTCACAAAATCTCAATTTGTAATTCGTTTTTTAGCATTGTTTTCATAGTTTAATTCATATCGTCGTAGTCTATGCCGTATAAATACTGCTTACAGGAATACATATATACTATTATAATTGACCAGCGGTTTGATGGCTACGTATTTGAGAATGCATGTAGTTCATAAGCAAAATTGAATAACAGATAGACATTTGGTTGATTGTACCGATTGCAAGCATCAGCAATTCCGACGCTCAACATTCTCCAGTTATTCTGTCTACTCTTTTTCCCCGCTCCCACCCCTCTCTCTCTCTCTCTCTCTCTCCCTCTTGCATTCTCGCTTTCTCTCTTCCTAAGAGATGCATTTAATTCGAATGCCAATGGTGCAAGTCTCTCTTTCGTGTACCACGCGCGCATATCGTGAACTGTCGCGCAAAGTAGGCCACGCAAGCGAGATGCAGAGAACTCGTGCAACGAACAAGGAAAAAAAGACGCGTCAAGAGGATGAAGAGGGGAAACCGATGAGAATATATAGAAAACGATGAGAGATTCAGCACTCGAATCTCCCGGCGTTCTTCATTGTCGAGATGAGTAAGCTTTTATTCGTAAATTTTTCCTAAAACTCTCGGCAAAGCGAACAATTCGTTTTTAAAGGCTTAACAAATGTATAATTGCAAAAAAAATGTTAGTTGAAGAATTTTTATGAATAATGGTTGCAATAAATCTTATCGTCGTTAATTACGAAATTGATATTTCATAACAATCGATCATCATAGACATTGTTTCTCATAATTCATGACTATAAAATATTTCGTAAAGTCATTGAACTGAACGTAATTTAAGCTATTTTTTAACAATGACATCGTTTAACCTCTCTTTACTCCACTCACCATGATGAACAAGAAAAAAGGAACGAATTCTGCCCAATTTTCGTCCTTTCCGGAATTCACTTCCGCTATAATTTCCTCGTATATTTCCAGCCTTCTCTCCACTTTGTTATATACATTCGTAGCGAGTACGTATATGCAACAATAAGTCGTTCGAAATTACTCGCGTCAGCCATAACATTTGCATGGAAATGCACCAATTCTTATGCAAATATTTCCTTTGAATTATATATATTGTTAAACGGCGCTTTTATTTATTTTTTATATTTACTTTTAAAAAGCTTGCAAAATACAAGATACGCGCTTCAGAGGCTCTCGAGACTGAAAACCTCGCGTGCAAAGTCCAATTTTTGAAAACTTCCTATAAAGCAGATGTTAGTAAAGTTTAGAAAGCTCTTCATCATGCACATTTAAAGTTGCCGAATTGAAACGAGTTGAAAGCTGCAAAACTCTAATATTCCGAGAATTCTTTTTTCGTAAATTGTATAGCAAACATATGAAAAGAAACTTTGAAGTACTTTTTATAGTCTAAACAAATTTGATAAAAATTAAAAAATAAATTCACGATATAAATGCACGTTTTAATGCCGAAAACGCTTAACAAAGAAAGTTCCGTTTTTCGTGACATAAATAAAGTTTAAAAAAAATTTAATAAAATTTGTTGCCGATGGGCATTTTCCACGATTCGAGTCACGTTACGAAACTCATCCATCTCCCCTCGGGTTCACCGCGTGTTTTTTATAGTATATAACTCTTGGTGCAGAACAGCAATGGGCCGCGTGTGCTTACGAACGCACGTAATTCATCGATTTATAAGACAAAAAAAATGGAAGGAATTTGAAAAAAAAATGTACTTTGCCTACAATGAGTAAAGCAGGAGCAACGGTTGACGTGCCGCGTGTGCACAACACGTGTCCGACGCCTCGTGTCCACTTTATGCAAGTAAAAACTTTTCGTATGCCGCAGTGCATTTTAAAAACCGTTTTCAATTTCCGTCTCATGCATAGTCGACCCCCGCGAGAATGCAAGAGATTCTTCCTTTTCCTTTCGTGTTTTTTTTTTTTTTGCAATTTTTCGTATCTAGTATTTTTTATATTTTCGCCCGGCCTCTTTTTTCATTCATGGGATAAGCTTATACAAAGCTGGAGCCAAAGGTTGTATAGTAATGTAGAATGTTTCTCTACTTAATGTACTTGGGGGAAACGTATGCCCCAGAAAACCTGCCCACCGCAATGTCGACCTAAAGAAAATGAAAAAATATGGTCGGCCCGCCTGGCTGCGAAAAAAAACAGAGAGGAAAATGTTTTTTTAATCTATAGAGACTTTTTTCTTTTTTTCTCTCGTAAAAAGGTTCGTTCTAATCGAGTAGGGATCTTCGGTTGGTCAAAAAAGGCTGACAACCTGAAAGGAAATTCGATTTTCCCTCGGGTGTAAAAAATACCACTTTGTAACACACCAAATACTTTTCCGCAATGTTTTTTTTCATACACGCTTACGCTGCGATATTAGAGGCAAAGTGGATGTAGAAACGTTTTCAATTCCTTTTCTTATAGAAACGTAGGGTAGCCTCATCTTATCTAGTAGTAAAAAAGAAATTTTACGTAAAAAAATAAATCTTGTAAACTTCTAAGCCACTTTATTGATTTTTTTCTAAATCGCAGTCTCTACTCAATAATTTCATGCTAAATCTATGGAGGAACGAAATTTTAAAACTTCAAATACTAATATAATCAATTTCAATCAAATTTGAAATCAATAGACACAAATCGAAACGAACTTAGGCTGAAGTTAAAATAATTTATAAATCTCTACACCGAGCATCGTCCTCATTTCCTGCAGAGGCTTAGAAGCTCCCGAATGGTGGGATCGTTAATTCTGGAGTTTGTACCAGAAGATGTGCTATAGACCAAGGTTGAAGCAAGGAAGAAGAACTCAAGCATCTCTCGAGAGGAATAAAGTTTGAACACCTCGGTAACTACTTACACACGAGTATAGAGAACAAAGAACAGAGAAAATGGGGTAGAGCGAGAGAGAGAGAGAGAGAGAGAGAGAGAAAAAGAGAGAGAGAGAGAGAGAGAGAGAGAGAGAGAGAGAGAAAGAGAGAGAGAGAGAGAGAGAGAGAGAGAGAGAGAGAGAGAGAGAGAGAGAGAGAGAGAGAGAGAGAGTATATCGAGGAAGAAGTTGGAAGAGCAGGAGCATTTTCTGAAAATTACTCTTAGACCGATTCTCTTGCTTTCATCCGGCTTGTTTCGTTCTTACGTCCTAAGCCACTGTAAGACGAGGAAGAATAACAAGAGAAATGGTACCGGGGGAAGGAGAAAGAAAGAAAACGAGAAGAAAGATCTAAATGAAGGAGCAAAGGAAAAGGAGTAGAAAAGTAGAAGGAGTAAAGAAAGGAAGCTGCAGCGGACCACAACGACTGTCCCATCGCATTATTTCTCAAGTCCCCACCAGCGAGACAAACCTGAAGGAGAGTTTCGGACTTTTGAGCAAGAGAGGTCTTTGCTCTGCTAGTAGCAAACTTTTTTCCATCACTGCCTTGCACTCCACAGTTTCTCTACCAGTTTCTCCGCCTTAAATTATCTCGTCCTCTCTTTCTCCTGAGCTTCTTTCCCATTCGTTCCTCATCCATGAAAAGACGAAAAAAAACAAGAAACAAAATAAACCACGAGTAGTTGCTCGTCTCTTAAATGCATTTCTTCGTGTAGAAACTCCCTCTCTCTGCATCTCATAATCACGCAAGGATTCAACCAAAACTCTTTGGCCTCCCTCTCTTTCTCTCTCAAACGCCAAAGCAAGATGAGAGAGACTTGATCATTTTTCTGTCGTTGTATACGAAATTGTGAGCGTGCAAGTTGATGGCACTCTCATCGACGCGGTTCCTGTATATTCTCGCCACGACGAATATCATTCCGTCCCGTTTTTTTTCTTTCTCTCCTTTCCTTTCTCTCCGTGACACCAAACCGCCCGAAATGCTCTGCTCTCTACCGCGTCCAGTTTGGAACTGTGACCAACGAATAGCGATCTCTCGACGCCGACACATCCACTAATATCCTTGATGCGATTTCTCTCCGGTTTTGTTCGACCCGTTGGCCAAAATGTGTTGCACACTTCTCATCCTGGTACAAAACTTTCTATAATGTGGTTGACGCCCCCTGCTGCTAATTGCGCCTGCATTAATGCCAACGTATACATCGCAGTAATTTTAATGTCTCTCATACATCGCTATACACACATTCGTGAACATTTTTATCCAACAGTACTCCACAGCGGAGATTATAACTACGGTAAAAATCATCGCTGACCAAAACTCTCAATGTTACGAAAGATTCAACGACAAGATTACCCAAATTATTCATTCCCACGTATTTTGATTACGAGCTCTTATATTCGAGGATTCCCAATGCAAGCTCAAATTATTGCCATGCCGATAAACTGATATACATTTTTTTAGATAGACTATACGTTCACGTTTGCCAATCTATCGCACGAAAGATTTTTGCTGCCGCATCAAATAATATCCCTGCAGAGTTTCGAACCAACAGCAAACCGGTTTAGCCCCACTCCGTCAAACGATGATAGAGGATAGTACGTGGAAAGTGTATAATCAACGATAATTTACCAATTATAGTACTACAGCAATTGCAGCCAAAAAATCTTAGAATGCTATTTTTATTTTCATTTATGATTGTTATTAGAACCCAAAAATGTTGCGCCTCATCGCGCCTACATCATTAAATTTTATCGGTCTTACCATTATTTTTTATCCACTCGAGAGATGCTATACGATAAATTCTAAAATATTATTAGTACCTTTGCAAATGAGTAATTATCGTTTCAGTACAGATTTATTCGGGAGGAAAACTTATTTAATTTTTTTCTGACGACAATAATCACCAACCGACAATAACCAAAATCCAATAGCATTTTGAACATGTTATATTTGAAAGTATTTGCAACACAGCATTAATAACTATGAAAAAATTCTTGCTTCACAAAATATTTTTTGTTATTAATAGAAAGGTCTTGTTGGTTATTAATCAAAAGGATTCTCGTGAATTTTTATTGTAACATTATTCATTTTTTCATCACTAATATACGTTTATACAACGTTATTTTTTAAATTTTTGTCAGAGATTTGGATCACGACATTTCGATCTATCGACTGGTTTGAAACACGAATGATAGCACTCAAATTTCCCGTGGCAAATCTATTCGCATCAATTTCATAGAGCGATGCTTGGCTGCATTGGTTGAACACGATGCACTCTGCACTCCTGTCCGATTAAATATATTTTCCATCATGAGATGCTTGTCCCTATATACAGATCTTGCCTATGAATCGACAGGACATCGACCCATTATCGAGATGGGAAATTTATTCGGATGAACGAATTCAATCCTATATATCCGGTTACTGGTTTCTCGTACCAGGACTATCAGATTATTGAGTCAGGTTGATAACACTATCGACCCTCAAAACAGCTATATGCATATGAAAACAGATAATGTGGATGCTCTCTCGGTCCCATCACGACTTCCTGGGTCTACATGAATGGCTTTTATGCTCTGATTACAACCGCTCTATTAATTTTGTAATTTTTGTCCCTTCAAAAATATATTAAACACAATTTTCAAAACAAAAATTTGGAGAATAATCCTAATTCTATATGCAGAGAACATTTATTTTGCAATTCTTGATTTATTTGTTAATACATACTTAATGTCTACAACCCGACTTGATGAAAAACAAAACCAAATGAGTGAAAGGTTTCTACTTTTTGGAAGCAGCATTTGTGTCAGAATGTTTTTTCTGGTCACTAGTAAATTTTTGACATTTTAATTCGGTTGAGAATAAGAGAATGTTTTAAAATTCGTTTTTGTGTTCGGACATATTTTTTTCACTGCCCGAAAGCATTGGAAGAGAGAGAAAATATCTTATCTTTCTCAACACTATAATCTTGCATGATCCACACGGACTATTCTTCCCGAAGGTGAAATGCATCGAAGCAATTCTTTTCTCATACACCTTCTCTTAACACTTTAAAAAAGAGCGTTTTAGGTAACGTGCTATTACCTAATTTTAACATAGTAATCCCTTCTCAAACACTTAGACGTATATGTTATTTACGCTATCTATTCTCGCCGATGGACGAATTTTTCTTCATTCTCGCGGTTTGTATAATGCGTGAGTCCGTGTTTCTTTATCGCCTGTGGTGTTTCGAATAGCTCGGCACTGGTGTGGTCCTTCGCAGCATCGGCCACGGAGAGTCGAGGTTTTGATCGTCCTTCTCTCCTCTCTTTGCTTTTTCCACCAGTCAATTCGTCCATCTGTCCGCGTGCGTAAGTTCAGGTCCGCGGGGTGGCTGACCCGAAAGTAAGGGTCGTTGCACCCAGCCCAAAAAGAAGTAAGGCCCGCTTTCTTCCCCTCTCCGTGCCTCGTCACGTTCGCGATCGGTTCTGTTACTGATGCTGGTGATGCTGTTGGTCAAGCCTTGCGGACCTAAGACTCTTCGTTTTCTCTACATATATTCGTTTCTATTTCTATCTCTCTCTCTTACAAACTTTTTATCTTTCTTTATGCACTCCATCTTCATGCCCCGATGAGTATCTGCAGGGTGCCTTGAGGCTTCTCTACATTCTCTAGACATTCACATACTTTTACATGTTATATGTTCATCTAATAGTATATGTCTTATATCTGTACACTTACAGTAGAGTTTCGCGACCATACTAACGTTTCAACGATGGCTGATATGGACCCTGCGAAAAGCTTTTCTTCCTCACCGAAAAATATACTCATATACTCGCGGACCAACGATAGAAATTATAGTTATTTACCGCTGGGCTCCTCGAGAGGATAGTCAGTTATTTCGCGGTAGTTGTTCCTTCACGAATGTAGCATCCTTTCGCTTAAACTACCTCTTCCACACTTGCACTCTCTCAACTCTATACTCGTCATTCACTCCTTCTACATTTTTTTTGTCTTTTTCTCATTCTCTACCTCCTCTTTCGCTTCATGCCCTTTATAGTTTCGTACCTTAGCACTTCCTCTTTTTCTTCATTCTCTTATCAGCCCTTTTACCTCTCGCTTCTCACAGGCTCTTTTCCCGTAGACTAACACATTTCTATGGTTCACTTGTTTCCCGAGACGCTCGTAAGTATACTACGTACGACCAAGAGACAACTTCTTATTTCGTCGTTGAGCGAAAGAAGCGAAGATGCTGGACAGAGCTCATAGGGATTGAGGATCGTATTATACGCGAGATCCAAACGTTTCAACGATACCCTTGTGAGAAGCTGATGCTGTTGCTAATGCCGTTCAACCGCAACATCATAAGTACCGGTTGAGAATTTGCGACAAGTATCTTTTGGCATTGCAGACTTTTTATCTGTACGTGGCACATCTGTCTCCATCTTTCTCTTCTACTATCTCCTTTTCTCTCTCTTTATTTTCTCTTTTTGTCTCTCAAGCGCTTTTCATCCTTCAGCCCCGACCTTTCATCGTATTCCTCTTCTCTCACGGCATAATGTTATGGAAATTATGATTTCTGGACCACTGAATTGCCGCCTGTCGACGAGCGACAGCATCCGAACACTCGCCATATTGAACGTGCTGCTTCGCTTCCTTCAACGTCATTATTGTCGCGATCCCGTCAACCGGAAATACATTATTTTCTTCATTTTCATCCTGCCGCTCGTACTAACTGCACCAAACTATATCTGCCTTCCATTCGAACGAACATCATTTTCAATCGAAAATACGAAACTGCAAATTGTTAGGCTTACGATTTTTTTATTTTTTATTTTTATAAAGTATAAAACTATAAATTGTTTTAAAAAAAATTAAAAAGTTGCAAATTGTATGTTGGCTTATGAGTTTTATATTTGTTTAATGTTAATAATATTTGCTATTTTTTAAATTCTACAGAATTTCATGTAAAAAATTAGGAATTATGAAACCCTAATGAAGTGCTCATTCATGCTTATAATGCGCAGTTTGAATATATAGATAATTTGGATGACAAACGGAGAGAATTAAAAGCGAAAAATTACCGTTATGGCAATAGTAAGGGGGAACAACCTTGAATGTTTGGAATGTTTACTGTGCGAAGTGTAAACTTTCATGAAAGTAAAATAAAATCTCTTGTATAATACAGGAAATTTTATTTTCCTTTCATGAAAATTTACACATTGCACTATAAAAATTCCAAACATTCAAGATTGCTCCCTGTTTCTATTGCTGTAACGGTAATTTTTCACTTTTAATTCCCTCCGTGCATGAATATGATTTTTTGAGTGAAAACGTACTGTTTATAGAATTAAATAAAATTGAAATCCTCTGTTCCTGTTGAAATTTCCAACGTGCATATCACAAAAATAATTTAAAAAGAAATTGCAACTACAAATC
Organism: Rhimphoctona megacephalus; assembly: GCA_963989365.1. Taxonomy (NCBI): domain Eukaryota; kingdom Metazoa; phylum Arthropoda; class Insecta; order Hymenoptera; family Ichneumonidae; genus Rhimphoctona; species Rhimphoctona megacephalus. The sequence goes on from OZ022417.1 coordinate 18,018,763, forward strand.
GAAACGGACGTAAAATTTCAGCAAAATGTTCATCTAAATAGAATACGAATATACTCACCCACATTTTGATATCGGATGGTAATCCGATGTGCAGTCCGCTGTATATGCACGTACATATAATTAGGTTCAGACAAAAGTTGAACGCCCTTGGGCTATCTTGATGGATCGTGTGCACATATACCGCGAGAAAGGGAGGAAAGAAAAAAGCGGGCCGATCATGCGGCGAGAGAACACGTCTTAAAACTTCAGAAACCGTCAATTACACCGTGAAATAAACAAAAAGTTGGCCTCTAAACGTTTAACTCATGATTTCATGGAGTCCGTGTGCCCAAGCACACGGCATTTTATCTAACATTCGCGTGCAAAATCTTCGGCAATTCATCTAGGAGCAATTCGGCCATCAATTGGAGGCAGAATGACCACAATGGGATGTAAGCAGGAAAGCCTTTTGAGAAATAAATGGTTAGGCGTTTGTTCATGAAGAGAAAAGGAATAAAAACGATTGGTCAGTTGAAAAAAGAAGCTTACTGGAAGATGTGCATGTCGTGGTTATGATCGCGTATAGTGGCATTAAATTCGTAGCTCGAGGTACGTAGCTAAGGTATTGATGCTCAGAAAAATGGTAGTTGTAAAGGATTTCACCAATATATTCTCTTTATCTTCCTCTCTTGCTTTTGGCTTTCTTTCGGTCAAAATACACCGTGAATGACGTGGGCATTGATTGGATCTTTCGGTTAGGATACACTAACACTTATCATCGTACGGTACAGTGCATACATCGGGCCAAAGATAAAAAGATGAAAACATGTCGGTGGTCGAAGACAGCGGGGCAAGGAACTCATCTTGCCTTGAGGGCGAAAGGGCCTCTAGTGAGAAGTATATGCATGAGGATTGAGGCTAAATCCACTATGGAGCATGAAGTGAAGGTAGAGAAAAGAAGAAAGAGCTTCATTTGAGAAACACGAACATGATAAAGGTACCTACAGTGCAGACCGCTCGCTTGGTAAAGCGAAAAGCACAACGGACCGCAGGGGCCAAAGATTCTTTTTCTTTGCTTCTTCTCCGCTTCAGCTCTCTTCGTACCTGTTCCTCCAATCCTTTCCTACTCTCTCTCTCTCTTTTTTCTTTCTTTCTCTCTCTAGACTCAGATACTGCGCACTCTAAAGAATCGTGATTACAGTCCTGTCATATTTCATTGCACGTTCGGTGATACACGATGCAAATAGCCGAGCCAGTACAGAGCACTGCTGCCGGCAAGTTTCGTATGGTCCACGATAGTACCGCTAAGGGCAAACTCATCCGTGTCTTTTCTTTCTTCCTTCTTCTTTCTTATACACCCATCTTTATTTTTTTTGTTGGACCTAACAAACACGAACATATACATACGATGAGAGGCGACACGAGGCGCCTGCAGGACATGTAACGCCCTCTACTCTTTTTAAATTTTCTTTCTGATGAATCTTTTATCGCTTCTATACGCGTCTTACCCAGTTTCTGCCTAAACAATTTCTTTCTCATGCAATCATGCTTGACATATATGCAACAATTTTCGTGAGAATACAAAATTTCATAAAATTCAAATCACTCGAGTTAACTGTGCTGCAAATATCCATTGTGAGATGCATTCATAATATTTTTTATTGTCTAAAAATATTCGTCTTCTTAATTAATGCTCGATAAAAGTCATAGAAATTACTTTTTTTTTTGACGAAAGAAAAAAAATCACAATTTTAAGTGTCGTTACTGATTATTTTGGAACGAAAATTTGACCACGCGACTGTTGACGAGATATTCATGTTTCAAGTTGTTTACGCACGAGCAAGAATTATGATGTGTAATTAAGCGTCAAAGTTTCAACAAATTGCGAGGATCGCATATGCAGCACGAATAGGGAATCTAGGGCGTGCTATCGCTTTAGAATACTCTGGTTTTAGAGTCGAAGCAGGAAACAGTGCAGAAATTATCAACCCGCTGTATATACACGTTGGCGGGAATGATAAGCCCCTTGCCGACGGCTTGACGAGATTATTTGCCGCCTCGAAGAACCAACTTTCCGCGCTAGCATGACAGAGAGATTAGCACTTATCTTTACCGCTCTCATATACTAACGAAATTCTCCTATGCACGTACGGAGCAAACGATTTCAATGTTTGCAGCAATGGAGTTCGAAGTATCAATATTATTACAGTGATCGAGGCTCGTGAAGATCGAATACCAGCATGAAGAAAAGACGTGTATGTGTGTAATCCGCAATCTGTGGCACAAATGTCCATTGAGAAGAATAATATACCTGGGTATCTGTTTTTTAGCACATTTTTATAACAAAATATGACGCTTTAACTTTTTTACGACCCATTCGAACTTGAAATTCGAGGCTCACTAAGTTTCGCAGTGAAAATAACGACGGTTTTCCTCGACCATATTTTTCTGGAAAAATGCTAGCATACTACGTTATTTTACAGTTTAATAAAAAGAATAATAGTAAAGATATGGAACTGCATCTCCCATTACCATGGATAGAAAAAGGAACGTGAATAATGCGACCCATGTGGCTATAACTACCTACAGAATTCTTCATTGATTAATGATTCACTATTGCTTGTTTCCATAACAGAAATATGGCACTATGTTTCTTAAACGAAAATGTAGTCGTACAGATTTGATGCAGTAAAAAAAAAGTTAAATGCACCCTTCCACTCGTTTAACGATCACCATTGCGCAGAGTGCAAAGGATTCAGAACTGGTCCTATTCGGTCATGCTGATGATTCTCTCCCTATCTCCTCCGTCATATCGTCCATGGTTAACGACGAGGGCCTCTAGACTCTCCCAAAAGGCTTCCTGATGGGGATGTAACGCTTAGCAAGTTTGAATATCTCCATTAATCTTCTATGAGTTCGCCGAACTCGTATCGCTCATCGTGTGACCCGATATGGATTAAGAGTCGCGGTAGCGACTCGAGACAAGTACATTTACAAGCGAGTGCTACAAGACACTTTTACAGGAAGCAGCACGATTCTACCTGTTTTCAAAAATTGTTTCTTTAATATTTATTAAATAACAGCGTTTTGGAGGACTATTCAAGTTCACGTATTTTTTATTTTTTTTTTCTTTCGATCGCGAGTAATTAGAACCTCGTAGCTTAAAGCGTATTGATAATATTAATTTTTTTTTTAATCGTTGCTCCGAAAAATTGATCATTTTTTCGCACACATTTTTGATGCTCAACTGTTTTTTGCGTAGTCACTGTCTAGTGATACTAGTGATATTGGTGAAAATTCTGGTGACATTCGATCGATCGTGCATATGACAGCTGACCAATATTCTTTCTTAATAGTCGTGAGGTTATAAAGATCGCGGTCAATTTGAAATTTTGGTTAGAGTAGCGTTTATAGATAGATAGATAGACGAGTAAAGAGTGACTTTTATTATTATGGATAGAAGAGTGATGGTGGGAAAATAAAGTGTGCTAATAAACTATTGAACAGTGACTAAATAAATAATTTTATTTATTAAACCGAGCCCCTACAATTTTTTTCCGAAAGTAAATTCTACAACGGAATCGAAAACGATCCCTTTTCTCTTTTACCATAAAATGTTCCTCGAATGCAATAATAAGGTTTATTTAGAGACCATTCTCTTCGTTTTTTTGATAACGAAGAGAATGGTATATGATAAACTCGTATTCGGTGAATATTTAATATCTTTGTCGTGAGGTTATAAAGATCGCGGTCAGTTTTAACTTTTGATTAAAGTGACTTATATATATATAGAAGAGTGATAGTGCAAAAATATAAAGTGTAATTTAATAAATAAACGTTTGAACAGTGCCTTAAAAAATAATTTTTTTTATTAACCCTAGCCCCAACCTTCTCTTTTACCATAAAATGTCCCTTCCATGCAATAATAAAATTTATTTGGAAACCATTCTCTTAATTTTTTATATAACTGACAAGGAAAGGTACTTTGGTGTCCCCCTCCGATTTTGATAATTTTTATATATGTTATAGTCCATCGAAAATTAAGAGACACGTAATTTTTTTTATCGGCTTAAAGTTATTTTTAAGGGGTGAAATCGACCCCCAAAGTTGAGCATGTTTTGCATCTGGTAGAGTGTTTCATATAGAAGCACTTAACCGATCGTAACGAAACCAATTGCAAAACGTTTTTCACGTCAAATAACCTGTATATAATGTTCAACTTCTTATGCACCCCTATTACATGGGGATGATTCACCCCCGAATATCCAGAATTCTTTTGTATAAAAAAAACTTGCAATCCGATTTCAATAAAACAAACGCCATTTTGCAGAGCAAAAAAAATAAAATTGACGTATTTTTGGGTTTTTCTCAGATTAAAAAAATTAAGGGGGTAAAACACCCTTAAAATGTCAAATTTCATTTTGAGCACTGTCCCCTTCCGATTTCAATATTTTTTTTATAAAATGTAGCTTATCGAAAAATAAGACCACCTATTATTTTTATTGGCTCAAAATTATTTTTAAGGCGTGAAATCAACCCCCAAAGTTGGGCATGTTTTGCATCTGGTAGAGTGTTTCATATAGAAGCACTCAACCGATCGTAACGAAACCAATTGCAAAACGTTTTTCACGTCAAATAACCTGTATATAATGTTCAACTTCTTATGCACCCTTACTTACTGCAGGGGGCTGAACCACCCCCTGACATTCATAATTTTTTGTATAAAAGAAAAATTGTCATTCGATTTCAATGGAAAAACCAACATTTTGAAAAGCAAAAAAAAATTATAGTGAATGTGTCTAGATTTTTCGAATAAAAAAAATTAAGGGGGTAAAACACCCCTAAAATCTCAAATGTCATTTTGCGCACTTAAATGATAAAATTCAATTCAATTGGTCTCATTATCATTGCGTATCGACTTATATGCTAAATAATATTTATTTCGCATGTACATCCGCTGCCCTTCTGACATGCTTCACGTTTATAAAGAAGTGTTGGTATCCGTTCTATTTATATAAGTTTCTATTTTGAACGATTTACGAAAATAAAAAAAAAACTCAAATATCAAAAGAGTCGCATCAGCAATTCACCGCCCAGAATGTAAACAAAGCTGGCTCATGCCTTGCCATATTCTTATTCATATCAAGAACCGCTATAGTGGCTCGACCCCAAGTATTCTTGAAAAAGCCAGTTCGCTCAGGCTAATGTTTGAGGTATATCCGAAAACCAAATAAAAATGCTGTTTTCGTGGTGATGTCAGATCAAACCGCCCACTCAAGATGAAAAAGGTAAAACTGACTTTATATTATTCCAGAAGTTAAGTTGCTGTTCGACTGTTGATCAGTCATTATCGTGTCCGCTATCGTGAATACCGTATTGTTATTAACATGTCCATCAATCCAATGAACGTAATAAGACTGTTGTTTCTTACATTCGAGGTAATGAACATTCCTGACAGTCCTGTTAACAATAATGAAGTGGAATTGAAAGAGAGTTTCGCGGAAATTCTGAAGGCCTCTATGGCAGAGTTCAATCAGTTAGAAATCGTCGAAGATACGACATTAGATTTTCAAGAACCGTTTAGAGATGTCATAGTAGAACCTGTCGAAGATAATGACATCGAATGGGGTCTTGGAGAATCTCCATTAAGCCCTGAAACGTGTACTGACGATGAAGAAGATTTGAGCTACGACTACAAACAAAGAGCTGTTGAGTACTGGAGAAGTGCAAAAACGAAACAAAATAGGAAAATAGAAACAGTCCAAAACCGATTTAAACTCGTTAAATCTGTGCGCCAATTAAGGCGCTGGGCTCAACAAATTAATAAAGGCGGAACTTACAAGGAAAAATTGTCGCGCATTTCTGAATATACAATCGATAATTTAAAAAGCGCCATAGAAGCAGGTCTCATTGTACACGATATCGATCTTCGGAGATGGGCATTACAAGCCCAAAAATTGATTGGGCATGAGAATTTGCGTTTCAGGGCTTCGCCAACATGGATAAAAAAGTTTAAAAAAGTTCATCGAATAACAAGTAGAAAAATAAATAAATTCGTGACAAGAAAGACTCTCGAATCAAAGGACATATTACAAAACGATGCTAATAAATTTGTCTCCGCAGTTCAATTGAAAATTGAGGAATATGGCTTGGAAAATATTTATAATTCTGATCAAAGTGGTTTCCAATTAGAAGTCCATTCAGGGCGAACGTTAACAGAAGAAGGTACAAAACAAGTAGAATGCCTTGTACAATCCGTTTCAGCGACAACCCATAGCTACACCATCCAGCCGACAATATCAGCAGCAGGAAAATTGTTGTCACCTCTTCTGATAATTTTAAAAGAGCCATCCGGGCGGTTGGGGCCAATCGTAGAACGAACCATTTTTCGACCTCCCAATGTTTTTATAAGTGTTTCAAAATCTGGCAAGGCTACATCAGGTACGTTGGTATGTAATATTCAAATATAAAAAATAGATGTGCTATTAATTTTTACATATTGATTTATAGAACATTTCAAAGTATGGCTTCAAGAAGTGTTCTTCCCAAATGTCGGTGAGAAAAGTGTGCTTTTAATAGACTCATGGAGTGGACATTGCCCTAGTGTTGTCACGGAAGTTACACCACATAACAAAGAAATTGTTACAATGATCATACCGAAAGGAACAACAGGGAATATCCAGCCACTTGATGTCTTCGGATTTAGAATTTGGAAAAATTATGTCAGACATTTTTCAGACAGTGTCATGTTACTTGATTATGATTTAAGTCTACATTTACGAAATAATATAATCAAGCTGCAATCTCTAGTACATAATCAATTATCATCTCCGAGGTACGAAAATTTATTTCGATATGCCTGGTTCAAAAGTGGGTACATAGAAGAACGACCTGAGCATTTCGAAAATCCCGTTGAATTCGCTTTTGGTATGTCATCTCAAACACAATGTGAAATTGAAGGCTGCACAAATGTGGCTGTAGTAAGATGTTCATGGTGTAAAAAGTCACTTTGTTTCAAACATTTCTTCGAAGAACATCATTACTGTTCAAAATATAATCATTAAGTTCAGGAATGATAATTGAAACGAAAATTTGAATTGGAATCTATTTTTACTACATGAAAGATTTTAGCGCCTATGTATAACCTATATATATATATTTGTGTACAGACCATGTGTATACAAAAATAAAAAATCGTGAAGCTCACGACCACCGAAGATGTAGGAGTACTCAATTTTTCATATAATTAAAAAGCCGATGTACATGCGAAATAAATATTATTTAGCATATAAGTCGATACGCAATGATAATGAGACCAATTGAATTGAATTTTATCATTTAAGTGCGCAAAATGACATTTGAGATTTTAGGGGTGTTTTACCCCCTTAATTTTTTTTATTCGAAAAATCTAGACACATTCACTATAATTTTTTTTTGCTTTTCAAAATGTTGGTTTTTCCATTGAAATCGAATGACAATTTTTCTTTTATACAAAAAATTATGAATGTCAGGGGGTGGTTCAGCCCCCTGCAGTAAGTAAGGGTGCATAAGAAGTTGAACATTATATACAGGTTATTTGACGTGAAAAACGTTTTGCAATTGGTTTCGTTACGATCGGTTGAGTGCTTCTATATGAAACACTCTACCAGATGCAAAACATGCCCAACTTTGGGGGTTGATTTCACGCCTTAAAAATAATTTTGAGCCAATAAAAATAATAGGTGGTCTTATTTTTCGATAAGCTACATTTTATAAAAAAAATATTGAAATCGGAAGGGGACAGTGCTCAAAATGAAATTTGACATTTTAAGGGTGTTTTACCCCCTTAATTTTTTTAATCTGAGAAAAACCCAAAAATACGTCAATTTTATTTTTTTTGCTCTGCAAAATGGCGTTTGTTTTATTGAAATCGGATTGCAAGTTTTTTTTATACAAAAGAATTCTGGATATTCGGGGGTGAATCATCCCCATGTAATAGGGGTGCATAAGAAGTTGAACATTATATACAGGTTATTTGACGTGAAAAACGTTTTGCAATTGGTTTCGTTACGATCGGTTAAGTGCTTCTATATGAAACACTCTACCAGATGCAAAACATGCTCAACTTTGGGGGTCGATTTCACCCCTTAAAAATAACTTTAAGCCGATAAAAAAAATTACGTGTCTCTTAATTTTCGATGGACTATAACATATATAAAAATTATCAAAATCGGAGGGGGACACCAAAGTACCTTTCCTTGTGAGAGAATGGTGCATGATACCACCTTACGTTTGAATCATCCTAAGTTTGAATTATATATGGTTTTAAACCACCCTAGAGTGGTAGAGACCTTAAATACATGAAAATACTATTTGCACTTGCAACCCAAAATGGAATTAAGAGATGCGAAATAATTTTGAGCGAAAAGATATTTGATTTGAGAAAAAAAAAATTCATAAGTACTTCACCAATTTTTTTTTTATCTATTGCTCACGAGATATAATTCGTAATCAATAAACATTATAAAAGAAAAACTCGCATAGTACTTCGGCCAAAATTATTTTTTCCAATCAAACTTTAGCTCTCGCAATTTTGTACGTATACTTTTTTGTTTCAAAAGCTCGTTTCGTTATGATTACTTATATTTAAAAACTTTTGGTGCATTCTGATGCTATTGGAGTATTTCTTCGGCATCATTTTTTATAGAATATTTTCCGATCTGTTGATCTGTTGGCACGGTTGTTTCGGTGCAATATTTTTTGAAATTTTTTTTTACTATATTAAAAAAAAGTCAATTTTTTACTTGTTCGTTGTTCTTTTATGCGTCGTATCTTCTCAGAATGACTGTACGTTTTAAGTAATCTAATAATTTTATAAGTATTGATGGTTAATTAGAAGATTGAATTCATTTGAACATTTCTTAGATTAATATTTCACATTGCATTTTTAGTCCGAATATAGTCGCGATACACCAGCTCGCAATTCGATCATATATCCATTTTTAGCTGAAATTATTAAAAAATCGCTTGAGCGACCTCTAAAATTTTTATTCAGGATTCAATTTGTCTGTGGCTATGCGAGTCTGAAGCAGACTCGCATAGCCACGAGAATGCACACGCAGGGCACGCTATACGCGAAATATGTGCCTGATTGTTCCACCCGGTTGAGTTGCCAAAGAAATCCTAACGAGCGCACACCGCTATACTTCCCGCCCGTAACCATCAGGTATAAAGAAAACCAACTTCAACATAAGTTAGGTCTATTTTTATTTATTCTCTTCTTAAACTCTATACATGTAAATTTCCAAGGAAAAGAAACCATTTGTCCGGCTCTCTGTGCCAGCCTGCATGTTTAACTACTTGTAACTCGAGAAGTACTGAAAGGATTTCAATAAATCTTTCACAGAGAAAAAACTATAATCCAATAGGATTTAGGTTATATCGTATTTGAAAATATTCTTCATTGCGTACCAGCGAAAAAAGGTATGTGCGAAAAAATTATCAAAAATCCATCGTCAACTATAAAAAGTCGTGAAAAGTCGAAAAATAAATATAAACGCATAAACTAACCGCCATTTTGGATAAAGAGGTAAAAGTACTACGACCATTTTTGTCAAGTGCTCAAAATGATGAATCTTTTTCCATTTTTAAAACTTGTTTTAGCAGCTTATTTTGATGTATATTACAGATCCAAAAACAGTGAAAACGCTAATTAATTTTTTTTCACCCTAGAATTATCGTGAAAAAACCTCAAAAAACCACTTTTCCGGTACTTTTTCGACATTGTCCTATTTTGGGAATGGGAATTCACATTTTTCACTAACTTATGCAGACAACTCATCGAAAAACAAAAAAAGAATAATTTTTTTACATCCCGATATCTTAATTTTGTGATTTTTTTAGATTCTCTAAAGCGTCCGCACCCTGAAAACCTGTAAATATTCAATCCCTATCGGACCTCAGTTTTCAAAGCGTTCTTTCAGTTTCGGTTATTTTATTACATAGTTTAATGAAATCTGGCATAATGTCAGAAAATTTTGTCATTTTTTGCATAATTTTTGGGAGCTTGACCTTTTTTTATTTTACATCGGCAGGAATGACCATAATACCGGATGTGCACTCTACTCGAGTTCCGACTAGTTCAATTGTGGGAAGCTAGAATCCAGCTTACACAATGTACGACGAAAGTCCTGGACTTTCACACCATCCTTTTAATTATTTCCGTCGTCAACACCTCCTGCAACAAGACCCTCGCTAATGCTTACATCGTACTACGTATATGTATACAATGTTTAATATTCCCATGGATGAGAAACCTTTTTTCCATTTCTCAGTGGTATTACAGCTCTTCAGTCAACGCTTGAAGCAAGGCGTAACTTTGCTAGGACGGCGGAAGATTAATTTCAATTTTAGTGAAAAAAAGACCTGCAGGAAGCCACGAATAGAGAGAAATGAGCAACGGAACGGCCAGTCCGCCGAGACAAAAGTTTACGAACCGTTGTTTCCTACAGTGGACCTCTTTCCGGCAAGCGTCTCTCAATTTGCTGCGGTCTCTTTCGCACTCTTAGTCTTGAGGATTTGACATTCGGAGTTACTTCCTCATCCGTGTATAATACATTTTTACTGTTTTTTTCTTTTTACCGTCTGAAATATAAAAGAATTAACCGGCTGTCTGGAGAGATTTGAAAAAACCTCTGAAAGTGCCACAATGTTTTTTTCTCAAATTGCATTTTTCTACGGTAGACTTCTCATTCGTTTTTATTATTTATCAATTTTTATCGAGTTGATGGAGAAATAACTCAGACATCTGATTTTTTTGGAAAGTACGTCTCTTTCCTGACACAAAGATTCTTCCGGTGTCTCTCTCGCATACATTCCCCTGTTTCAATTATTAATGCTTTCTGTATAGCTTTCGCTACCATTGTAGATACCGTCTCATGTAATATTTATTTTGGAAAGAAAGGAAACAAAGAGATGAAGTAACGGATCTAACCTGCCTGCATGAACATCCAATCAAATTTAGTCTCTTATTGTCACATCGAATTTGTTTGATCCTCATTCTTCGGTATGACTTGTTCCGTGAGCATTCGGCATACAGATTTCTAAAATGCAGACTTGACCTGCCAAAGGAGATCTCGACGGAATGACGTGCATTTTGTCTGCGATTTTGGATAGACGTTCAAATCTCAATGTGAATGCAGAACGTATCGGAAATAATTGGAAAAAATCTCATTTTAAAACAATATTCACATGCCTGGATCACGAGATTCAAGAAAAGCTGACGAAAGACAATTTTCATTTCGTCAGAATAACGAGAAACTGACTCGAGACTGAAAGAGACGAGGAATACGATACGAAGAATGGAGCGTGTTGTAGTACAAGCTCCGAGAAGTGGGCAACCTTGACCGAGAATTCCAGAGCTCGCGAGCTCGACCGTTCGCTGTGCAGACAGTTTTAATGCCGGCAGTCAGAGCAGTCGCAGCACAGCAAACAGGAAGAGGGAAATTCCCTTTCCCCGTTACAGAGTCCGTTAGAGTGCAATCGCCTACAGCGTGCAATGTGCATCGTCGCGGTCTAACGCACGTCGTGTACTGAGGAACGCGATTACGAGGCACTTGTTCAGAGATATGCAGGGGTAAAAGAGTATACCATAATAAACAATGTATAAATATGTATGTATGAAAATCTGCTCGACTTAATGAAAAGTTTCGTATGAATTCATTACCCCTCCATTTGAGCTTCAATTCATAATTGATATTGGCGTTAACGACCCCGGCATTTGCAATAGAATCGATTCTGGCATTCATAGAATGAGGTAGTTCTCAGCTAACAGCCTGCTTCTCATTCTCTGATGACCTTGACAGGCGCTGAACAGCAGCAAATGCAGTTATCTTAGGCCATGTATACCAGGCTTTGAATTGAATAGTAATGGGACATTTATTCATTAATACGACCTAACAATTACCCCGGACAATCCCACTGGTCTATATTGACCACGAGTGATGTCCAGAATCAAAGATTGACTACTAGCCAACTGCGAAACGCCATCGATTGGCAGGTTTCCCTTCAATAGTTCGTTAGTCATTGAGCAATCGATAACTTTCAGTAACTCGATTATTCCCATCCCTATCTAATGTCACTGCTGAAGTATCAGAGAATTATGATGTGTCATATAGAATCGACGTGATCGTCTGTACTAACCGGTTTCAATATGAACATTGTAAACAAGTTACGAAGGAATCTCCATGGAGTTAACATGATCCGAAAGTGCGTGCCTCGTACGAGTTTACCTTCATGTACCGCAGCAGTTCGAATGAAGGATCACCTCGAATTGAAGAGGCATTTTGGGTGGGACTGGAATCGATATTCTAGCTAGAAGGAATGTCGATGTCTGGCTTCGAGATGCTTTGACACGTATCAATGAATAATTTCCGGAACTCCCTTGCCACACTTAGAATAGACTCTCACTGACCTCTGGCAATTCCCACTGATGAAACGTCATCCGTTACACATTTTATAGTACAGAACATTTAGTACGATTTATTACGAGAAACTTGATTGTATCGTGGGCATAAAATCGATAGAAAATTCACACTTCCGGCATGAGCATCAGTGTGAAGGATCGATAATGATAGATAGTGATTGATATGATGAACTGCAGTTTCGATCACTCCCTTTTGATTTTTTTTGCTTTTGTCCACTCAGTAGGTTTGGAAATTAAGTTCCGAATTCGGTGAAATTTAATGGACGATTGCTGGAGTTTTAATACCATTTTATCTAAAAAATTTGTTGGATATTTTGGGTTAAAGAGAATTTCTGACCAGTGCATGCATCGTTCACCACAGAGGACAAAACTGAGAATGATATCAACACCCCTTTTATGTGAAGTCCAAGATCCTTGGTAATAACCGTAGCAAACAGCAGTCCATTGACCCTCTTGGCTCTGAATAAATTCATAGAAACGTGTGGTTTTAGTATACATGCAACTACAAATTTCCATATTGTTGATGCTGAAACTAGAGGCTTGCTGAAGAGAAAACGAGTAGTATCGCACATTGCACATGTGGAAGATAAAGTATGCAGTTCTTCTAAACCCTCCCATTTCGCATTTCTCTCGTAACTCTCTTGTCCTTCCGCAAAACGTTTTTAATAGAGCCATTTGGGTTGCACTCGGCGAACGTGGAGCCATGCTGTGCCACCATGGAAAAGAGAATGGACAACGTGCTGTTGGAGTCTGTGAAGTCAGACAGCTCTACCAGGCCGCACATCTTTTAACCCTAGAAGAGAAATGGACTCTTTCGTTGAAGGCAACTGACACATTGGAACCTTGCACGTATTCTGACATTATAAAACCTAGAGCACGAACCCACGACACCGCCTCTTTAGTAAATCTGACCTCTAAATCTCAGCATAAATGATCAGTTTAGCTGTTAAAGGAAGAAAAACGAGCAAGGATTCATTAAAATTCCACTATTATACCGGCTCTCAGTGGAAGTCCACTGCGAAATAGGCACGTGGTAAATGCGCAGAATCTTTTGACACCCATGGTCTGTGATCGGATCATATACAATCTATATTAATGTATCTGCGAGCAGCATTTACGATGCCAATGATAAGTCGCCTATAGAAGTTTTAGTACGTCTGGTTGTTCACGTCCAATCTGATCGTGTGTGTTGTAATGGGTGCCAAAACTGCACAAACATCGGATTCTTGTAACCTCGAATATTTTTTTTCTGTTCCTTTTCTTCAACTAAAGTCACACTTACAAAAATACACACATGGAGATGACCTTTTGCATGCTAATCGCAAATTTGCCAGCTTGTCGGACTCGAGAGCGCGTCACACACAATCGCAGGAAGGCACTGGTCGAACTACTTTGGTAATTTACTAACGGTATTATATGCTTGGATGTCGATCCATTAAAGTTGGACGAAACGCAATTTTGCAGCCGAATTTCATATTTCATGCACATGTTATTAAGACGAGGAAGTGGGCGTTAATAAATTTAACCGAAATTTTATTTCAAATCAACAAAACCCATTTGAATATCGCAGTATATGTAAATGCTTTTTATTAATTTTCTTTTTTCTCCTAATTTATGGGTGTCCAGACTCTCATATATGTGACACAGATGCAAATTGGGCAATTACCTATCAAATAACAGAATCGAATTTTATTTGATTCAAATGACATTTATTATCATAATAAACCTGTTTTTCGGAATTTATGTATAATCACAATAACGATGTGTTTTGCGTAATAGTGGGACTTTACTCCTACGTCGTTCACCTTCGCTCCCGGGGAATTAAGGCCATCGATCGCGGTTGCATCTCAACGAATTACAAGCCCCGATGACGATGTTCTCTGGTTTACCGTGAGCATAGCCATGAACGGATAAACGATTGCTATTGCAAGTAGTATTCGCTTTTGCTGCCTTTTGACCATGAATATCAATCGGCGGAAAGCGCACAAACTGCAAAACACGAACAAAGGTCTTAGAGGCGATTTGATGCCCTCGAATTCGATCCTCAGGCCACTTGAATAAGAACCGTAAATCCGGTCAATTTCATCAGCTTTCGAGGCCTTCCTGACTTTTTAGCAGGCAACGAAAACCTTGTTCTATTTCGATTAAATGGTCTTCACTGTCGAAGACTTTAAGAAAAGGCGGAGACACGTGTTAGAAATGATTCTCATGATGTCACTGACCACCGACACCAAATAATCGCTCATCGTATTAGAAAATCATGGATGAGTAGATCAACTGGCCGAGTATCTCCATTATACGTCAAATTTATCATCTACCTTACGATTTTTCCCCTGATTTTTGAAGAAAACATTTCAAAGGAATATAAAATTAGAGCCAGGCGAACCGTTGAAGATAACATATATTCTCTTTTCTTTCAGTACCCAAGTTGAAATACCGTTGGGTCAGACAAAAGGAGAGTACGAGATCCGGATATATATCGTCGGGAGCGCCCGAGTCATTATACCTAAAAGCAGAATGTTGCTAGTCCGCAAACGAATTCACAAGACTCCAAGTCGATGGACGAAAATAGCAGGCTCTTTTATAGCGATATATATTCCACACATGTATGTGGGAAGCTTGATGCGCGATAGCAATCTAGGTTGAGGAATTTAGCTTGTCTTAAATCCGAGTATTAGTCTTCGAGGTTTATTCACGAACGTATATATACATAAGTATAAAAACAAGGTGGTAATGAAATAATCTTCATCGCAAGAAACCGCATCACTGACAGTAAAGTCCCTCAAAAGTAAATAAGCTGTATATTTTGTCGCTTGTCACGTCTCTCGCTCATGACCTTAACGGCTTCAAGCATAGAAGTGCAATTTTCGAAACTTCTCGAAAATCGATGCCATTTGTGAAAAATATTCACATATATTATTGTCATAATCACAATAATAATCTCTATCTCATCTTGGTATATTCTGTAATTATGAAATTGATTAATGCCAATTGACAAACTGGTTTGTATATATGTACGGTTAATATATACACAATCGTAAGGTTGAGAGAAGCCAGGTCATCCCGTCTATCTCGTTTATATTCGGCCTAATCTGACACAAGACTCGTCTTTTAACGGTATTGCCAAACGAAAAGACATTACGATATGGGAGCTAGTCTGACCTAGATTATCCTCTTCCAAGGTATATTTTCACACACACATACGCGCGTAGCATACACACATACACACACAGGCACATGAACATACGTACTCACATGAAAAAACGACATTTCAGACAACTATAAATTCACATAATCGTTTTGTATCAATTCCTACGCTACTCCCAAAATTTCGAAGTATACCTAGATTTAGTTCGAAAATGATTCGCTGACCGGTTCTAATAATATTTCGCGGACGGCTGCGGATAGGCCGAAACCTTGGGTTCGTACTATTACGCAATTTTTCTGTTATAACAGAGAATCGTATGAAAAAGAAAGAAAGAGAAAGAAGTAGGAGAGAAAGGAAAAGATAGACAGATAGGCAGCAGCCTAGGCAAACGTAGACTTCCTTGCCCAATATGGAGTTTGACCGTCTGCGACCCTGGTCGATGTGATCATCATCGCACATTAGAAATAAAAAGCACAAGGCTAACCGGTTACGATTTCGTATTACGTGAGCAGGATTTGCGCTAGACAAATTCTCACATTCACTTCGTTCTCCACTATGACCGTCTGTCAACTCTAACGGTTCTCTACGTGGAGAGTGAAGGTCTCTATATATCTTCGTCTCCTACAGTCTGTCTTGAAACCTCTTCTTTTATTTTTTTCTTTTTTAAGGTCTAGAACACGAGACAGTCTATTCTCCTTTACTATTGGTATTAGAATCCCAGAGAGCGTGAATACCTCACAATCGTCTAGAATATATAATCGGCAATAGAAGCATTTTCACAGGTGCCTACGTCTACGAGACTGTCTCACGTTATGTTTATTTTTATCGTACGAAAGGTGAAATAACATTTTCATGGCCACGTACTGCAGCTGTGTAATTTTTACATCACATACTCGACAGACATTTTCACTCACGTCATCTATCTCTTTATATATGTATATATATATAGCTATTATTGCCGATTTCTTTGATAGTCAACATTGTTAACTACCTTTTATTATTTAAAAAATACGCATGAAAATTCAGTATAACTCATTCCAATATATTATTTACGAAAATAAAAAAATGTATAATATCTCATAATATCTATATTGTATAAAAAAAATATAGTTTTTTTTTCATAGTAAGAAGAATCTGATATTTGAAATAGCGCAGTAGGTATGCCATAATAGGTCAGACGTCACAAGAGGCAGTCATTTTCTTCTAAAAGCCCTCTTTTCAACAGCATTTCTATTCTCAGATTGTGTGCAGAAGAGAAATAGGTTTCACCATTATTCCTTTTTTTTGGCTTGCGGTGTGAAAATATAGCATGAACTTTCTCTCCTCATGAGTATATATCTTTATATATGCTATGCACTCGCGTTTCTTATCAACTTCATCCAGAAAGGAGCGGCCGCGATTTTTCGAACCTGTTCGAACACCTTATCTCTCACTTCTCCTCCTTTCTCCGAAAATATCTATCCACTTTACCAGATAAAAAGGAGAAAGAGTATGTGATAGAGAAAAAGAGAGAGAGAGAGAGAGAGAAACATGTGTGGTTTCCACAAGGGTCGCGTGACCTGCATACCCCGAGTCGATGACCTGAAATCGGGCAAATCGATAGTATCCTTTTTTCTCTCTTTTCCTCTCTATTTCTCTTTGCTCCCTTCGGTGCTGCACCTACGAACAAATTTCTTTGGAATGTGTTTTCAAGAAATTGCTATTGCTGATAATCTCTTACTCCGATTCTTCAGCGAGACAATTGTTTTCCTCAGAAATATCTTAAAAGTTGCCTCTTGTTACACAAAATAATGGATCCCATAATCCTTCTCATCCTCCAGCATATATTTAGTACCTCGAATTGAAAATAGCACAGACTAGACGATTAATCCCTACCATTAATAGATATGAAGAGTAAATTGTCGTGTTTGCTACTTGAGATAATTCTGGGGTCAATGTACGATCGATCAGTTTAGTGAATCGTCGCAGATAATTATAAACTACAAAAGCATCTGTAAAGTGCCTTTAATATTTGGAATTCTATCGTATCGCTTTTCAAGTCTCGACTCATTTTACTCCCTCTCAATATACATGTGCCTTGCTCTCTCTTTCACGCAAATTCAAACACGCTTTTTCTCCGTCTAACGTATTTAATACTCCGAGGATGGCCTTGGCGTGTCACTAACCTATGTTACCGCCCAGACGCGTCTAACACTATCACTTCGACGGCGACTCTCGAAAGTATGCGTCGTCTTCGTCTTCGTGAGGCATACTTGGACTTTATAACTTCGACATTAATACGAGCCAGACGCGAAAACGTATGTGTCTATGTTTGTGTGTGTTAGAGACGCTTCTCATTGCCAGGCTTGAACTTCGCTGACGCACGAAGCCGTCAAACACTAATGTTATTCCAAACACACTAGAGAGAGAAGGAGAGAAAAAGAGAGGCCAGACTTCCGTCTGGCCTAGCCTTGAACTAGCACAAACGACTTTGCTGAATGCCTACATGACGCTTGTGAGTATGCGTTTTCTTTTTACACACACATATACCGATAGAATTATTCACGTCTAGAATCCAGGTGTATAAACGATATCATAATTTTTCGTATAAAAAAAATCATCATCGTAGTGTCTTGTTAAATGAGATAAAAAAAGACAGAGATAGAGTGAAAGAGAGAGAGAGGGAGAGAGAGAGAGAGGAAGCACCGAGGGTCAGGAGAGAGGTAAAGAGACGTAAACTCCTTCGACGCTTCTTTCTACTAGCAAACGTTTCTTGTCTTCGTCCCAGTTCTTTTCATAATCCGTCTATGAAAGAGAGAGAGAGAGAGAGAGAGAGAGAGAGAGAGAGAGTGAGAAAGTGGGAGGGAAGAGAGAGCAGAACTAAGAGTGTCGGGCAAACCATTCGCACAAAAGGATCTGCGCTCTCCGACAAAGCACGATGCTAGACGCAATACATCGCAATCCCTCCCTCTGTTTCTCTCTCGCCCCTCAGGAAGTTCCACAGACGTCGCACCAGCACATCGCTAGAATAGTTTAATTCTGAGATTGGTCGCAGTGTACGTTTCTCCGCCATGATGCGTCACACGCTCGCTCTATCTCTATCTTTCTTTCACGCCTACCGCTGATGCGTTTGGTGGTCCTTAGCCAACCAATCGTCGTATCAGTCAAGCACATAGGCCAACTCCAATGCAAGCAATCTTATCGGAAAAAATATTACTCAGAGTGATAGAGAGGTCGGGAGCAAGAGAATTTCGTATAAAAACATTAGGCACATAGCAACTTCGCTGTACTCTGAACGAGCTAAGGATTACGTAAACGCCTCGAAGTCTCGAGACAATGATGAGGCTCTGACTGCGTTTCGATTATTTACTCTCACTCCGAAAGACTCCTTGCCAAAAGTGCATGTCCAATGGATGCTTTCCGTGATAACTCGACAATTCAATTTCATTTGACGATAATTCACGATTTTTTTTCGTTAACACAATTCAATGGCATCTTTCGAAGAATTTGTATGAATCACTCAGCTTAGCACAGCGGTGGAATGTTCCGGAAAATTGTAGTTGCGTCGAAAGGAGATTAAGTCCTCTGCCAGTTGCATATATTTCGATCTCTAAATTGCACAACTGTGTAGATCGCTAAACGCATTAATGCACCTACGATTATCGCACAATCCGCTTATCTCAAAATGTATACCTTGAATAAATTTCCATCCGTCAACCAATCGTTTTCGCTCTCGTAATCATGCCACGAGCCATTTTCTTGTAATTCGAGATCGCTCAGATTTCTAAGACTTATCTGCCACATATATACCTAAAACTACTGAGAAAAAATCTGCACCTTTTTTTATCTCGACTCTGGCTCTTCAAAGAAGCTGCATACAGTCGCATACACTCGTTGGCGCAGTTCGCCGGCCTTCGACGCCCCGCGAATCGTTCGACGCAGTTTTAACGGGCAACGACCGGAGGTCTACGACCACAGCTCAACTCCCTCTCTCTCTCTCTCTCTCGCGAATAAAGCTGCATTAGATTCAAGGACGAATTAGAGCTGCACTTGGCTACAGCCAATCCACTCGAATCTTTCCTCTCAAGCGCCTACATCAAAACATGTACTCGAAAGATTTCCATGGACCTAGGCCAAGTTTCCAAATTTATCCTACCCATTTTTAAACTACCCGATATTCTCACGAGAAACAAAAATTTTCATGAATTCAAATACATAAATTTATTAAATTATTCCAAACCAATGGAAATGAGTCATGTTATGTTCGCGTATTACTTAAATTATATATACACTGAAATATTTTTATCATATAAATTTCATCTCATCGATTTTGATTTATTTTTTATGTAAAAAATACGTCTATTTATATATTCTCATTTGCAATTTTTTTTCTTAAGCTTATTAATTAGTTTGATAAATTTGTAAGAAATAAAGTGTTTTTTTTACCCCGTGAAACAAATTAAATGACTAGTATTGAGACACTTATTGACGATCCTAGCGGAACGATCAATGGCGGAATTAGCACCGGTTCTTTTTACCCCCTGCTTGAAAACAAGACGGGCCGCATTCCTCGACCTATGTACAGGGGCTCGCAACCCGACCATGTTGTATGGACTGCGAGCATATAACAAAACTATTCAGGATTTTCAACATAAAAAAAGGGATCATTGAACTCCCGTACACAAACGAAACTTTTGGGTTAACAATTTCGTTGCTTGAGATCACCATTTTTATCAGACGCTTGATTATATTCTGGAAATTCTCTATTTTTGTAACTTAAGTCGCAAACATTCGAAGCTTGTTAGTACGTATCAAACCGTTTTCTAATCCGTTCGATATTTATCATATAGTTTCATAGTTTTACACCATACTTTATTATCATTTATAGTATAAAATAAATTGCATTCGGTTCTTAATTATTTGAATTATTATAACAATGTATTGGATTGTAAGAAAATGAATCATTAAATATCAAAAATCAAGGAAGTCAACTCCAATCAAAGAAAAATTGCTTTTCCTGACAACGCCAATAGAATAAAAGGTAGACCCATATAATTGCTAATTTTTTTTAGGAATCCTTAGGCAAAAAACAGATCAATCGTCCCATAATGTTGCAGCATGCTTTACAAATATATATATTTTTTTCTTTGACATACAATATAGTAAAAATGTATAAAGTATATACGAAAGGTGAAAGGCCCCGAATATAGGACACCGACAAAACTCGTCTACGTGGGATTCTGCCTTGTCTTGGTTGCTTGATGCTGTAGCTTCGAGACTGTGTTTGCGCGGCTAAAGTTGTGGGAGGAGGAGATGAGAGGGCCACAGGCCACAGATACGAGAATGGGTCTTAGTCGATCCTTTTACGGACGATGCCCAGGATACAAACTGGGCGACCTCTCTCGAATCTTATACCTTACGATAAACAAAATAAAAAAATAAAATAAAAATACGCATCTTTCGCTTTGTAGGCCATGAGAGAGAACTAAGTATACCAAACGAACGGTACTTCACCAAGGGCAGAATGACAAATGTACTTCGTGAAGGCGCGAGCATTAACGACTTTGATATAATATAATGTACATTTCGAGGAGAACAGGGGGCGGTGGAAGGAAAGCGGAATTAATTCATGCAGAAAGATCTCGAAATAAAAATTGCACGCTCGTCTCAGAGATTAATTGTGTTTGAGAAAATGGCTGAAGTTCCTGACTCCGACGACTCGGATGCTGTGCCGTCCAACGATGTACAACGATGAGACAAAAACGATCGTTTTTTTAAACTCGCAATTAACATGCGCAACTGCTTTTTTATTTGGTTATAGTTATATTCGAGTAGAAACTTATTTTACTTGTTAGCTTAATTTTTTAATTGAGACTTCTTAGTCGAGTACGGTAAAAAAAAATAAATGTTGAAAAACAAATATTTGGGCCGAGAAATACCAACAGATTAATATGATAACAAAAACTGAATGGCTTTTCCGAGTGTCATCGTTTTTTTGGAGTTTCCTTGATACGTTTTTAAATAGATCGATATTATTACATTATTCAATCTACATGATAGCTTTCATTATTTTGAGAATGCATATTGAAAAGAAGATTAAAATTGTAATTTACATTTTCTCGTGTAAACCCCTGGTACGTCATAAAATTTTATAGATCCATTTATTAACGTCCAGTACTTTTGTACAAAACACATAAAATACAAAATTTGTTACGCATTCAGAATCTTCGAATTGTATTTTTTGTAAAATCCATGTATCAATAAATTCACTTCTATAAATTTGGTGAAAGTTGAATTTGTAAATTTCAAAAAAAAATATTTTCAATCGAGAACAATTTTTTTCCATCGCACAATGTAGTTATTTGACATTGCATAATTAAATCTGTACAATTGTTTCAAATATCTAAGGTGTAAATTAAGCATTTTCAGTGAAGATGAAATAAAAAACCATACAAAAATCCTCATTCATTCGTTATTAATTTTTAAAAAAATAATGAAACAATTTCGATCTTCCCAAAGCTCCAAACTACAGTGGCTGTGTTTGTGAAATTCATCACACGTTTTCGCATGCATTATTGCTTGGAACAAGCATCACGTTCCGTTATAACAAGTCGTTGAAGCTGTTTCGATTTCATGTTGAACGTTCTTTTTCTTTTCGTTTTTTGTTGCTGGGTTTCATGGTGCGTGCGCAATTTAAACTGTTGGTCAGAACAGCGACTAAATAGAGATCGAACACGAAAATTTCAGATTACATAGAAAACAAAATTTTCAAATTATAGAAAATGAATCAGTTTTTTATTATGAACATTTTTCGTATCGAGAGTGTAAGAAAATCAAATATTGATGCACTTTTCAACTGGAAATGAAAAATTTTGAAAGATTTTGTAAATTCTTTTTCTTTTCGTTATTCTACAATTCTTCTATTCGGTACCAAGAGAATCCATTTTAAAGAGGAACCTCATAATTCCTTCAAGAGGTTTGAAAGCCAATTTTTATTTTGGCAAATGCTTGCATGATCAGTCGAGACCGCAAAGAAAAGAAGATACACAGTGAGAAAGAGGCAAGACAAAACGTGCGCTGGGCATTGGAGGAGAAGGCATCATCTCTTTCATTTCTTCTTCTTCTTCTTATACTTCTTCTTGTTCCTCTTCTTCCTCGTTGTTGCCGTCACGATGGTTCGCCAGTTGCCGGTATGGCGAAAAGCTTGCTCAAATCGCATGGCCGAACTAGCTGGGCACGGAGAGGAAACGGCGGTTTCGGGACCAAGATCAACGCCCCTTGGGTCAGGGTCAGTAGCCTTTGCCATCGCTTCTTTCTTGCTCCTTCTCACTCCTCCTCGTGTGTGCTCAAACATATCGTTAAAAATATTTTTAAAAAACTACGGATTTTAGTGATGAACAATTAAGAAATGTTTACATTTTTTCACCAAAACAATGAAAGAAATCAGAAAAAAAAACTTTTCTTCGTTTCAGTAGTTGACAATACGATAATTATAAAACAAAAACAATAAAAAGTAATATTAATTTTTCTGATTGCGTTGATTCAAGTATTAAATAAACTACATTTGAAAAAGATGAATCTAGTGCGTATCGTTGTTTTTTCATGACCCAGCACCCAACAAAATTTCCATCAAATCAAATAATTGAAATCTGAGGTATGAAAACGGTCGTACTGTAGGAAAGGTTCCGCGGTGTTGGGTAACCTTGACTGGTCTAATGTCTGAGCGTCGTCTAGACCATTCACGGTCTAGCGCTTCCCCAAGTCTAACACTTTCACCGTTCTAACACTTGTCTAACAGGTTTGATTATTCAGGTGCCTGAAATAATTCTCTCACTAACGTTTGCCCTGGCTTACTTCGGCGAATAATTGCCCGAACAATTTGACGCGTACTACCAATTATCCTCGATGAGCCATTAATCCGTAAATTTGAAAAATTACTAGATGAGGATTTGTATCAATTTGCGAAGCACTTCCGTAATTCGGATAAGCATTGCAGACATTATATACGTAAATTACAAATTGCACAGTATGTTGTCGTAAGTTTTGTACGGGATCGAACGAAGGGAGAGTTTCTCTCATCATTAATCCTCGCTCAAAACTCCCTTTCCTTGACGATGGTTAAGGGGGTTGTACGAGAGATACCCGGGCTGAGCACCGGGTAATTAGAGTGGAACGTGCTCGCCCCAACCTCACCAACTTTTTCTTCGTCCAAAGAGCGTCTCGGTCTCTCTCCCCCTTTCTCGCTTCCTTGGTCTGCTGCTGTCTTGAGAGTTTATATACGTACTTGTCTCCACACGTGGTTCTTTCTTTCAATTCGAAACACGATACAAGTAAGCTTATCATAAGATAAAAAATTGTTGTGTGGGCCATTATCCTCTAGAGAAGTGAAAGAAGAATGCTGCTTGAATGGTCTCAGAATTGAGGAAAGTTCAGAATGAATAGCGATAGTAAGAAACGGTCATCCAACTTTGTGCCATCGGTGCGAATGATCTCGGGACAAACCAGTCCGTGCACTTTGCCAAAGAAAAAAAGGAATGAACTTGTTATCAGAAGACTGAAGTTCGAAGAAGGGAGGTCAGACAAAGTTTTTCTGGGTGTACGATAACGGAACGGGATGAACCATTCTATCAGACGTAGAAAAATCCTGGTATCGATTTAAGACGCTCCAGCCGTAGTTTTTGCTCTCCTCTTCTTCTTTTCAATATCATCGATAATTTTTTCTTCCATCTAACTACTGACTAAGAATTTAATACTTAATTCACTGAATATTGCATGTACCAGCATGATATTTAACAAGACAATTCGACTGCGACACACGTATAAACAATTTGGATTATTTTGAAGGTAGATTCTGTTCGGCTAGTAGGAAAGTGGGTTTTAAGACACGCGGCGAATAAATGAGCGTCTTTTGTCCGAGGTACATACACGGAAGCTTTGTAAGGCCGCGTGGGCCCACACGCGCGATGTAATGGTTCGCTTGCCAGGTCGTTGGTGATACAATGCCTTGGTAATGCTTTACACACGCGGAGTCGCAAATGAAGAGAGAGGATAAGCCGTTTTCAACGAGTTTGTCTGGATTTTGCTTGAGCACGAATAGAGCACAGTACATTTAGTTTGGCCGGATAGAGGCAGAAAAACGAATGGGCAGTTCATCTTGAAGCCAAAGGAAAAAGAGAGATAGCACAAAATCTAAGTCTAAATCCACAGACGAGGTTAACGGCCTCCGCAGGGTACCGTATTGTGAAGGCGTCCACCTTAGATTACGTCATAACCAGCCGATTTCTTAATTAAGACTCGCAATTCTTAAAACTGTTACTCAAGCCGCTGATACTCTGACGCTGAAAGGCTGAAGGGCACGAATTTAGGGCGACCGGCGGGCGAAAGAATATAAATCAAAAATGGAAACAGTTAAAACCTATATTTAAAAGTTTCTCAAACTTTTGAACGTAAAAACATTACTAATTCGATTTACAACGCAAATTTTCGTTGAAAAATATTTTAAAAATCTTTTGTCAGCCACTTGTTCACTTTTGACCTGAGATCTATATGAAAAATCTGAACTTTTAAAAGAATTTACAAAAAGATCAATTTTTACACGAACAGAATGTCATTTGGTTGATCCTTGTGAAATTCACCTGAACGTCTTCCCTAAAGTAATCATAAAATAAATGCGAAGTAAATAGAATGTTAAAGAGCAATGTTTAGGAAATTTTAAAGGCATCAGCAGCTCAGGGCAAAGGACGAAAGAGATAGAGCATGGAAAACGAGAGAAAGAGTATGCGGAGTTTCGTCGTTGGATGCGTGTTGCTTCCCACCACTCCAGTCCGATATTGAATGTAGGAGTTGTGTGAGTAGTTCTATCGAGAATGGAACCTGACGACATTAGTTACAGATGCGTTTTTCAATGTACTGTACTTGTAGCACATGGTATATGTATATACGTTACCGTACCATACTAGAATAGTAGGGAAAAAATGGCGAAAACCTTCCGCTTAAATTGCCAATTTCTTCGCTCTTATGCGAGTATTCGCTATGGGCTGTACACCGAGATGCAGCAAGAGAAAAGAAGAGAATAACGTGGGATACGGGGTTGAACAGGAAAAGAAAGAGGTCTGCATAGCTTCTCTACGGCGCTCATGAAATTGAAAACAGAATCGTAGAAATGCGTTGTACCGAGAATCTCCTTGGCACGAAGGAGGAACGATATACTCGGTTGTGCTTGAAAGAAGAGCTCCATGGCTTCATCGTTTCTGGAGAACACGCGTACGTATATCTACCCACTCGTTTTTGATATCACCGCTTTTCCAACCTCGGTGACTTATCGATTCTCTGGTTGTGAAGCGCAAGTCATATAATCGCTGGCCACCTACTTAGAATTGGCCATTCGGCATTGTATTGCTTGGGAAACGCAAAAAAGGGCTCGGATCAATGGCTAGCATTAGCCAATCGAATTCAATCCAAAGAGACAATCATTCCAGGTACCATGAACTAGATATTGACTATTACCAAGATCTGTAAGTTAACTGGCTGACGACGCCTGCGATGCCAAAAAACAGGGCTTGAAATCGAATGTTCCGTTGAAAAGAAATGGAATGCGATGAAAATATCGAGAAAACTCAGTGGATGACATTAAGAGTTTTCGTATAATAATGCACTTATGTCCAGTATATGGTCATGGCGTGGAAAGACTTTTAGCTTTCCACTGTCTCCATTTTTCAATATTTTTTAGTTTTAACGAGCTTGCAAGTCCTTTCTTTCCCTTGGAAATACGAGGAGGAGCTTGTTGAAAGCACCAGACTCAACACTGGCATTGTGGAAGGATTGATACTGCAACCCGGTCAACTACGTGATCGGGTGCATCCCATCAAGCAGAAATGGGCGTACCATCCATTATACCACGTACAACAAAAGCAATAAATTTAGAAGGAAAACGGAACCAAGCATCCGGAAATAGACGTCAGGAGTGAAGTTGCATGAAGGTAGTTTTTCAAGAAGGAGGCGGAGGAACAGTTGATAAGAAAAGAATTCATTAGTAGAGATGGAAAAACTAAGGTTTTCTGGTTCAGCAAAGTGGCCTGCAAGTTTGAAGCTTATGTCTCTCCGGTTTCTATTTCAAAAAAGATTTTATTCTGATATTCTTGCTGATGTCTATCCAGATGCTTGTAGAAGTGTCCACCATTTTTTCGTCGTTTTCCTGGAATCTTCTGAGTAGAAAAAAATTCCGAGAAAAATACTATTTGTGAAGAGAACGGGTGTAAGGACATACTACTGATGTAAATAACAATTCAGCAATATTAGGAGATCGTAATACATACATTAATAGCTCTTTGATACCTTAGCCATAACAAAGTGTCAAGAAAAATAGCAATATAAAGGAAAGAGTAACATATATAGCTAACAAAAATTCACAAGCGATCTGAGGAACGAGAGAAAAAAAGATTCTTCTCTCTCTCTCTCTCTCTCTCTCTCTCTCTCTCTCTCTCTCTCTCTCACCAATAATGTAAACTTTTGGTAAACTATCTCCAGTATAATGCACTCTTAGTCGCGCAAAAACTTTGTACATTTCGCTCGTTGATACAGCTTCCAACGAGAGCTCTTTCGCGAAAAAACTCTTTGTAGTATTATGACGTTGCCATTTTACGTGTATATGTTACATCGGAACAAAAACATGAAAGAAAGTATGACGTAAAGTAGCGAAAGGAACATTCATGTCTGAGATACAATAGTGATTATACTTGAACCGGTATGATTGTCACGTGAAATAAATCGCGGAAAGGTTACTGTCACGGCCCAGTGGAGCGATTGAAAAACAGAATGCCACGTTCTTAGTTTATTTTATTGCACTTTAATAAAAATTGTAGAAAACTTCATTTATTTCTGGAAAATTATTTTTTACTGTTTGCTCAATATATACTGAGCGGAGAAGTCGTTAAAACAAGCTGTATGCAGTAAAACGTATAACTCTCGGCTTTTTGCCCGGTGGGCATATTAAAGTAAACCAAAACATTCTAGCAGTGCACCATTAAATCTTTCTTTCTTCGATGTCCTTATTGACTGAAGCTATCGCACGTTGCACTCCTGGGCCATCGTTCTCTCGTATATGCTATCACTGAAAAGAAAAGTCAGTAAATATATATGTATGTATACATATTCCTTTCGATTTCGACAAGATCAATATTTAATTCTACCATCGTCTCGCGTGTATACGCTCTCTCGGTTCCAAGATGGTCGTTTGGACTGAGAACTCTCGTCCATTCATGACGTCACTGCAAAAATAAAGAAAGAGTCTAAAAAGAAGAGAGATAGACGACGAGCCGAAACGGTCTTCTTGGCATGCCTATAGCAAAGTCCAACCAATTATGTCGAAGATTCAAAATTTATGATAGAGATATCCGGAGATCTGGAAAGAGTGAGCTCTTTGACAGTGGGTATTCATGCTCGCAAAGCGTCGAAAGACTTATTGGAAATATCGATGGACGATGCCATGAATCTCCGATTCCCTGAAATTAAATCCGGAATTCTCTTAGAAAAGTCTTTTTCTTTCTCTGTCTCGCTCTCGCTCTGCACCATTACAGTTGTTCAACAGGATCGTCCCTGTACGAAGAGTAAAAGCTTGGTAATTCATTTTACCCTCTTCTGCGGTACGTTTCCTGCACAACAAATCTCTTCCTCTAAATGATATTCGTTTTCCCTGAATTTCGATTAAAATTCCAGCCAAATCCACACCCTGACAATTGGACAAGATCCATGGAATTCGTACATTCTGTTGCGAAGATTCTCGACCCTATCACGATGAAAATCAGGGATCTGCTACTTTAGACTTTTCAGCCTGCTCTGCGTTTCCTCCTTGCAACTTTTCCTCACTAAGGAAAAATCTCTTTTGCAATATGTCCAAACTGAGTAAATCTTAATTAGCCAACTTTTACCTCATGCAATTGGTATATAAAAATTTACATAATATGTTCTGGAATGTTACTGACTTTTGTTTTTTCCTTCTTCTCTCGTTTCAGTTGGTAAACGGTCTTGATGGCCCAAGATACATTTGCGAGACCGAGGTAATAGATGAAGTGGCTCTCGTTGGAGCTGCGGCAAGTAACGTTGCCGAGTATGCATCCCCCGGGAATCATACCAGCAAAAATGCCAACGGCAACATTATCACCCTCACACTTAAGAATAACCACATCATCGTTGAAACCGAGGAACGGGCTGTGAGTATAACGCACATATATATGTATCCTATAACTGTAATAACTTGCGTTCCAACGCATATACTCCGACGAGAAAAGCGCACTATGATAAAGTTCTTTAAGTTCACGGCTGATGACGAGAACGTGAAGAGGTGAAAACAAAGTTCAGAGATCACGAACCCATTTTGCATAGATCATTCGGTGCTTCTTAGCATGGAAATAGGTTTCAACTTTGAACTGGATATTGTGCAACGAAAAAAAGATGCACTAAAAAAAATCATAAAATAATAAACCCAAGGGAAGCACTTTCCTTTGTAATTATAAATATTACAGCACGAGTAAATGAAACTAAAAACTAGCTCTCCTGGAAAATCTACCGAGTACTTCCGCTTTCGGGAATTTATTTATAGCAAGTAGTGTTGTGCTTGTTACGTAAATCGTCTCTATGCACCAGTAACTCTTCGTGTTTTCCGGCGAGAGATGCCTTCGACATTGCTGAAAACCTCCGGAACAATGAAAAGGCGTGGATTACGAATTGGTACGTGGCTCGTAGGCAATGCACCGGAAAGAACAGAGGAAGCTTTTCCGCATCGTGAATACCAGGCCAACACCCCGTAGTTCTTTCGCAACGGTCATCCAAAGAATTCTATAAAAATACTTCAGAATCGCAGGTCCCATTAATTTAAAAAATTTCAACATCAATTCTTCAATCAACAATGTCGCTTGACTTTGATAACTTTTGATAAATAATTACCCCAATCGTTTCTTCAGCATAAAAAGTTCCTCGTATCCGATAATAGGGTTTAATTACACACCATTATTTTAGTTTTTTTAATGATGAAGAGAATAGTGTATGATAAAGTGGCATCTGGTAAACATTTGTTAATGAAATATGTAAACGAAGAAAAGGTTCGAAAACTGCAAGAATGACTGAATGATAAATGTTTTCGTGGGGTAACTTTTTACCCTAGTGTACCGTTCTAGGGTTGAAAGTACCGTTAATTATTCATCTAAATCAGCTAGATTTATGATAGGACATAACTTAACCTTGACAATCATTTATAATCAATCATTACTCTCAGCTTCGTTAATTGATAATTGGAAGTCAAGTGCTAATGTCGTCTGTTTTCACACATTTTAACCCCACGAGCCTTCAACAAAAATAGTTTTCTCGTGACCAGGAAGTGAGAATGAATGGAGTAATGAGTTGAGATGTTGGGGCTAGGAAAGCTCGATCAAACCGCATTGAATTGTCTCGGAGGAAGCTTAACGAGGGAGACGTCGGAAGTTCCGGGTAGACGTTAATGGTTGGTATAATGTGTGCGACCAACAGGCCTTCTGGTGCCGTTGAGTTACTTTCCCCCCTTTTTGTGCCAGATGTGAATCCCTCTTTGGTATTTTGTACCCTTATATATATATATATATATATATATATATATATATATATATATGTATATCGGAGATCGAGAGAGTTGTCTCTTGAGAGTATCTACTATGTCACCCCCTTCTACCCAGTGTTGACCACCCGTATCGATGTTTTGTTGAGGATCGATAGTGGACATACTGGGCGCAGTACGAGAGTAGCTTTCCGTCGTTTGTTCGTACGTCCTTACAGCACCAAGTTTTTTTCTTTTTCAAAACATATCGTCCTCGGCTTTTTACCGCAATAATACGTTAAGTGCGATTCTCCAGAACGATAAAAGACTAAAAAATGCTAGGAAAATTCCCAACTGGAGCATAAAAATTATATTCAGATGAATTAATGTACTGTGACAAAAAAGTAATTTCTCGTTGTATTTGAAAAGGGAAAGCTCCTTTAAGAAAATTGGATATAGTCTACGTCGTTCATGAAAAAAATGTCTGCCTCCAAATCGAACATCTTCGGGACAATCTCTTAATGTGAATACTTTTAAGAACGTTTTCTGAGATTCGTGAAGGGCTTATCTTAAAAATACCAAAGCGTTTCCCATGCACGAAGCTTCTGGGGAGTCGTAAACGAAAAAAAATGTACCTCAGTCCGGAAAATTGTAATCTCTGAATATGTCCAACTTCCTAACGAGATATCACAATATCTCAGCACTCAAAAATCTAACGAAAAATCGAGAACCATCATGAGAGTTAGGTATTGTCGATAAACCGAGCTGACGAGCTACGGAGGAGGTCACAGGAACAGATCGATGGCCCGAATGTCAAGCGGAGTGTGCATCACTTGTATGTTATACTATACCCTGGAAGCGAGAGAAGGATAGACTCAGAAATATTTGCGCGAATAAGAGAGAGAGAGAGAGAGAGAGAGAGAGAGAGAGAGAAAGCGAGAGACAGATAGAAAGAGGAAGAGAGAAGGAAAGAAAGGATGAGATAAAGTGAGAAAGAAGTTGGTCATATGAAGCTGTAGTCCGTGAGATGTGACCCAGCTTCTAGTCGAGAGATGCGATCGAAGTTCGATATCCGAGGCGACTCGCGTTAACCCACAAACTCGATCTTATTCTGTATAAAGAAAAAAATAAGCTAAAGCGTTTCTCTCACGTCTATACGTCTATTATTTTGCTCTCGAGTTCTCCGAACACATGGTATATAATATGACGAAGAAAGAACACGTATTTTTCTTCAACTCTTCTTTTTCATACTGTACTATGTATAAAATAGCACAGTGACCGCGCATACCGATCAGGGAGATGACGAAAGCTCCGTACACAATCGTTTGCGATGATAACTTCGCTCCACATTTTACGAGCGTCATTCCCAAGCATTTCTCAGGTAGATATGTGTTATTACTAATATAGCCGACACTCGGATACTTCGGACATACTGGACCAATCGATTTATTTCTCATGTGGCCAGAAACGTTTGGCATTTTCAGTCTATTGAAAATGATCAGGATTTCAAATAACATCGCGCCAAATATTTGTTCAGCTCCAACACATCTTTTCTCTTTAGGACGAATGCCAAAGCTCCATTTTCACAGTTCACCTTTTTCATCGCTCGTGCAAACACTTTGGCACCGATTTTCAACATTTCAGCAATATCGATCCTTTTTTTACGTTTCTCGTATTCTCGCATTAAAGTAGAGAACTCCATCACTTTACGATAAAGAAAATGGGTTTTTATTAAATTCAATTCATATTAATAATTTAAAAAATTTATAATTTAATTAAAATAATAATCAAATTAAGTAAAATTCTAAAAATATTAAGTACTTTTATTCTTTTTGGAAAAATACGTTTTCTATCAATAGATTTAGAGTAACGTTTGATGAACTTTTTGGGTTAAACCTGTTGCAGGTAACGATGGAAAGTAACAACAAGTATCAGGACAACAATTGTTCTTTTGTGGTGGAGGCACAGACAGAATATCAAAACTCTACGGGTCGCGTCACCGATCAACAGGCTCTTGTACATCGCGAAGAAATCCCAGAGGACCATTGTTCTGGTAAGAGCTGTTCACTCGTTTTTTTGATTAAACAAAATCGTAGATAGTAACAATAACAGTGTTCCCTGCAATGAAGTTTTGTACATTTCAATCAGCATATAGAACTTGTAATTCTATTTGTATTTCGAATTTCAAAATTCAAAAAAAACCATTTTTTTACGGTTTTGTAACAAGGAAGTTGATTTTTTGAGACTTCTTATTTAACTTCATAATCCATTCTCTTTTGTGACGCTTTTCCAAATGAATTTCAGACTTCGACAAGACGAAATTCTTCGGTAGCACGAATACCGGACTTTCGCAGTCAGATCTCTCGATATCGAGTCAAGGTTCGATAAATCACAGTTATCGTTACGGAAATCAAGTCGAATACGAGGCGGCGGGTCAGTTTGGTTATTCAACATACGTAAACGGGGTCGGTGATTACGAGTCTGACACGACGTCACGAAGACTCGAGGGTGGTTCCAAGTGGATGGAAATTGAATATTCTCCCGACACCGAGAAGACTCTTCTCAACGAGTCGAAAGCTTCGAGTATCGAGAAATGGGTCGAAGCTGATTATTCCTCCGATAACGATAAAGCTATGCTAAACGATACAAAAAACTTGAGTCTGGAAAAGCAAGGCGTTAACGAGGAGGTGAGCTTTACAAAAATTGATTGCATAACTTTTTTCAACCTGAATCACAGCTTCGAACAGAATTTTACATCTTTAAAATTATAACAGAGAATCATTGAATTAACTCAAAAAATTCCTGTTTGATTAATCTACAAAAAGATGAATAAAAAATGTAGTGCATTTCATTTTGTATCATTGAATCGTATTTTCTTTTTATTTTCCAGTCATCCTTAATAGAGAAACGGAACAACGTTGATTTATCGCAAGATTCCGGTTCGTCATTGGAGCACCAAGATTCGACGGACGCGAGTAATTCCACGGACACCGTTAGATCAAATCCAAATCTTCAAATGAACGGTACACCATCAAACAAACTGGAATCGATGGAGTGCAAGAATTTGACGAATGATTACGTGGAGAAAAGCTTAGAATCGAACAAACCAGTGATAACGGGAGTTTTGCTGAAAGATGAGTCGTTGGAGGATACGCTGCAGGAACAACAGAGAAAATTGGGAAACGGTACATTGACACCCGAGCACAAGATAAACGAGGATACATCGACGATTAATCAAGAAATAAAAACAATAAAGAAACAAAAATCCGAGGGTACGAGCACGTTCGTGCCGACTCACAAACGGAGTGGCAGCATACCGCCGCGATTAATCGAGGAAAGTCTCGAGATCGATCGTAAAAAATCACTCGATATTTACAGTCAAATAAAAACGAGTACGAAAAGCATTTTGCCTGGTCTCAGTCCGAAATTCGAACTCTTGCAAAACGAGGTTAGCCCGATCGAAGAAAAAGAGAGTTAATCTAACGAAATGTCTTCTTTTTATTAACCGAACAACCAAATCGTATCGTTCATCTCGCTGAATCATTAAAGAGCATCCCTTGTTTCGTATCGACGGACCAATTATTCAGCGACTACACATATTGTCGATTGTATTGTATCTCACAGGGGATAACTTGATTAACGACTGCAACGGAAATTGTCCGATTTCATTCACACGCGATACTTTGTCATTCATGACATTTTCAACAATCGAAAATATCTTCAGTAGTTTTTTTTTATATTGAATCTGAAATTCCACAGATCCATCAAATCTTTGACTTCAAAATACTAAATTTCTCTAAAATCTTGTTGCTATATTCATTAATTATCCAATTAATTCACAAAGCTTGAAGCTACAAAATTATCTTGACTCCTTGGACATCGAAAGTGCTCTGAACCCTCTTCAACTAGTGTCCAACTTTCGTAGCCTCCTTTTAAACAGTCAAAAACAGTAGCAAATGCTTAGTTTCCTTTTTTTCCAAATTCCCATTTCCTGCTTCAAGGGGTTTCACCAGGGTAACGGACCGAAAGGTATTTTTGAAACCTTTTTCAAAGTAAACAATATCATATATTCATTTTCTGTTTCATGGAATGTAAACTGTAACTATGAAATAACAGAATAAAAAAAAATTTAATTCCTTTCAGTCCTCTTGGTGGTGTACGAGGGTGGAATAATACGAGGTCAAAAAAGACGCCTCCAAAAAAACGCCGCCGTATGGTTGACAGCAAATTGGTGGTACATGTCATCTGAAATTAAAAAAACCAAAGAAATTTCAAAACAACACATAAGTAGCTATCGTTGCACAAACGGAAATTTAGAAATATTGAAAAATAAGAAAATGGTGAGCATATGAAAAAGTACTTCGAAATATTACTCACTTTTCGTGTACAAAAAGTTCACCAACATTAAGTCAGTTTGATCGATCAAAAAAAGGTCACGTAGGACGATAACGAGAGGTGTTCGTTACAAAGTGCAACTCTCATTAAGGTGGTTGGATCGTTATTTTTTTTTGTTTTGCTATCAACGCCATTGAAAATGTAATTTTGACAAAAACGTTTTCTAAGTTTGATTTTGAGATTACTCATTCTTAGGAATGCAAAATTGCTGTCTCAGGACCATAAAAAAAATTCGTCTCCATCAATTTTTCGGCTTTGTCATTGTGAAAATCTTCACGAGCACGCGTCGACTTTTTACTCTAAGGAAACCCCTCAATGGAAAATAATAAACGATTTTCTAACGACCCACTTGATGGACATCCAAGACGAACGTCCACTACTTACTGCTCCTGTCAGAACGAGGCTTTCTCTCTTCGTCCATTGTGCAGCGGTGAAGTAAATTGGTCAAATCTCGGGAAAATGCATGCGGGATGCGAATGTCAAGGAAGGTTAGAGAAAGAGTAAAGAGACAGAGGAGAGAAGACGGATAAAGCGACAGATGAAAACGTGGCGGAACAACTGTGGTCGAGGTCGACAATATAGCCTAATGACCAACACACACCCACTGATAAATACATGTATGTGGAATCCTTCCTCGACACTTTACAGGACAAATTTACCGGAAAAGACAGCCACCGCTAAATCGGCAGACCGAACAATCGTCTGCTAACGAACTCACTCACCACATCTCGCATTATGAAACACAGGCACGCATACTAAAAAGCATTCTTCGTACGGAGCAAAGGAGAAAGGAAAGGAACGTTAATTCTCGTGACGTCCACAAATGTAGAGAAATTATCGAGATACAAGTGTGTAAACACTTTTGAACAAGTCACCTATTGACAGATTTAACGAATGCCCACTTGATAAATTGGTACTTTTTCTGGATGAAAGTCATTTTTATCAAAATGTTGTCCAAACGCAAATTACTCTAATTTGAAATTCCATCATGTTTTGTGGCCACGAAAATGACTTTTCCGGTGAAATTCGAAATTATCTCTGCGGATACAAGCGTTTGGTATTCTCGTAAAAAAAAACCAGTATGGGATTTCGTCGAAAGAAATGACGAGCATCGAAAAATCTTCGTATTTTTTGCACTCTGAATGAGTTCGGAAAAATAAATTATTTGAGAAATTCCAATGGGATGCCCACAATGGATTACAAGGATTTTCGTAAAACTTGACAATTTTCTAAAGCAACTTATTCATTTTTACACTGATGGTTCACGCAGGTAATAAAATGCGTCAAAAATACATGAAATTAAGGGGGAAACGCGTGAGAGCACGCGAGGGATTGTAGCTAAGGAATTATCACATTTTTTAGGGGATGAACATTTTCTCTGTGGATGCTAGACGTTTTACGAGTATCACAAATATTTTGAGCATATTATGTGAGCACAATGATTGCGCGACACGATATGAAAATTTTATAGTGCCAAAATAGTTCCTTAAGACTTCGAACTACGTAACTTTATAAATGTTTTTGCGATTACATATTAATTACGATCGTAAATATATATATGAACAAAATATATATAAATATAAATTATTATATCTCTGTTTTGAGTATTAATACTACGTTATAAATTTCAAATTTTATATACGATTACGTTGAATACATTGGTAACACGGATTATTGACATTGTTAATGATCCAATTGCGTGCTAGTAGTTTTTAACGTTGATATTATTCGTATCGTCCAAATTTACGAGAGTTTTTTCACATCGAGCCACCGGCAATAATAATCCGTTAGGTATTCGTGAATCTCCTTAGTTTTACGTTCCGTTTTAATTTTCTTTTTCTTCCTCTCGTGTTCTTTTTTTTATTTTTTTGAATCCATCAAAAGTGCTTGCTAAAATCTACTCTATACATAATTAACATGAGAAAAACTCGATGAGAGAAACAGGAAGAATTCTTTTGAGTCTTCTGCTCGAAATTCTTGTTTTTTTTTGTGGACGTTTGAATTCACACTTTTAAAATGTCGTCTCGGTAGATAGGAATCGCAAAACCAATAGCAAATAAGCGAATTCCATATAGGAACTGTAATATAGACTTTTAGACGTCATTATTACCGATAGTGTAAAACGGCCATTCGTGTCACGATTTTTTCATTTATATCGCCTTTTTCCTGTAGCTGGTACGAGAGACGAAGAAAAACAACAACAACAGATACGCAAAAAATCCATTATCTCGTCTTTGAGTTTGAGAAGATGACATTTCGTAATACTTAGGCAAGTAATTTAGGGTGCTAAAGCGTAAGTGTGATTAAGAGGGTTGGACTAATGGCTACTATAGATTTTATATTAAAAACAACAAAATAAAAGTCACGACGTAATTAATGTCTGACGTATTTCTAGAATCCATCGTAATTTACCGAATACGAATAAAAAGCATTAATTGTAGATTATAAAAATTTGTGAGAAAAAAAAGAAGAAAAGCAAATAAAAGAAATAACGTCTTCGTTGATCGATCGATTGTCCGATTTTATTGCACGTGTTTGTAAATTTTACTGTAATCGTTCGTTTTTCATCATGTTTCTCGCAGCCAATTTTTCTTGTTCTTTTTTTGCAAAATGCAAAAGGATTTGAACATTTAAATACCGCTTGCAAAGAACATTTTTATCCGAAGCCAAAGATTCTATGTGTGTTTTTTTTTTAATCCTATTTCACGCCTCGACATTCGATATAGAAAAAAAAATCATCGCTCGAATCCGAAGATTGAGTGTCCGAGTAACGAAGATCAAATTACTCGACGAGCCAGCAAAACTAAAACATGCGATTTTTATTGACGTACACTTGGCCTTTTGTCTATGCGTTAATTGACACCATGCAGCACCTACTATTATTTGAAAAAAAAAAAATCTTTTTTTTTACTATCCAACGTATTAAACCTGCAGGTCGTAAGTTGATTTCTCTTTTGCTTTTAACCTTCGTTCGAAAAATTTAGTAGCGCGGTTATGTATCCTAAATATCACGAAAAAAATTCTACTAGACGAGAGATGTGTGCAAGATCGATTTAGGACGTAAGATGAATAGCTTTTTTTCTCTTATTTTATTTGTTATGTCAATGAAGTCGTCGATACAACGTAATTGTACCAACGCAGTTAGATTATAAATCCCATAGACTGGAATCATTTATAATTTATCATAAAATGATACATTAGTATAAGTTATTAAATAAATAAACAATATATCTATAAATAAATAAACAAATAAATATAAATATAAGGACATAAATACATTGAAAAAAGGAGAGTTCGAGGAGCTTCATCACTCAACCGTTCCATACGATCAATTAATTATAATCGTAGCTATTAATCATGGGACTCGCGAGTTCTTGTCAATTTTCGTGACGAATTTTCGCAATCTCGTTGACGATCGTGAAAAATAAAAGCTTGCAGTCGAGATTGTGACTTTTCGTGAGAATACGCATTTTTACACGGAAAAAAGAAAAAATATTTAAAAAAACCAACAAAATTCTTAATAAATTCATTTCCGTTTACTTCGCATAACAAAGTTTGTATGTATGCATGTGGGTGTGCAAGTTTCGTGTTTGAGAGTACGAGCGCGAGCACGAGTGAACGCGTGGGTGTACGCAGGTTAAAAAGGAACGAAAAAATGAAATCGAAAGTAACAAAAGAAAACATCATGCTATTGTATTACCTAATGTTTAAGAATGTCCATTTTGGATCTGTAACAAAAATTCATTTTCGCTGAATTGCTAAGGTATCCCCGTTGTATATGTCAATTTATTTTGCAAAATAAATTATTAATAATAGATCGTGACTGTTTGGCAACCTCGTTATTTTCCTATGCGAGGTCAATTCTTTTTTTATTTTAATTTAGGTTTCTCGACCCTCACTGCAAACCCCAAAATGGCTGCCGTTGGAAACAGCCCTTATGATTAAATGATGAAAATTTTAAAATATTGAATTAAAGTAATCGATTGTCGAATTCCAAGAGACCGTCATCTGGTAGCTTTTTCCTGCATCGTTTGAAAATCTCGTGAGAACTGAGGGTAAACTGAAAAATAATGGGGAAAAACTGTTTTTGAGACCAACTGATGGCCATGGAAATTCCGATCATAGTTTATTGAAAGTCTAATACTTACCCTGAGATTTTAGCAACCCTTGTATTAAATCCCATTTTTTCATCCCCCAGTAAACACTTTGCTGTTTGACCGACCGAAGGTAGAACTTTTAAGGGTGGTTTCCGCGTATCCTTCCTTATCACCATCTACCAGCCACTTCACAAAACATTTTTACGAAGAGGGTTGAAGGTTCCAATGAGTATGGCAACGGATAACGACGACCCCTGGCGCGCGAATAAACGTGCAAGAAAGTATCACTGAATTATGCATGCGCGTTTTTAATTCGGTGATCAATAGTAAAAACCGCTCGTGCGCCCCCTCCACTTTGTGTTACTCACACCCCCCAATCGAGGAGGTTCACTCGTGTGCCCGGTTACGAGCGATATAGCCGACCCTCGTTCATCCAGAAAGGGAGGGGCCGCTGACAGAAAACTCTTCCGGCAAGTTTATATTTAAAATAAAACAAAAAAAAGCACGGCCAATTTTCCTTGTCACCGTACAATTGATAGTACAACGAGAGAATGCTCTATTAATCTTACAGAGCCATGAATTTACCAATGTTTCAACCATGATTACGATGTTTAATTATTATGACTGATAGACCCGTCGATTGATCCTATTATCGAAATCTCTTATCACCGGAGGTTCGCCAATGTGAATAATTTCCAATGCAGTTTTGAGGGCAGACGATTGAGCGTTTAAGCCAATCGTGTTATCAATGGAAAAGTTCAATAAGGGCAAATATATATTTTAAACTTAATGGAAACTTTTACTTGGCTCAATTGTTTTCAAAAATCGATTCCTCGATCGGAATTTTTGTTAATGGTTTTCAAGACGACGACGATTCACCTTGCACACGTCCCTGAGAATAGATTCATTTTACTGTAACCGAAGAATCATTAGCAATTAAACTGGACTATAATCGCGATTCATTATCTCAAACAAAATTATAATTGTATCAATTATATTTTTAATTCGAGCGAAGTTTCAGTTCGACGCGAGTATAAAAACGAGAAGAAAAAACTAAAAAGCCCGTTCTCGATGGGCGCACGGGGCAAAATAATGCTCGTCGCGAGCACATCACCCGTAATGACTGGATTATTAAACTCAATCGCAAAAAACGAAAAAGGTGCGCGCTTTCAGATACAGAGAGCCGTTATTAAACCGCGAAAAAGTCTACATCTTGGATGAAGCCTCGTCAAAATTGGAGGCGGCTGTGGCGTGTTTTGCAGTGCTTCGTGCAGACATTTCGCTTATTTATTTCTTCCTTAGCAATTCCAACGTCATCCTCGGTGCATACAAGTATATTTACCCACAAATGTATAGATATATAATAAATAATTGTTTGTCATATAATCACATCCAGAAAAATGTAAAATAAATAACGAAATATTAGGACGACCATTTCAATTAGATTTATCCTGAAAAAGAATTGCTCGTAAATATAAGAAACGAAAGTTATTACGAAAGATTTTCCCTAACTTGTAATTAATTATAATGTTTGAAGATTCAATAAATTTGAATGGTGTTCCTAAATCTTTTCTATTAACCCAATTAGAAAATTAAATAAAACCGGTGATTGCTTTGTTTAATAAAAAATTTTAAAAAAATTACTCAACTACAAACATCTTATAAATCGTCGTTCTTTTTATCAAAAGAAACTGTGTCGTAGATGAGCTGTAAGCAGCAAAGCTACAATCTCGTATAGTGCTCAAAAGCGAGCGGAGTTTGTGACAGCACCGTGCAATTATGTCTTTTTTTTGGCTGCACTGAATCGTCGTTATTTACTCGGCGATTAGCAGCGTGATTTAATTCTGCATCCCTCGTATCGGGTGATTTTGGTCGCACAGCGATTGAGTGAAAGAGAAAAAAAAAAGAGTGTGTGAAAGAGAGAGACACAGAGAGAGAGAGAGAGAGAGAGGGAGAGAGAGAGAGAGAGAGAGAGAGAGAGAGAGGGAGAGAGATTGAAGAAGAGTGAGATGGAGGAGAGCTCTGGCAGAAGGTAGTACAAGGACGGGGTGCAGACGTGCGGCTTAAGGGAGGGATGACAGGAGGGCCAGGAGTTCATATATACATATATCTGCACATATATATACGTATATGTATGTGTATATTAAGAGAATGAGAGTGCGGGTGGTGGATAAGGCCATAGGGTATGAGCACGTCGAGGGGGGCAAAAGAGAAATGTTGGGGAAAAGTGGGCGTCGGTGCCTACGGTACAGATACAACATTATGAAAACACGAATGTACTTTTAAATCAATACCATAGCATTGTCGACGTTCCTAGGAGGGGTGAAAAGAGAAAAAGAGAGAAAATGATATTCGCGACTACCGTCTCGCGAATTTATCGCTCGTTCTCTCTCGCTCCCTTTACTAGCAGGAAAACATCCCTTCACGACAGAGAAAGAAACATTAAAAGAGAGGAGAGAAAGAGAGCAAATTTTATACTATTGGAGCGGGAGCGTAGCAGAGGGGATTGGTTACATCTCGTAACATTAACCAATGCCTAACGTTCGTAAAGGTTTATACTGCGAGAGCACAAAACGCGCGCGATTCCATTATCAAATACTATTAACCCGTCCGCATATAACTATACATTCAAAACATCGACATCTGACAAACAAACTGGCCAAACTAGCAGCAGTTTTGCGCTTTGAATCCCATGAACCCGAGCCTTTTTGTTCCCAAATGATAGATATATGAAAATATATAAGTGGGTATAACTATGGATTTATCTATCTCGGGGAACATACCACCCCCTCGGGTGTATCGGCTTTTTAATGCTGCTCGCACCATCCACCACTCGTTTACGATCAAACCGGTGGGATGACAACGATATTTTTGACGGCCCCACTTTTACACGCAACGTTTCCTATACATACATAAATTATTTATACGTGTACCTGTACATATTGTGTGGCATTTATTTAACACATAAACATACGTACACAAACAAAACGATCCAACATACTCGTAAGGGAAAAAATATTTCAACCGCATGTTCCGTCATACCATGAAATTTTTAATTTTTCCTCCGAATTCGCACCAACTGATTGGATTGATTGAAAAATTTGTTTTGTATGTATATACGCGTATTTACAAATCGAGAAAAAATGAATTCCGATGGGAAGTTCTTTTCGGATAAACGTTGTTGAAGTTCCGCAATCCCATTGTTTTTTTTTGTCCTCGTTATTCTTCAACACCGCGGATCGTTTAATTCGTAACTTACGCTTTTGTCAGGACGATTCGCACATAGAGCGGATTTTGATTTATTCCGGAAGTGCATTCGGCCGACATGGAAGTTTTATTGTCGTAGAACGTGAACGCAAAACGAGAGAACAGAGCCGCGGGAATTATCAGCGCAACGATGCTCCCATTGTTGTCAGCTTGCACCACAGCTCACTGTACGTGTCGTTACGAATGCATATATATACGTCTTGATAAAAAATATTTATGTAGGTATGTGTTTGAGAGACAGAAAGAGAAAGGGAGAGAGCGCGCGACTGTTTGGCCATCCATTTTTCGTTGTACTCCATAAAAGAGAAAAATAGAATTTGGAATCATTTCAAAATGTTCCATTTATATATATATATATGCGTTTTATTTGTGTATGTGAAAAAGGACCGATCAATATCATCGTAATAACGAAATGCATATATGCCAACATATTTTTTTAATTATTCGATTACAGAACATTGAATTGAACAAATTTTACATTTCATTAATCACAAGATATGCGTTTTGCACAGGTTGCGGTGATATGTCCATGTAAACTTTACCTGCATGTATATACATTTATATTTATTATATAGATACATAACAAGCCCATTTTCATATCGGTACTGTCGTCATTTAATATGAAGTGGGGACAGCTGCAATCGGATTCGTGGCTCTTGTTAAGCCATCCTATATATATTGCATTATCATAGGGTATACACAAATAAAACTTTTCCCCTTGGAATAACGCGGTTTTCGATGGCGCACACGTAACTGATTAAATCATCCAGCCCGCGTACAAGCAAAATCATTATATATTTTTAGCCGAAACAAAAAATATGCATAAATTCGTTAATATTTGTAAACGCATTGTTTGCGGCGATGAATTCAACGTAACGATAGTTTATTGAGTTGTAGACCTGCACAATGCTTAGAGTAATCAAAGTTTCCTACCATAAAATAGAATGGAGAGGATTAGATTATGACATTCAGAAAAAAAACAAGGTGAAGTTGATTTTTTGCAAAAATTTATCGTTAAGTACTCAGAAAAAATCTCGAGAGATAAAATTTTGCACAAATTTATGTATAGACAAAAAAAGGTAAGGGTTGCGGTAAAAGAAGGTGAAACCCTTAAATAAAGTAGTGGAAATAGTGATTAGATTCATTTTTCTATTGATTGAAATGTCACTACCGTTGCTGTCACTAAAGAAACTTCTCATTCGTATGGATCAAAGATCGAGATAAATTGGCACGTTTACAAAACGTTATGCCCGCTATTTTGTCCGCTTGAATGTTCGATTCCTGTTTTGGGAAGTGGTTCCATTTCCCGTCTCCGGTCGAAATTCCGTTAAGCTCTAGATCTTGGTGGTAAAGGGTGGCAAAATCGGAAAACTGGAGCAAGAAGGGATAAATTGCACCCCTTTTCGCACATACTCTCGGTTGTTCCGTCAGTCGGCGTCTCTTTCGG
Organism: Rhimphoctona megacephalus; assembly: GCA_963989365.1. NCBI lineage: Eukaryota > Metazoa > Arthropoda > Insecta > Hymenoptera > Ichneumonidae > Rhimphoctona > Rhimphoctona megacephalus. The sequence goes on from OZ022417.1 coordinate 18,062,101, forward strand.
TATGTACCACGTGCTTTCCTCGTCGTACCAGCGGTTCTCCCGTTCGTTGTTCGCCAACACATAGCCGCTAGTGTACACGTGTGTACACACTTTGACGTTTTGAAGCTCATTGGGACTCTCTTTCCACCCTTCGAAAACGTCCTTTTCGCTACCGCTCGCTTCAACAGACTTTCTCGCTTTTCCCGTGCACATTCTTACGTCCCTTCTCAAAGCTTCGGCTGCTCTCACACATCGACTACCGCCATATCTTTTCCTTCGTGTTTATAAACATATGCTCGATGCTCGCGCAACACACAAACGAGCCAGAACCACCCCCGGAGCACCCTCTGACACATACAAATCCACAACACACACACACACACACACACACACACACACACACACACACACACAGGTGATCCACGTGTACTTGTATGTATGTAGTCAACATATAGGATAGCTTGGTCGGCCACCTGTATGCTTTTGCCCGCCGTGGATTGAACCTTACCTGTTACTCGACCGTCGGATATATATAGAGCTTTATATCCGTGTATATATACTGTATGTCGCGCCACCCTTTCCACACCGAGGGTGAACCAAGAGTGAAGGAAAGGAAAAGAGATAGAGAGAGAGAGAAAGAAGGAGATCTCGAGAGGTCTGGTCACGATGGAGGGCTTCCGCTTCCGGTAAAAGGAGAAGTCGATGGAGGTAACTGCGTCGTCGACGACAACAACGACGAGGCACTCGATCGACCGTGTCGAGGGGGTTAATTCTTTGCAAATGGTGCTAACACATTTTTTTTTTTTTTAATATCTACATCGATGTACGACCAGACGCTCAGTAGTAGCGAATCTCAATTATTCATATATTAATCTCGTTATGTAATCCATATTTCGTAAATATCTGTAAATACATGACTTATTCTAATATTGATAATTACACTGTAAAAAATTTCCGTATGAAAATTAATACACATTTATAGGAAGCTTTTATGCGGATACCGTATATGAAAATTCAGATACGCTGAGGAAAATTGAGAGACGCGGTATTTTAATGATACGAGCACTGTTCAGTAAAATTAATATACTTGTGTATTTGAAAAATCATATACATGTAAGAAATGTTGACCTTGTGCATATTAAAAACACGAAACATCTACTAATATTACTATACAGGTATATTAAAGTTCATGTTACCAGCATAGTAATTTTCAGATTCAAGATTACTAAATTTCAGGCACCGTATAACGTTTTCGCATTACATATGTCTACGATATTTCTAGAGATGTATCATAAAATTTAGTGATCCTTTTTGAATATTAATATACGAATGAATATTAAATAAATTCAGCTACTATGAGTTTTTAAGGGGAATACATTAATTGGCGTACTATTGTGTTCGATTTTTTAAAGTTGAAGGTCGAAATCATGCAGACATCTCAAGAAATTAGTTAGAGTGACTTATCACCACTTGATGTCGTGGCAATCAAGTCGAGCAATTGTCGCCGTAAAAATTTTTATTATAATCTCAACATCTTGTGTTAAGTTTGGTGTTTACCATTTTCATGTTTTGCACAATTTTCTTAGATTCGAGTAACTTGTATATATCCTCGTTCGAAGCACGTGCCTCCTATGAGAAAGTCGACGCTCTGCGCCACGCGGTGGCCAGAGCGCGAAGCACAGTGCCCACAGAGCGTTACGAATTTCCTACACTTGTGTATTAATTTTAATATTGAGATTCTTATAATTAATACATAGGTAAATGAATTTTAATACACGGATTTTTTTTTTATACTGCAAGGTATATGAATTTTCATTCCCATTTTTATACCGTATTTTTAAGAGATAGAGTTATGATGGGAAATAACATGCATCGTATTATTAACATTCATGTGTATCTTATTTTTCAGTCAACTGTCAAGAAAAGTGAAGATCATACTGTAATTTTAATACATTGTTGATAGTAGATTAATTCATATACATTTGTATTAATTATCAATCAAACATATGATTTATTTCAATGCATGTCCACAAAATTTTCAGATTTCATATGAATATTCAATGTTATGTATCTTAAATTCCACATCAGTAACCAAAATTTATGTTCATATTTCAATTTTGGCATACGAGTGTAATAATTTTCATTTCATACGCCCGGTTTGTAAATTTCATTTACTGTTGTATTGTAAAAGTATTGTAAATTTCATATATTTTTTAACAGTGATATATCGAAGAACTATATGCTCACTCATGGTAAATGCTCACTTTCACAACTGCGGACACTTATTATAGCAGCCCCGATTGTTCGTCCCATAACTCGTTCTTGGAAGTAACCGATTGCATAGTCCTTACAACAATAACGTACGATAGGGACAAATGGGTAAAAGGTGTCCACGATGGTTTTTCATAAGATAGAATATAGGAAACTTGTGGTGAAACAAAGACGCGTGAGAATAAAGGCAAGGGTTATAAATACGAAATTCGTAGAGAAACAAATACGGGGAACAATGAAGGACGGTAACAAGGGTTGCACAGAGAGACGAGGCATATAAATATACATAGAAAGAGAAAGAAGCTTTTTCTGACGTGGCCACATAAAGGAATGCGAAAAAGGATAACCGTGTATGCACGTATTTGACGGGTGAGAATATCTCGGCTCTTAGGAGCCGGAATATATATATATTTTTAAACGAATATCGAAATTCCGTCAGTAACGACATGAAGAGCGCGTCGGGGTACATATACCAATATATGTGCGGGAGAAGATAGTAGCAGGGACTATTAAAAACAAAAACCCTCACAGAGAGTTTTGTAAGCTCTCGCTCTATCGCGCATCGTGCGAAATTCGAAGGGTGAAAAGAGGGAGAGAACCGGACGCACAGGCACGATTTTCAACCAGTACAACAGTGCGAACAAACTACCCCAACAGAAAGAGAATGAGAGTGAGAAAGAGATTAAAAAAGAATGAGAGTCTTTTGAGGGAGACAAGAAACTCAGAGATGTGTCGTATAAACATGAAGAAAAAGCCGGAAAGATGTATGAATAAAGAGAGAGTAATAAAGGAAGAGAGTGAAGGATGGTTTTGTCGCTGTCGTGGGCGGCCGACAGCCAGAGAGCATAGAAGGGTGAAGGGGAAAGGTGGTTGCTCTCCGGGCACGTGGTGCCACTATTGATTTTAATTTTAGTGAAAGGGGTGGAAAAATTAGAAGGGTGGGCCGAGTAGCAAAAGAGTGCGAGAGAGCAAAATTTGGAGAGAATGAATGAGGGAGTGAGAAAAAGCGGGGTCGGGAGGCGCCAGTCCGCGACAGAGAGGGCCCAGCCAAAAAGGGACGTGGAGCTTTGAGGGGCGCTTCGACAAGCTCACTACTGCTCAACGGTTTCGCTTTCATTTCCCTCTTCGCTCTTCTCGAGTCTTCATCACATCCTCGTTCTTTTTCGTAGCCTCGACGCTAGCTCAACTCCACGACCTCACTCTCCTTCTCAAGCTACGCAGAGAGTTTATGGAATATGTACGAGCCTTAATGTTGGCTGCAGATTCGTATATAACCCGCGGGAAACCGAACGGGTTAACAGAGACCAAATAAGACGCAAGAGAAGGATACGTGGAAAAAGAACGAGAGGCTTGAAAAAATGCATGGGAAAACATATGCAATGAGAGAATCGGGCAAAATAAGGGGAACGGTAGTTAGGGCGTGAAAGATATTTGGCGAGAGGGACGAAAGAGTAAAGGAGAAAAGATGGTAGAAAAAACGGAGTATGAAGGGACGAAAAATTCTTCTTCTCCTCAAGTCCCTATGCTACCGGCTAGATTCTATATTTATGAATGCTTAGGGTGGCCGAAACAACATGAAATAAAAGAAAATATTTCTTGAACCTCGTCAAAAAAGGGGTAAACCTTAAAAGGGGCTTACAAAAAAGGAATGAGCAAAAGACCTGCAAAAATCTACCTCTTAAATTTATTTACTGACAGATGTTTTTGAAACATGTTTGCAAAAAGAAATTTGAAAACTCATTCCTTTTTTGAGGGAGTTATTTAAAATTAACCTTATAAAATAATTCACTACCCTTCGATATTCTATCTTGTTTTTCCTTTCAATAAAAAAAAAATGAAAACAAAGAGATCAAACGGCATATGAAATCGAAACGTGGTACTCAAATATTCGCCGAGTCTTTACAAAATTCCTCGTATATTTATAATCGAGCCAGTGAGAACAGAGAAGATTGGTAGAAAAGAGAAAGAAACAAACTCTCGACTATGTAAAACACAGGGAAGCTTGGTGGCGTGAGGTGCTTCGCATTCAAAAACCGTAGGACTTGTTTTATCCTCGTCATTCTGGCTGGATCCCTACCGCGTAGAAGCCTCGACGAGACACGCTTCTTCGTCCGGTGTACCGAGAGATAATTCTTATTGCGGCATACGCGCATTTCAACCCCCTTGCGCATCTCATCCCTTACGCTTTAACTCGATCTTTATATTTTTTTTTTCTTTTTTACACCCTCGCTCGTATATATATTTATCTACGTGCGTAGACTATGCGCACGTCGCACGCATGAACGTATAATATACCATAATATTACACCAAGGGTGCGGTACGAAGAGGCATGCTAAGGAGAAAAGGGAGTTGGGGGTTAAACCGTCACTATAGAAAGAGTGCAACTTGGATACCGTGCGTTCTATGTACACCAGACTCTCCTCTGAATGCGTGAACGTTCCTTTGTAAAGGCTAGATTAAAGGCCCATCCGTATACCGATGGCTCGTCAAAGGAAACTATTAGCGGAGATGGTAATGCAATATTTTCTCACCAGTGTTTCATATGGGAGCAGGAAATCTTGGGGGAAAAAGATACTAAACTGCCACGAATGCTATTCTCAAGAACGACCGAAAAGAAATGTACAAAATATAGTTACAACCGTTAGGTTGTAGGGGTAAAAGAGTGAAAGCACGAAATATCGAAAAAATGTATGCACGAAGAAGAATCGACCATCTCGGATGAGGGACTAACGCGAAACCATCGGATTATCGCAATGTCTTCGAGCCACCGTCTTAGGAAAAAATATGACACGGCTTGTATTTCCCTTTTCCCATCCAGAAATCAGCCGCGGAGAATAGAACAGCAGAGAAAATTAGCAAGGGTTCATCTAAAATGTTAACCAGTTATATTTTTCAAAGAAGCTGTGGTGAGGAGTTGATTCAAATTTAGATTTTTCTCTCTAAACACTACAAATTCTAATCACATTAAACTTGATACTTAATTATTAATGAATCATTTATTTAACGCCTAATTAGACATTAAATATTATTTTTTTATTGAATCGAAATTCGATATTCCGAATGAGGTTATAAAAATTAATGAGTAATAATCGCGTATTGGTCAGCTCAAAAATACAAAATACAGTCAAGTCTTATTATATTCTTTATTAAAATCATACATGATCTATTATTCGCCATAATACATTGAGCGAATAATAAACTACGTGTATTCACAACTAACAATTGCACAAATATCGCAGCGTACGTATATCTCCATTATCGTGTACCAAATCAATGAACAATAGATGGCACCATTGCCAATTAACAAAATAATAATGAAAAGTGAATGAAATTTCATCAATTTCGAACATAATGTATTATTTACGAGACTCAACAAAAATGATAATGACAATTTCTCTATAGAGAGTACAAATGAATAGAGAGGAGATTTTGTTATAAATGAAATAACGATCATTAATTGGGTGGTCAAAATGTTTATCTCGTTATTGGTAATTCGAAGTTATTGGAGAAGCCAGACAAGGTTTAAATTTCATAATCATGCAGTCAAAATAAATATAAATATAAGTAACCCTTCATATTAAGACATAGAATCATTGTCACAAAAGACACGAAGAAAACGGTGGAGAGTGTCATCGAATCTGGGCGACGTTGTGCAATTAAAACGTGCAACGGTCGAACGGCAAAAGAACGAGGGGTTGGTGAAAAAGAAATACTGAGGAGGAGATGAGAGATGGAGAGGCAAGAAACGACGCAATAAATGTACGCATTGCGCAGCATTAGTTGATTAAAATATAAAAGAAGGGAGGCTGCTTTGGAAGAGGATTTTTAGAGAGAAAGAGAGAAAGGGAGAAAGGGAGAGAGAAATAAGAGAAAAGTGACTGTATACAGAGAAGAGCTAGGAGATATGGAATAAAGGATAGAGAGAAAACGACAAATGAATGGATAGGTAAGGGGGGTCAGGCGCCCTCTCAGGATGGAGGAGAAAAAACTCGTCCTCATACACCCACTCCGCGCTCACTTCACCGCTTCTCGTCGAACCTCTCTCTCTCTCTCTCTCTCTCTCTCTCTCTCTCTCTCTCTCTCTCTCCCCCCCCCCCTCTCTCTCTCTCTCTCTCTCTTGCACTCTCTCTCTCTTTCTCTTCTACGCTACTCTTCTCTTTTGACTCAAGTATACTGCTGTACATGTTTCTCTCTTTCCCACCCTCTTTTTGTTCCGTTCTCGTAGCCTCAGAAGTAACTGAGACGGAGAGTGAAGAGAAGAGGGAACAAGTAGGTACCCTTCGGTATGCTCGTTCAAAATACATATACATACATTGATATATATATATATATATATATATATATAATGTACATGTATATATTTAAATAGAGAGTGAGGGTTTCGGAGATGGCGAAAGAAAGGAGAAAAAGCGCGAGTGAGAGAGAGAACAGCGGCCCGGGAAAAGAAATAATCTGCGAGCTGTATTGACGTTTCTAGTCTAACTCTGATTGAATTATGCATGAGCACACCGGTGTGTGCCCCCAGTGCTCTTCCAGCCCAAAGACGACCAACTATACAGCGAATTGTATAAACTCGATGATGATGTTGGTCTCTTTCTGTTGGTAGTTGTAAAGAATACACCCCTGACCCCAGTCCCATGTGCCTCATACATTATCGATTCTATGATCCACCTCGTTCAAGAACGAGAGGAAAAGATGGACAGAGATTTTGCTTAAACCACCACAAACTCAGCTTTCACAGCTTCCTTCCTTCTCTTTAGCCTCTTTATCACGGTTCGCGATTCACGTGACAGTAGCTGAAAACATCGCGTGACAGTTACTTGAAATAACGAAATCTCGTAACGAAATTAAAGACCCAAGGTAGACTGGAAATAAATGAGCGTTGCTCTAAATTTTCAGTCATAGTCACGTGTCCGGATATCAATGTAATCAATCACGTGATTTAATTACGTCAGAAGGATTAACGTTTTTATGGAAGCGAGAAATCGTGTTTGGAAAATACCAATTCTTCTTGAACGAAAATAAGTTGTTACGGAGTATATCGAAAATATTGAACATTATGCATCGATTTAGAGTATTTATCAATCATCATAAATTTTTTCACTTCATTGCGTACAAAATCTTCAATTTGAGTTAAAAATTTGATTCATTCCAGACTTATTTTAGAGACGAAAAAAATAAATGAAAAACCATAAGAAATAAAAAGGAATCAACTAGAAAATATTTCGATTATCATAAGCATGTCTATTCGAATGGTAATGATTTGCTTGTTTGGTTGAGAGGACAATTTTCTTTTGGTCATTAGAGTGCGAGAAAGATGTGTAATCGGGTCGAATTCAGCATAGTTGAACGACATATATCCAAAAAGGGGATGCATAGAAGGTGAGTGAAATACATATAGCGAGAAATCTCCAGCAGACTTGCTTTTCTCTCTTCAAGGAAGAGAAACACAGACGCTGGTGCAAAGGACCCTTTTCCCTTACCCACGATACATCAAACGATTTCTATACCAGTCGTTTCGACCATTTTCTGTCTCATGATATAATCACTGTTAATGAGATGGATACGACGATGAAATCATGAACTTGCCTATAAAATTTCCATAGTATCTATAAGTCCAAAATAGAATAGACACATAAACATTTTAATGATTACTCCAATTTAATATGGCGATGGATCTTTCCGATGTGATTCATTTTCATTAAAACTGATGATAAGGATAGAATATCACAATTGTGAGAAAATAATCATTTGGATTTAGATTTACAAAAACAATAAGTATAAAATTAATTGAAAAAAATAAGCATTTAGAGTAAATTTCGTAAAAGTAATTACGAAAAAATTTCAATTAGCCAATGGAAAGATGCGATTTCTAAATCAACGTTCTAATTTATATGACAAAAACCAAAATGCAATAAAAATAAAGACCACCCCCTACACCGATCATTAATCATCCGATCGAAAAACATCATCTCTCCTGATCTTTTTCTTTTCTTCGCCACCGTTCCTGAAAAGAGATTGACAAATAAAAAGAAAATGTCGAAAGAGGGCTACGAGCAGGTAGGCCGTTAGAGGTCCTGTTGAGTTTATATACATAACTACAGTTTTTCCCTACTGGGGTTCTCCGGTGGTGTACATGGTCCCTGGATATGATGGTGCCTGTTTGCTACGGGGTGGCTGGAAAAGTTGAGCCCTCTCGGCTGCCGTACGACCCTGCCAGAAACGAAAGAGAGAAAAAGAGAAAGAGAAAAAGAGGATATAGTCACCCTCTCGGCTCCTGTCCGCATCATCCCCACTACGGTCGCCATCACTCCCCCCCGTTCTCTTTTATATTTTCATAACTAATCTGCGCGGTGCGTACTATTACGCTCTCCGCACATTTTATAACTTTATGGATTTTCCTATAGCTCTTCTCGCTCGTTCTTTCTTCTTTTCTCTCTATCCTTCTCACTCTTTCTCTCTCACCCTTTTTTGCCCTCTGCTTCCCGCTACCACGACGAGTCGCGCCCCCCTTTTTCAAAGCCCTCTCTCGTGTTTCAACCACCACTATACCAACCCCCCATTTCGTCCTCGCGTCCTCCTAGGCATAGAAGCAGCACCCCCCTTGCCAATCCGCCATTCCCCGACGCCCACCGCGGTAACGGCGCACCGCCATAAAGTCGCGGAATAAAACGCGTTACATGGAACGTTGCATTGCTCGAATTTTATACAGGCAACATAACGCTGGGCAAAGAGAGACAGCGAATAAGAGACAGAGAAAGAGGAAGAGAGAAAAACAGAGCCCCCCGTAAAAGCGGCCATGCGCGTGTTCAGTTTCGCGAAATATATATACATTTTTGCTCCACCCTCACAAAATGAACGGAGAATAAAGAGTAAAAGAAAAAGAGATGGACGTATAGTTGACTCTCGTCCTACCGTTACAATCACTGGCCAGACGAAAAACCGAAGCGCCCTCCCTGTATAACACACGTCAATGTAAAACGCTATGGAAGGCTATTTGTCCTAAAACAGATATTCCGAAAGCACCATTGGAGGCAATATTTTTTCTACGCTGAAAAAATTCCATACATTTTTTCACGCTTTCTTTACAATTTTTCTCACAAAAGTACAAGACATATATTGCGAGATGTATTCGATACAAAGATCACATGGATATAACAACAAAGTCATCCTTTTCCTATAGATAGATTTTTGTTTAATTCTTATTAATATGATGAGAATAATTTTGTTTTATTTCAAATGGAAATGGAATGATTTTTTACTTAGTTGAAATAATTATTATTTAAACGACTTTTATTAACATCGATATATTTTTAAAAAATGTTGTATTTCAAAGTTTTTTTTTTATGGAGTAAACAACGAGTATCCTCCTTACCAATCGTTTTCTCGTGTTCCTTTGCCTCGAACATTACGCTCTACATAATTTATCCTTCGTCGTGTAACGTCAAATAAGAAAAGCTCTCACGAGATCTGAGCTATTAATAGGAGCACGTGTGAGAGAAAGTTTCACGCTGAGGATACAGGGGAACTCTATATGGGAAGCTGTGTAATACATGGATGGTCAACGGGGCGCGAAAACAGGGAGAGAAAATGAAGGGTGAAAAAAAAAATGCGGACCTCGCACCATACGAGAGTACAGAGTGCTCTCGTAACCACGAAGATGCTGTAGGAAATACATCGCTCTTCAACCGAAGTTTCCACATGTGTAATCGCAGCGACGAAAGGAGATGAAAGAGAAAAAATTTTAAAAAATAGAATAAAATAAAAATAAAATAAAGTAAAAGAATAGAAAGAGAAAAAACATGCATAAATCCCGTCCGGTTGATTCTCGAGCGTTTCGTTTGTTAAGCAGCCGTGTGAACTTGACGCCTCGTGATTTTTGTCTGTTTTTTTTCCTCATCACTACTTTGGCCAAAAAAAAATGCTTATAAAATGAAAATCCTATGAAGGGGTAAAAAGTACGAGTGATGAGAAGAGTGAGAGAGAAAATGGAGAAAAAAGAAAAATCCTTTCCAAGTTGAATATTTCGTTTTTTTTCTCATCCACAAGCATTAAAGGTCAGGAACGAATGTTTTTTGGTTCTTTAGTAAAATCAGGGGAAGCGTGAATTTACGGAATTTGATTACACATTAACACACTCATACATTTCGCATCGTATAACTACGCACCTCCCCTGCTCTCAGTATCCCCCGTCAAACACCCCCTCGCCGCGTTTGCCCTTGTCCCTCTCGTTCTCCAAAGAGCTCTCTTTTGCGAGAACCACGAGAGGCAGAAGGGCACAGGATAAATCGGGAAGAGGGAGACGGGGGTGGATGGAGAGCAGAGGGTAGTTTAATTCCTACCACCACCACGCACCACCGGGCAAACTCTCCCCGCTAGTAGTGGAGCCAGAGCCAAGCGGCAGTAGTAACAGAGCACGAGGAAGGCTTTTACGTCTAGGGCGAAAAAAGCTTCGGATCGATACTAAAATGCCTTTAAAATCACGGATTTTATATCTGCCGAGAGGTCGTAGTGGGGCTCACCAAGGGGGTAAAAGCGGGATTCTCTCCTATCGCGTAGAGAGCTTGCTTCGGCTTTATATCCTGGACCTCGCTCACAAGCTGCTGCTCACTCGCAGAGAATAATTCTTATCTCGAGGCATTTTACTCTTCTCTTTTTCTGAACCTTCCAATCAATGTATATATATATATATCTGTACCTGCATATAAGTGAGACCAGTAGATTTACACAGTACGTAGAATGAAAGCGTTGTTCCAGCTAAATTTATTTCGCTGTCACATTTTTATCAATTGCTAATGAATACTGCATTCGAACACGTAAATTATGTTAATCACAATTACATAACCTTTGCAGTAATAAAAAAAATTATTTCCACTTCAAAAATTGTATCGAAAATTTCCCATACGAAATTATGGAACAAACTCATTCGGTCCTGCTAATAAAAATAATTAGATCGTCGGTCATAGTTATTCGAACTCACTCAATTTAACTCACACTCAGCCACATTTTTTATATAATTTGAATATAAAATTATGTTAATCAAAAAAAATTCTATCGAAAATTTCTAATAACAAAACATTTGACGAGCTCCACTGGATTTGTAGATGAAAAAAAATTATCGATAAATATTTGTACGAAGGTTATCATATTTCAATTGTTCTATTGTTTCAATTTTACGGATTTATCACTTCGGCAATTAAAAAAATGCCGAATGGAAGTAGAAGCTCATGAATACATACTGATAGTGTTAGAAAAAGAATAATTTTATAGAGCAAAAAATGCAGCTGTGATGTCAATAATTCTAAATGAGACTAAATCAAATAATCAAGTAAAATAATTAAATCATAAAAACTCTTAATTCCAAATCGTGTTCATAAAGTGTGAGAAAAAACTTGCTTCCAATTAAAAATAATCATTTTTTTCTGATCCATAAACCTCCTAAAATTGTCAGAAATATTAGCATATATGAATAATCGTGGTCACAAAATTTTAATCATTAATTATTCATACACGGTTTCTTTTGTACCTGGCACGAAGAGAGACGAGAGACTATGTAACGAGTGTGATGAAAACTGAATATGTATATACCACTGTACCCCTATATATATATAAATGCACATAACAAATACGTTTGTTGAACGTAAAAATGGGGGAGGATGAGTGTTGCTCGGTAGTTGCCTCAAACGTATATTCAAAAGTCTCGCGGTGTGGCAACCCCAATTCTCTTCTTGAGCAGTCGTCATCGTCGTCGTCGTCGTCGTCGTCGTTATCCTCGCCCTCGTTCTATGCAAAGGGCTACTCGTGTGTGCACATGTAGAATAGCAGTGAACGCACTCGCTAAAAACCATCCCTTATTTTTCTTGTTTCTCTTCATCCCTCGTCGTCTCTCTCTTTCTCTCTCTTATTTCGTCCTACACATCTCATTCTCAAAGTTTCTATCTTTCCTTGGTTGAAAAGGAAGGGAAAATTGGAGGTGCGTTCATGATAGACGGAAAGTACGTTCGCGGTGATCAGAGGGGGTTGGCGAGGGAGAGTGGACTCTTGGTAAAACGAGGATAAAGTGAGACCGAAATAGAAAAAGAAAAAGAAAACTGTGATGAAAGGGAAAAACTAAAGGATGAAGAGAAGTGACGGAGAGAGTCGCGAATATATACATTAGAAAAAAGAGCGAGAAAGTACGCGTGGTGGGTTTTGTGCAAGGGTGACATGGTATAGACAGAAAGAGAGGTAAAAAGAGAGAGAAAGGCGTGGGCGGGGAAGGGGGAGGAAGAAAAAGAGGAACGGAGGGATAACAGAGGACAGAGGCAAGCTCACCCTTGTTTCATTCCGCTTTTTAATAAGGACCTCGTTTGGTACTCTAGGCTTTAAATAGATCAATACCTACGTACTTCATCCCTGGCAACGAACCCAATCCCCTTTCCCTTTTTACCCTTCGGGCCGTTTTTATCCCACTCTTTTCACTCGCACTATACTTCGTTCTTTCTCTCTTTCTCTCTCTTTTTAACCTTCCCCCGCCTCACCCCACCAAACCACTCGCCCTTTTCTATCCTTCTTTATTTCGGTCCCTCTCTTTCACTCCCAGTATTTCAACCCCTCCACCTCGTCCAACTCGTTCTATCCACCCTCATTGCGATTTCATCCCACTTTTCGTTTCCGTCCTTTCCGCACAACGTGTACTTGCTCTCACTGTGTCTCCATCTGCCTCGATCTAGTCCGTATTTCCTCTTTTTCACTCTTCTATGTATCCGCCTCTCGTTTTTCCACTCTTCGCTACCACCCCCGCCGGTTTTCTCTGTCACTCTTTCATAAACCTGCCCTTCGCTCTCTCAAACTCTCGACTGCTGATGCGTTTCCCTCTCCTTTTCCCTATTATTCTCTCTCTCTCTCTCTCTCTCTCTCTCTCTCTCTCTCTCTCTCTCTCTCTGCTCTTTTCCCTCTTTACTTTGGCCCTCTCTCAGTCACTTTTATGGCGTGTGTTTCTCTTTATATTCGCTTCTCGCTATTTCGCTCTGGCAGCTCTCGCTCACACGGTCCAAAACCACTACCGCTCGTACTCGCGCTTTATATGAATATATCTATATCAAAGTATCATAGAGAGAGCGCGTCAACCACCTACGCGTTGCCCGCTTTTTCCGTTTTTCCGTGCTCCACTGATTTTTTTCTCTTTTTTTTCTATTTTTTTCCTTCCTTTCCTCCATTCGTTTTTTTCCACGGTTTTTCTGTATCACTCGCTCTCTCGTGGCCTCTCCTCCGCTTACAATTCTTTTTTTTTACTTCTACCTTCAACGCTCTGCGTGAATGGGTGAAACGTAGGTAGGAGAAACGTTTTCACTTTCTATACGGTAACACGCTTGAACCTCGACGAAAACGAGAGTCACGTCTATATATGTATCATATACATACATACACAAACAGTTATGTATACATATATGCCTACATGTACATTTATATATATGTACAACAAGACAAAGAGAAACAGAGATGAGGAGAGAACAAACTACATACGAGAGAATCAAAACATGAGAGGCAAAATGTGCTCCACTGTATACCACGCATCAGACACGACTCACGTGGCTACTCTCTTTGCTCTGTGCATTGAAATGTCATCATATATCTCGCACTATCGGCTTTGCACACCTAATCTCGTATATATCGAGTATAGGAGCTGTTCCGTGTAGACTCTAAGCCTTCCCACAATGAAAACACTTTGAAGACATTTAATCAATAGACAACAAGGCCCCAAAATGTTACAATATCAGAAAATCTCTAATTTCAGCATTCCAATCATCCCTGAGCTCTATTTCGTGATTGTAACATTTTTTCCAGTGTTAATCATTCCGTGAAATATGGAATATCCTATACGTAATATTCAAAGCAGAAATTATGTATTTATACGTATAATTAGTGTTTACGATCGTGAGAATCATCTCGCCCGATGACTTCCGTCATCGCTTTTCAACCCGGCCCTACCGGCCCGCTGGGAAAATCACTCATGTTTAAGTTCTCATACAAAGTATATACAACAATCAATTTAAACCTGCACGAATTTAGCATAAACATGTAACTGTAGGTTATGTAGAATATATAACTTCGGATTCATGACAACAGTACAAATTGTATATAAAATATTGTACTTTCACTTTTCCTTCAAAATTTTTTTTCTTTTTAATACTTGGCATCGAATCGCTACCACGCCTCTTGATACTTATGGAGATCGACTGACGGACGTCGGGGTTATGTGTCGGCCGCGACGACGAGCACGAGCCTGGAAAACACGGTTGAACCGCCAATTGGTATCCAGGCGTGCCGTATACCACCACGCTTGTTTGACATCTGACGCCTCCACACCCGCGCTCTGATGATTCGCACGTCGCGGACACACGTTCAAAAATGTCCACTCTCATCAAAACGAAATAAAAGAATAAAAAACGAGAAATGAAATTGATATAATATTAAATAAAATGTAACATATACATGGTAAACAAACTATGAGACAAATTACCGAGTAAGCGAGAGCGGCAAATTAAACGGCTGTCAGTTCAAAACCGATTTGACAAAGGACAGCTGAAGCTTTTTTTAATTACAACGATATTCCCGAAAACAAATGATGCATCAATTCAGGGGAATAATGTCTTAACTGGCTTTTGACCCTCATATTTTTCAATTACATCTTTTCGTAGGAACACTATTTTTAAATACAAGCAAACTTTCAAAAAAATCCTTGTATTGATAGCCACAAAATTCCATATAAAAATATTCAGGTTTCTTAATAAATTGGTACTCAACTACGAAAAAGATATATATATAATTTCATTATTTTTGAATAAATATTATCTGGCAATTATAAATTAATGAGAATTATTAGAAATTGAGGGATCAAGCTTGTAAAAAGGATTTGGGAAGCGGTGCCGTCCTTTTTTTTCACAGCTCGATTGTACTTTTCGTCACCCAAATTTCATGAAAGAGAAAGAATTTGGTAACGGGCAGATTGTCAGGGTGGTATGTACTACGTATACGTATATAATACGTAGATATATACATATATAAACGAGTAACACCATTTTTTTTATGACCGATCAGGACCAACGCTATATATGCCCGAGGGGATGAAACACACGCTGCACCGCTGCTGCTCTCTGCGATCCTCTCACCACTCTTTGCTCTCTCTTTCTCTCTCTCTCTCTCTCTCTCTCTCTCTCTCTCTCTTCGTTTTTTTTTTCTTTCTTTTTATTCCACGACTCTTCTCTGTCGGTGCGTCTCTCACCACCCTCGCTCTTTCCTCGGCACTCTCACTCTCGACGATACGTTTCCACGTGTTCTCGTTTCCGTGTGTCACTCTGTGTGTACGTGTGTACGTATTTTCGAGTGTGCAAATGTATTTGCCGAGAGCTTTTTTCACGGGCATTCGGGCTCTGGAAAGGGTGATTTGTCGACCTGACCCCAAGAGCACCAACAGCACACCAGTTGTGGATTCGCACCGTGGGAACGTCCTTGACCTATCGACGCCGAATAATCTCGGCACCCGTGGAACACCCGGAAGTCGTTGTACCAAAAGCAATGGACGAACGAATAAGGGGTCCTCTGACTTTTGCATTTCCTCGAGGACCGTTATTGACACAATCTTTGAGATTTTTTTTGTATTACTTTTATCTCAATGTTTAGTTGTGATTACAGCTATATGTACCCTCCAATGTAAATAAATCCTGAATAAAAACTGAACGAATTAATAAAACCTTTGATTATTTTTAATAAATGCAATAATATTACTCAATTGCGGATAAGTCTTTATTTGATCATAAAATTTAAGAAATATTTGTAGGATAAATGTAAAATATGAAAAATGGTCCATCAGTATATTTTATATTGAAAGTTGATATTTTATATTGAAACTTAAATGGAAATATCATTAGAATTGATTGAATCGTGAATCACTTTCCGAAACTTTTACGATTTTTCATTATTCCCAAAAAAATTCGACCACTTTGGGCTGTTTTCTAAACGAGGGTTGTCGTTCGAAGGATTGAAGAAAACCAGCCTGTAGATAGGATTCAAAATATGAGCGTCATATCCAATAATGAATTAGCGATACAAGTACATTAATTAGGCAGCGTACCTGCAGAGATAGTTTAGCAAGCGTGTACGCCGCTTGTTATGGATGAAGGGCCGGGATTACAGATATGGCGTCAGCGATGTATAGGACAAAAGGGTGGTAGGTCTCCCATGAGCTTTTTCGCAAGCATACATAGCCCATATCAACGAGTGAGGACGGTGTAATTTCCGTCGACCGCCGCAAAATCAATAAAAGAAACATTACATTGGCGGCTGGTAGTACGTACTCTGGCTGTGTGAAAAGACCATGGTATTGGATGGGACGCGATGAGTCGCGCGCAAGCGTTCCTAGACTCTCGTGTTCTTTCTCTTTTCCCTCTTTTTTCCTCTCGTAGAGGGCCCGTTGGTAATACGGGAGCGTCAGGGCAGCTCGGCGGGAACGACCCCTCACGAGCAGAACAAGAAAGAGGAAACTATGAAAGGAGAAAAGGAAATCAGAAGCAGCCAGCAATAGCAGAGGCACGGCGTAGTCTTATGAAATATGGCCTCCTCCCGAAGAAGCCTGATTTTAAGATGGGTGCAGAGAAAGAGACATGGAAGAAGGCAAAGACGCCGTGAAGACGAGGAACAAGTTGGAAGGTTGAAAAAGGAGGAAACACGAATGAGAACTGAGAAACTATTCACATATATACGACAACGTACTGGAAAGGCTTTCAGGATGGAGGGAAAAGATGGAGAGTACGAAAACATCGAGGGTAGCTTGACTCGAGAAGTTATACACCTGCTCAGAAGTTCCATAAGGTCTTTTATAATCGAAAGGATTCTTCCTCCCAGTTTTCACGTATCCTGCCCTCATTCTTTATCACTTCCTTTCTCTATCATTATTCTTTGCTCGTTTTTCAACGTTGATTTCTTTTTTAAATCAGTCCACTATTTAAAGAGAAACTATCGCTAGTTTCATTAAATGAAAATTATACACTTTTGAGCTGTTCCACTCTGTATATACGATTTTCATTAATTTAATTATTATAGGTATTAAATCGTTTGTTTTTTTCACTATTCTCAGAATGTTCATTATTTCGATAATGATCGTGTATTTTTTCTATATACCATTAATTATTTATCGAGATATATAATACTGTAACTGTATCCAATTTCATATAAACAGGAAGAACATGCGCAATGCGCAGTCCCGAAAATACTTTCGCTATACATCCTGATATAATGAGAAGATGAAGAGGATGACGCAGATTTCATTATCCATCGAAAAAGCTCTTGAACGCATACTTCACTAGTACTATTGTCAACTTGAAGGATGAATTCAACTTGAAACGGTTCGCTATGTCGCGAGGTATTTGGATCTCAAGTCCATTATGTGTACTGAGAGAAAATTATACGAAATACATCATTTCATTCCATCGGACAATCAATAATATTATTCAACGTTCAGCTTTTTAAAGATGATGGAAAATCGATGTCACGTTAATCGATCACGGATTGCAGTTACTATGGCTCGTGTCTTTTTTTGGCCGGGACTCTCCCAAGATTTCGAATGTTCTTCATTCGCTCTCTATAATTTTACATTCATTTCCCGAAACTTTAAATTTTTCTCCATTAACTCCCACCACTTTACAGGACGATATTTTTTTGTACTTTTTATATTTTTTTAAATATAATAATTTATAATTAATTTATCATAAACAATCTCAAGTGTGAAAATCTTTCGATTAAATCGATAAGTTTTTCGCATTTGGTATTCATTTTGTAATTAATATTAATCATTTAATTATACCGTTAATTATGTAAGTAAGATTCATTGTTTTTCTTATGAAAAAATTGTGTTTTATATCTTTGATCATTAACATTTAAAAAGCCAACATTATTAATTTTTTTTTTATGTACGTAAAATTAAAAAAAGTTTTCGTACGTCAAGCAATGAAATGTCGTATTGGCGCCCTTTTGAAAATCAGCACTTGAAATGTCCGCTCTCGAAAGTCGCTCATACACGTTTCATTGCAAGATCGCCCACATAAATTTATGAGGATGTGTACCGCAGCTGTGCAGCATGCAGTCTAATCGTACGAAGGCGAGGCCGGAAGAAAAGCATTTTGCTGGCCTGTCTCGTGGCCACACGCGGCAAGGTCATGTCGTCGCAAATGGAAAGTAAAGGAGGATATTACTCGAAACTTTCGTACGCGTAACGAGAACTCTCGATGTGGATTTAACCTTCTACCCTCATATACGCTGCATTATATAACATTTACTTCTGGGTGCGTTAACTCTCCCTTTGGGAATGTAAATAAGCCGCGAGATTCCTCACCTCAATTTATACTGCAATTAAATTCAAGTGACGTCGGAACTTCAACCATTTCATTAACATGATATCAAATTCGATGACTAATTAATTTTTTAAGCAAATATTGATCAAACGTTAAGTCCAATAACAATTTATTTCCTGATACAAACTAAACCATCAAAATACACGATGCCTGTAAGGGTGTTTACATTTTTTTTATTTCTACACATTTATATACCATGTTTTAGTCAATGGACTATCAACCGTGGTTCTTTAGCGCAATTATATATAAATTTGAGTGATATTCTTTAATTTCCGCAATTTTCGATATCAGAGCACTGTTTATGCGATGGGCACGATTGTTTTATCTGTTATACGATATGGATTCCTTCAACCATTATCTTTTTTATGGATTACTGTAAAGCAACTAATTCCATACAACAAATATTTGAATTAACCGAACGAACATTCACAGGAAAACGCTTACGCAATTTTAATCTCGTGTGTTACTCATGCGTATTGAATTACTTCATTTTAATCATTTTAATTCAATCATATTATTGGCTAACCACAAGAGTATCCAGAACTGTATACACTTCCGTAAAAAGTAACTGTTGGAACGAAAAACGAACGAATCTTTTTTTCTCATTTCAACTACTCTGTATTTATTTAGGGAAAAAAAGTTTGATATAAAATACCGCTTCGTAGTTTGACTACGAGTGTATATACAAAGTTGACTTTATCACAAATTATCCCATACCGATTGCCTCGACAGCGTAGTACTCGCGTGCACAAACTCACCTTCTGCCTCATACGTGTGCAATCATTTCGCATATATCGTGACCAAATACTTTATCGATGTATATGTGCGTATATACTGTTTGCTAGTTATACGTATATTTATAAGTGTTCGGTCGTCTCGCCGCTCAAATTACCTATACGTTTTTCATATGTTGTACAAAGACCATGGTCTCGTTTCATAGCGAATCGATCGAATGGAATATTATAAAATATTCCGAAGCAGAAAAAATGTTTATACGTAACTTTTAACAATTATACTCAATATAGAAAAACTCTTAAACGCGTAATTATATAATCGTTTATCTTTTGTTTCCTCTTTATTACTAATTTAATTGATTTCAAGAAAAATAGTATACAGTCCGATCGATAGAGCGAAGAGTTGAAATTATTATGGTACGATCAACAACCAATTAGATGACACTTTGACACCGATATAATGGAAATAATTATATTCGAAGAATAATCGAATACGATATATTTGTGTCGATATATAATTTGAGATTATATTAAAAGGAAAAACAGTCAGAAAAATGTTTTTTTTAAGTTTTAAGAAGAAACAAACGAATATGGAAATGTGGAAACATTTCCATATTTGGAATAGTCGGTATAGCCGAAGTAATAGTAAAAATTGTAACACG
Organism: Rhimphoctona megacephalus; assembly: GCA_963989365.1. NCBI lineage: Eukaryota > Metazoa > Arthropoda > Insecta > Hymenoptera > Ichneumonidae > Rhimphoctona > Rhimphoctona megacephalus. The sequence goes on from OZ022417.1 coordinate 18,082,136, forward strand.
ATATCGTTATATCGATAACAAAAGTGATATAATATAAAAACGAGTAAAATTCAACAAATATTCGTTAATCTAAACGAAAAGGCGGCTGAAAAGATATTCCTTGTTAGCGATCGACGGATCGGAAAATATTTTGGGAACCACTGAAACTAGTCGTCAAGATAAAGAGGAGGAGGAGGAAGAGGAGGAGGAGGACGAAGCTGATGAAAAAGAAGAAGGAGTGAAAAGGGAACGAGAGTGCAAAAGAGTGCGACGAGAAAACGCACACAATGATAGGCTGGGGCTTTGAGAAAGGAGTCGAAAACCTCCGGTGAACCCTACTTACCCCCCACTCTTGAGGATTGGCCTTCCTTCGATTTGGGCCCGGTGCGAAGAGCGCGAGGCTCTGGTGAAACTCGGAGCACAACCTGTATGCTCCTAAAATGCATTCTAGGCTCCCCCGCCCCCGCTGTCGGAGCTGGCCCCACTTCGTCGACGGGTGTTCGGCCCCGCGCGTCGAATTTAACCACGCACAGACACACATAAATACATAGTGGGGCTAAGCTCTCTGTGTCTTGCTTCCCCTCGGTTTCTCCTTGCTATCCACGTTGCTAGGCGTCTTCTCGTTGCTAGGGCCCACTTCAATTCGTGGGCCTCTCCTCCTCCTTCTCTATCCCCACCATTTTTGCCGAGCCTCGAATAGTCCCAAAAATGCATTGGCTGCAAGCAACATCGACGCTCGGTCCCCTCTATTCCTTCGTTCTCTGGGCCTCTCTAACCGCCCAATGCACGCAAAGACCGAAAATGCATCGAGCACAGTGTGCGCGCGCGGCTTTTCTCTCTTTCTCTCTCTCCCTTTTTCTCTTCGACGATCTCTCGCCTCCCCTTTCTTCTCTCTCCCTTCTCTATCTTTCTTCCTTCGAACTTGTACGCGCTTCCTATACTACGCTTTTGCACGAACGGCTTTTCAGATCCCACCATGACGTCCACGGCTTTCTCTCTCTCTCGCTCTCTCTCTCTCTCTCTCTCTCTCTCTCTCTCTCTCTCTCTCTCTCTCTCTCTCTCTCTGAATCTACCTCCCCTCTAGTTGCTAGGCCCACTTGCCCCCTGTTTTTTCCACAACTAGACATATAGTTATACTACGACGAACTTTCACAAATAAAGAAAAAACGAAAGAGACAGAACGAGACAGAGAGAGAGAGAGAGAGAGAGAGAGGCAATGATGGAACGAGTACCCCCGGGCCCTTACTCTACCTTAGGTGCAACGGCCTAAATGCAATCTACTCCATGGGCCGCGGGTTTCGCAAGTTTGCCTTTTTTTTTACCTAGGCTTCGCGTCAATGCCAGTAAAAAAAAAGAACAGGAGAAAGAGTCAGCCGCCATTACACCACCATACAACGACCAAGCACCATCATCATCGTCATGCCCCTAAAAAATATTGCCGTAACTATATACTGTACTATATATATAATTAACTATATATTTATGTATATATAGATAGTTATATACTTTATATATGTATACATACATAGCCGAATGAGGGAATGCACGTGGATCATCCGAAAGAGCTTGTAATCTCTCCGATATCGCGGACTGGTGCGCAGTTATCTTCTACACGCTGTCAAGATGGAGAACCCACGTTGTATAAGAAACGACTTCTCTCTTTCTCTCTTCGTTCTCCCCCTTTCTTGTTCTCTCTCTTGCTCTGTTCGGCTCGTATAGTTTTAAAAATAAGGCTGCGCCTACATTAAACCTGTCACGAATGTACATGCACGACCATATTTCAGAGTCTGCCATCGAGTTCCGTATTTTCATATCGAACAAATAATAACATGGTTTCTTAAACCTTAACTAGAATCAATTATCGATTACATAACTAATTTAACGCTGTCGACGAATGATCGATTGTTGATAATAGCTATTTTCCTCTGTATATTTAGAACTGATAGAAATTAATACGAGGGGAAAGAAATTTTCTGGCATATTAAATGTTCGTACGTAGCAGCTTCTATCCAGCTGTTGAAAAATATATAAATTTCAGAGAAGAATCTTTTTCGAAAAGAGTACACGATTATGCCATTTAAGGTAGATCGGTCATGGCTACGTGATCTTTGCAGTATCTATTGTAGACCAAAGTTTGCAACTGCAAAATTGACTTTGAAATTATGATTTTATTATTTTCGAAATATAAATCGCGGAGAATGGATATTTTTATATGATTTTATTATTCAATATATGTTTAATAATTGAAATTTGACGAACGCAGTGGATTGTAAAACGTATCATGGCCGTTACTGTCGTCTGCCGAAACTGTCAGGTTTGTTTACAACCTATATAGTGCATTTACGCAAAGGAATTACGCAACGGCAGAAATTTTCCAGTTTACCTATCACCATTCATTCTAACGATATTTATCAAATACGGTAAAAACATTCGAGAACAGGAAAGAAAAACACAGTCAAATTGGCAAACTGTCACATCTGAAGGCATGTGCTAGCAGACCCCGAATACAGAGTTCCTAAGCGCTCTCGCGCTCTTTCCCGTGTCATTCCTGTGGAAATCTCAATCATTTTACAACGAATAATTTTTTTATTTTTCAGTCGATTTTTAACGGTAACATCCAAAAAACCAAGCACTATTATATTCAAGAATATTCGCGGAATACAGTGATCAATTTTTTATTACGAAATCTTGGAAATACCAAATGTAAAAATTCAATAAATCTTGACTTGCATACGATTTTTTTATCCTCGTAGGGATAAGTGTCTGGAAACAGTCGATGTTTACGAATTAATTACTACCAAACTAGATGGTAAATAGCGTTCAAGTTGAAAATATCAATTCATCCCATATTTATGTGTAACTACAAAAATTATCAGCCCTTCATCTTGGATGGCTCAAATTCACCGATCTACTTTAACGGACAACACCACTGTGACCCCCTATTTTTTTCACATTTTTCAAGAATTTTTTTTTGTGGGAAAAAAAGAGATATTCGAAAAAAAAAATTCGAGTTTTGTTCCTTGTTTATTAATGTATCAAAAAAAAAATTTTTCACATTTTTCACGCCGCATGGTGGCGCTGGGGAAGCTTTCGCGTCATCTCCGCAGTGGTTCGCGGCACGCAGCAGAACTCTCTTCAACGTCGATCTGAAAAAAAATACCGAGTGTTTTCGTTAATAATATGATATTTTGAAGAAAAGTACATAGGGATTTGGAAAAATATTGATTTTTAAAAAATAGGCACGCCTTTGAAATTAAAGAATGATTTTTGAGCAAAATTTCTCGTCGAAAATAGGCTATAACTTTTATAATTATTGAGATATGGAAAAAATCTTATGTACTTCTCTAGATAATCTACTTTTATTGATACAGTAAAAATTTGAAGTCGATCGGATAAAAATTGCTCGAGTTCTGCTGCGTGCCGCACTCAAAAAAGTGGTTTTGAGAAAAACGCGTTCAAAGTTGGGACCCCGAGCGTCACGGACCGCTCCACAAAATATTCAATATCTACGAAAATAATTATTTTTTCGACCTGGGTCCAACGGCATTTCAATCTTAAAAGTACTTTAGATTTTTTAAAATGGTTTTCAAAAAATCGATTTTTTGAAGCCGTCACAGTGGTGTTGTCCGTTAAGATGGATCAATTAAGATTTCTCAATCACACGTAGTAACGACTTTATGCAATAAACTATTTTCCGAAACATCTCGGAAATAGTGATACTAATAGGAGTAGAAATTCTAGAAAGTTGAGAAAATAGTCAGAATAGTCTGAGTAGAATTCAGGTTAATATTTTCTTTGTCTATTTTAAAAAAAAAGTTTCAGTGTACCAAAGTTTTGAATTTATGACTACGAGAAATTCATACTAGCTTCGTACACTCGTATTTAATAACTCCAAAATAATCTACAATAGTTCCGACAAATGATTCCTGGAAAGACAAATAAATATTAAGAAAACGAAAGGTTTGAATGAGCGAAAAAAATTTCGTGAGTATAAATGCTCGATCGGATCCTGAGGGTCAGCATGCGGCCCTGTCTCTTTGCTAGAGACTCGTCTCTCCTCCTCCTCTTGCGGCCAAGTTGGCCGATGTCGGGACTGCAGTTGCCTGCTGCTGCACCTAAAATGCACTATCCCTCCCTTACCTCGCCTGATTCTTTCACTCTTTCTCTCTCTGGTGCTCGATCTGCGATCGACGCAACCGTCGGGCCATCATCACACATACGAAAATGCAAGCTTGCGTACAGACACGCACGCACACACACACCCACACACACACACACACACAAAATTATACAAGGATATGAATCCCCACCAGGGGACTATGCAGCGCCTCTATTTGGGCCCCCCACCATACGGGAATGGCCGAAAAGAGTGCAACGGCCTAAATTCACGACGGGGAAATGGCAAGGGGCCTTGGGCTCTCTCCCCACTCCTTAGGTCCGGTGCAACAACCTGATTTCTAGACCCTCTTTCCCTCCTTTTACACCCTCGCCCCTCGCTACTGCTACTTCTCATCGCTCTCTCCTTTCTCTCTTCGTCTATCTTTCTTTTTCTCTCTCTCCCTCCTCTTCTCTCTTTCTTTCTCCTTTTCTATCTCTCTCTGCACTACCACAATCTCCGAGAAATGCAGTCTCAAATTCAGTGCAAGTATGTGTCTGCGTTCGCATATGGACGCCACTACCACAAATCTCCTCATCCACCATCAGTTTTTCGTCTTGTGTATAGGGAAAATCATGGCGATGGTGGTCGCCGGGTAATTGTAATCATATCACTTTTATGAAAAATCTACGAGTGATGTAGCCAGTATCGTACCATCTTCTCGATTACACAAAAACGAGGCCACCATGCATTTTCCAAAAATTTTGTCTTTTTATCTGTGATCAATGTAGGAGCAATAAATTTCGATGTTTTTTTCGATGGGACTTTTTTTGAGTACGAAAGGCTACAAGAGTCAGAAAAAAAACAGTCAATTTTGAGTTGTTGGCTGAAACGATCTTCCGCAGCACTTTTCAATAGCTTCGCAGCAATATGTTCGATCTGTCGTTAGAAAATATAAAATTTTGGACTTGGACGTTTGTTTAACGGAAACGATTCTTTTTATGATGAGGATAGAGAGGAATTCTTGGATGACCCTCATTCGCCGAGTGTTCCCTAAACCGTATAGGAGTCTTTTGGTGTTGGCCATGGTTACTCGTTGTCCGCATCGTCTTTAGAGTTGTCGTTGTCGTCGTTATCCCCACAGCCGTTCCCCGTGCGAGTGAGGATCTCGACCATAATGGCGGAGGCTCTTTCGCCTACTTAATGCAATCGCTAGGCGGTTTTCGGTGGCGCCGTTGTCTTTTTTCCCCTTTTCTTCGTCTTTTTCTTCTTTCTTGGCCCTCCATACTGCTTTTGCTGCTGCTTGCCTTCTTTCTCCGGTGTCCTCGACTCTCGCTTCTTCCTCTTTGCTTCTCTACTCGTCTTTCTATAATGTTTCCTCCTCCTCCTTCACTTTTTGGTCCTCCTACTCCATCTCCGTAACGTACTTTTTTGCCTTCTTTCTTTCTACCCTCCACCCGCTGCAATCGTCTCCGCTTACTAGCTGCGATGACGACGATGAGCGCAATACGAGACGAGCCTACATAAACTCGCACATGAACAACCAAAAGAGACGAAACTAAACTAGTGGTAAAGAAGAGCCAGTTTGTGAAGCCCCTCTTGTTGCGAGCTTTATTCTTCGCGCTTCCTCGCACTTCCAGCTCTTTCGTTCATTTCATCCATTCAAGGTCTATGTTCCCCTCGTACTTCACATATATGCACAGATACATAACACACATATTGGAAAAAGGGCGTAATCCTCATTACTTTGCCAACTAAATCCTCTGGATTACGTATTTGCGGTTCCAAATACATCCACATTCACGTACATAAATATGTATATGTGTGTGTTTTATGCAGATGCTTCCTATAAGAACGTTAAAATTTGTATGCATTTTTACATGATGTTTAAATATATATGTATAGATTGTACATAAGATTGTCATTCAAGATACGACAAATGATGCGCTGTCTTTTTCAAGAAAATCCCCTTTTCACACAAGAGTGTGAGGATACGACGCTCTTTATGAAAAAAATGAATATTGCGAGACGCACGAAGCCATGAATGTACTTCGGCCTGACCAAGAGTCTCCGCGTCCATGTTCTCGTATTTTTGTCCTGCAGTGACACAGGGTATGAATCTTTAATTATGCTCCTACAATACCTCGTTTCGTTGTTTTCGTCTTGTATCATATTGCGAATTTTTTACATTTCACGCTTTAATTTACATATTTGTCGCAGAAAGTACTTTTTTGCCCTGTCCATTTTCATCGATGATGCACTTTTTTCTGACAGTTTCTCTATCGATATAATTTACGAATACTGCAATAATTAATTAATTCAGGCCCTGTCGATTAACTTTGATTTACGAGTGTACGAACATATTTGTGTTGATCAGCACAAAAATCAAAGGATCGATAAAACATACGGGAAATCTATCGTTAAAAAACTTGCTGTTGAATAAAAAATCTTTTTTTTTACTGCAAGCTCATGCAGATGTGATATATTTTTGTCAAATACTCGTACTCCAGGATCGAATCACGCTGGAAACATCAACCTTGTTAGGACTGAGACGATCCTATCATAAAAAAAGGAAACAGAGGGAGATAGAAGGAAAGGGAACTTGGCGTGCTTCCGGTTATAACAAAATAATCGATTCCTTGAATATTTGGTGCATCGGCCGCGTGCAAGCACCCCGAAAGAGCGCGCGTCAGCGCCATGGAACATGCATAAACGAAGTCGATGCTCTCGACCATGATACACAGAACAGAATGAGAAGGATGGAGCTAAAGAAAAGTGAGAAAAAAAGAGTGAGCGAGAATAAGAGTCTTGTGTATGCAAAAAACACATAGACGTTTCAAATTCGTGTGTTATGCATCGGGCCCACAGTATGGAGACTGCTGCTAATTCTCAACGGTTTCGCGTTGCCCTCGAAGCACAAATAACCGACGCCACACTACTGCTACACACACTAAAACCGCCCGCAGTCGTTTTTTCGTACCATCCTTTCGTGAGTATTTCACACGAAACCTCATCTGCTTTCACATATTACGTATATATAGTTTTCTATACATGTATACTGGTGACGACGACTAAATATCAAAATGGCCTCCCTCATGATGTAGCACGTGAAATTTACGCCCTTTTAAGTAGCCGTCCACTTATGTATTTACATATGTAATATGTATATGAATATTCATAACATATATCCGAGTAGTACGTACAACGCGTAACGTAAACGAGTCGGTAGGAATTTGGACCGCTTGCTTTCTCATGGACTTGAAGTATTTTTACACTTCATTTTTGAGATATTAAAAAGAAACGCGCAGGGTGGACAAACGATTTGATAGTTTATCGAGAAAACTCCAAATCTAATCTATTTCTCGCACAGATCGTTTTTATTAATCATTAATTAGAATTATATTTTTCAATCTCCTGATTTCTACTAACTGGCTGCTTGCTCCTGCATATTCTGATTGTTCGAAGAAAATTCTACATTTTTTTTCGTTCGTACAACCCGGCTGTTGACAAAAAACGACGTAATTAAATATTTTTTTGACAACGTATATCACTCAAACTGCTCTTCTCGAAATTTATAGTTTATTATTAATATTCCAATGAAATCCTGGATTTCATATTTCAGAAGGAGTTTTTGTTAGCGACGAATAGTTGATCCAAACGGTATTTACCGATTGACAACATCTGGACTCCGACAGATTCAATATGGATGAAATTGGACGATTGATTGATGTATACTTAGATTCGAATTTTTTTTTTGTACCAAACTGGTCCAAATTTGCACCAACTTCTTAATATCTCAATATCACTGTATATGTATACAGATGCATTGTGAAAATGTGGCATGTATCTATGTGTATAAACGTTGGGTCGTTTGACGCCAGTCTCCATACTTTTTTAACGACAGACAAAGCTACGCCGAATTTTATTCTTCGTTGAGTCTCTGGCTATCATCGGTACATGCTGCTGGAGAAGCTGCATCAAAAGAGCACGCTTTCTCTCTTCGTCTCCATCGCGTCTTCGTCGTTGTCGTCGTCGTCGTCGTCGTCGTCATCGTCGTCTTCGTAGTCAAGGATCAACGCCCCTGAAAAAGTTCTTTGAGCCGAGTTGGACCACCTGCCCACGAAAGGCCCAGCACTCTTTCCATCCCACCTCATCCTCTACCATCCTACTCCACAATTTTATCCTCTCTCTCTCTCACTCTCTTTCTCTCCTTTTCTCCTATATACATCTATACTCTTGCTCTTTCGCTTTTCTCTTTTCTCGTTTCTCTCGTTGATCCGTTCCCTCGTAGTTCTCTTTCTATCCCTCTTCCTCCATTCCCTCGGTGCATTGCCCCTGTTGACTTGACTTAGCCATTTAGAATCTACAGATTGCAAGCCTTAGCCTTTTTTTGTCGTATCAATGGCTTTATTTCACGGAGATCTGGTTCCATCAATTTCTCAATAGATGCTTTGTTCGATTTGCTAATTTCGGCGTTTCAATAACGGTAAATAAATCAATGTTAATACTTAAAGCGTATTTTGTTATATAGTAATATAATTGTTTAAAACGAAATTAAATGATAGGCCTGCAGCTGAAATTTGTGTATGTAGATTCAAATAATTATATAATTCGATAAATGCGGCATAAATACTACAGTACATAATATAATGTGGCAAGAAACGTAATATAATGTTACGAGAACGAACCTTAGCTCTCCCTTCAATACTTTTTGCCTTTCCCTCGGGCTTTGGGAATTTTTACTACAGTTTGCCCATATCGCGAGCGTCGGCGAAGCCACGCTCTCGTTCGTCGAGGGCTTTTCGAGGTGCAACGGCCTCAATCTCTAGGGCTGAAATTTTTTTAGTCGTTTTTTTCTCTCTTCTCTTACCACGATGCGTGACCATCGTGCGTGCAGCAGCAGGACGGGGCTAATGTACCCAGTGCAAAAATTGACATGTGCACTACAACACTATGTATCGTTCTTATGTTTGAGAACCTCAAACCTCAGAATAGCTGATTCGCCATTGCAGGGCACAAAAAAAAGAACAAGTTAATTCATTTTTCAACAATTCGTCTTCCATTTTAACCGCCATTTTTTGTAAATGGTTTGTTTGTGTAATAAAGGAATTTGTAACTAATTACAAATTTAACAAAAATTGCAGTATAATTCAATTCTTAAAGTTTTCTTAATTCTATAAAAATAAATTAAATGTAGAAATCGACCCGAATATTAAAAAAATAATGCTGATTATCCGAAATAGAAATATTTAAAACATTCGGTTGTCGTACTTTGTACATTTCGATCATTTTATTCACAACGAATTTAAAAATTAATTAACAAAAATAAACTCTTTAACGTTTCACTGCAGTACATAAAAAATACTGTTGAACGAGATAATAAAAACAGCTGATACACGAGCTGATAGAAAACTATTGATGTATTGGATAAAAGAGTTGAAGGAACGAATCGTAAATCTTCTCGATTGTTAAATTCTCCTTCCAACACTATTCTTCAATGTAGTATTGTAAAATATTTTGAAACCAAAGAAAATTGGAATAATAAAAAAGAGTTGTAATGTTAAAAATACGTATTGGAATATAGAAAGCTCAATGCCCGACACAAAAAAGAAACAAAATATATATCTACGTATATAACATCGATACTGACGAAAGCTGACGCAGAAATGAGCACAAGCGAAGCAAAAAGAATTTGGTGTATACAAAAGATGCAGCAAAACTTTATTTCCAGAGATTGTTTGATTTGAGGAAGAAATAGCCGCTTATGCTCCAGGAAAAGAAAGAAACTTCGATGAGGGCCGATATACTCGTTTACATTCTTATGCCGAACAGAAGGGTTTCCGGTTCGAGGTAAACTGCACACAAATATTTCAGGAGGTTCTTGAACTGCCATTAAAAAAAAAAAAAAAAAATACTGTAGAAGTTCATCGACGCACGATAAAGTTCTCGAATAGATTTTTTAACGTTAAATTCCCACATTCTCCGCCATATTTTCGTCGAAGAAAATCGTTTAATACCCAAAAAAAAAAATAATACAACCGAAAATATTTTTCCTTCGCATTTTTCGGTGAAAAACTCTCATAGTCGGTGTACGAATATTCTTTGGAATAAATAAAACGTTCTTCTTTTAACACCCAAATAATAATCACCACCGGCTTACCGAGAGAGTGTGTCATGGGTCCGTGAACACTGCACTGGAATTCTTTTTTTTCGGTCTCTTCTTTGTTTCTCTTTTTTTCTCTGTCGTTTCTTTTTTCACCCCATCCTCCAAACTCTGAAGCGATTGTCTCGTTGTATCCTGCCGCCCGCGTGTTCTCCCACATGCTGACGATTTTTCTTTCGAAAACGAGCCCTACTATTCTACGACTACTAAAACTGTAACTGACTCAAACTACCGCCCTTTCCCTCAGATCCGTATCTACTTGAGACCATCCAGCCCCTCTTTCCAATGCATAACGATTTCGGTGAACGAAGAATTTTTTTCCCTGTTAACCATTGAAGTCGGAGAACCCTACGAAGCTTTTTAATCATTCCGATTCGAATAATTTCTTTATAAATATAGAGAATTTACTCAAGCCAGCCTTCAATTGGATCTTAAGATTTTAAATAACTGAAGTAATCAAATTTAAAAAAAATGTTTTCAATCTTATCAGGGGGCTTATCCATTATCCCTTTACTTACATTTGAATAATGTTTTTCACCTAAAAATTGTCGGAAGCAAAGCAAGATGCTGTAAAATAAAAAAATTTATCTTTTATAATTTATACATTTATAACTATGACTTTGCCAATTTGTTTTATTTTTTCAATAAAATTTCCGCAGTAAGAATTAAGTTACAATGCTATAAAAAACATTTTTGAAAAATATATCTAATCTCTTGAACTCTCAAAAGTAGTCACGAAAACCACAAAAATAAAAAACTGGAAAAATATTTAAGTGAAACTTTAAAAATAGTGCCCAAGAAAATCCCTGACTATTGACAAGATAATAATTTGGAAAAGACATTTCGTTTCATGAATCTCTTCTTAATTTATTCGCAACAAATATAGTTGAAATCATTTTCGAACATTTTACGTAACCAAAAATATAACAAATATGTCATATAATTGCATGTTATCACAGAAATGTAAATTTTATAATCATAAATGAGATGGAGTTCATACGTCCCATCGATACGTGTTAATTACATCACTAAAAGATGTAAATATTGTGTTTTAAACTTAATTCCCGCTGATGTTCAATTAAAAAAAAATTATTTATAGTTTACAGTATATTCTATTTTATTCGCAGTATTATCCTTCGGAAGCTACGACCTTTTCCCATCTTTTACACAACAAATGGATTCCATGCCAATAGAAATCGTTGCTTTTTGAGGCGATCCATTCATCGATCCATTTTTTGATATCTTCAAAAGACTTGAAATGCTGTGATGACAAATCATTTTAAATCGCTCGAAACAAATGATAAACACACGGTGCTACGTCCGGTAAATACGACAGATGAGGTAATAAGACTTCCCAATTCATGTCCTTTATATACTTTTTTACGATTTCTGCTACATGTGCATTGTCATGGAGCAAAATTAGTTTGTTATGACGTTTCGCGTACTCAGGCCGCTTTTTCCTGGTTTAATTTCATTAATTATTGTTTATAGCGAACAGCTGTAATCGTTTCACCCGGTTTTAGCAACTCGTAGTACACCATACCTTCTTGACACCACCAAACATACAGCATCACCTTTTGAGCATGAATATTACATTTTGGTGTTGATGGACCTGGGTCACCTGGCAGTACCCATGCTTTTTTTTGTTTGGGAATCTCATAATAAACCCATTTCTCATTGCCAGTCACGATTCGATGTAAAAATGACTTCCTTTCGCATCGTTCAAGCAGCAATTCACAAATCGTTTTTCACTTTTCGAGTTGTCTCTCGTTTAATTGATGTGGTAACCAATTTCCCGCTTTTCGAACCAATCCAAGATTATGTAAATGTTTGCTAACAGCCATTTCAGTAACGTTTAATGTATCAGACAATTCTTTAAGGGTCTAACATCGATCTTCATTGAGTAAGGCCTCCAATTCTTCATCTTCAATTTTTTTCGGCTGTCCTGGACGTTCTTTGTCTTTAAGGTCAAAATCACCACTTTTGAATCGTCTAAACCAATCTGTGCGCGTTGTCTCAGATAGAGCATGTTCATCATAAGCTTCTTGAAGCAAGCGATGACTTTCAGTAGCATTTTTTCTTAAATTAAAGCAAAAAAGCAAAGCTCCCCGCATATGCTGTTTCGTTGGTTCAAAAGCTGACATTTTCGATATTATACAAAAATTAGTGTGTACAAGTGACTTCACTCTCAAATATTGAATATTGTAGGTTATGTCCAATACTTCAACACAGTATAGTTTTAGTGTTACTTCTATGAAAATAATACTAGTTACCCCATCTCATATAAAACAACGGGAATTAAGTTTAAAACCCAATATTATGTAGTCAAGCAGTCCTCTATGCTACCTCCGCTATGTGATGAAGATAATACGGAAAATGACTGATATTACAAATATGTAAATATGTAGATATGTAAATATGTAAAATTGATACGTAAAAATTTCGTAACAGGAGTACGAAAAATTTACATGCAACAAGACATATAAAATTGTTACGAATCGGCGTGGTAACAATTACGAAACATTGTGATATCACGATCCAGTATGACAGAAAATGTAACAAATACGTAGCTTTTGTTACATGAATATTACAAAATGTTAATACGTAAAAATCTCGTCACATTAGTACAAGATATTTATATATATCCGAGACTCGTAAAACAATACGAGACAGTCCAGTAACAATTATAGAACCGCCATCATAGATACATACAATTTGTTATATGAATGTTTACAAAATCTCCTGTTGACGCATCGTTTTTATAGCATACAGTGGTGTGCAAAAGTTTCGGGCCACCCTATTTTTTATGCACATTGAACAGAAATATGGTGGTGGAAGAAAAACAAATGAGTAATGGTAACCCGTAATCACTTATATTTAGATTGTATACATTGATATCGATCTTAAATCATTAATTGTTCAACAATTTTTTATGGCTGCACGGAGAGAATTTTACGCGAAAAATTACTATGTTCACATTGCGTCGTGGCACCATGTCGTCACTTTTGAACAAAATTTACTGTTTTGAAAAGAAAAACATAGTAAATTTCTTCACAATGGTCGACATGGTACCACGCCGCAATGCGAACATAGTAATTTTTCATATAAAATTCTCTCCGTGTGGCTGTGCAAAAGTATTGGGCCGCGTACTTTTGGGTATGAAAAAAATAACAAAAAACTTTAAAAATAAGGAAGCATGTCTTGGTCTTCTCCACTCGACTCAATACTTTGTTGCCATGCCCTTAGCAGCGATGACTGCAGCGCACCGACGAGGCATAGACCCAATTAGTTGTTTGATTCGTTCTTGTGGCAATTTTTCCCATTCACTTCGCAAATGGTTCCACAATTCTGTTTTGTTGGAGTAATTTTTCATTCCAACACGATGCTTGAGGTCTTGCCACAGGTGTTCAATAGGATTTGAATCCGATGACTGCGATGACCAGTCAAGAAGGCGGACTTTCCAGCTTTGAAGAAAAATTTTAACAAGACGTGAAGCGTGTTTCGGATCATTATCGTGTTGAAAAACCCAACCACGCGGCAAATTTTTCGTTACAAATGGGAGCATATGATCTTGTAGTATGTCCTTGTACATTGCAGCGTCCATATTGCCATGAATTTCCACCAGCGGACCAACGCCATCATCAGAAAATGCTTCCCAAACTTTAATGTTTCCGCCACCGTATTTTACGGTAGGAATTTGGTACCTTTATTATATCTAGTACCTGCTGGACGTCTTACGTACTTCCGACCATCACTTCCGAATAATTGAAATTTCGATTCATCGGAAAAAAGTACTTTCCGCCAATCTGATACCGTCCAGCGCTGATATTTTTTCGTAAAGTCTAATCTAGCCTTCTTTTTCTTTTTGCTAATCAATGGTTTTTTTACATGCATCAACACGTCCAATCAGCCCCGCAGCTTTGAGACGTCGAGATACCGTACTCCGACTAACATCAGCTAGATTTTCACTTCGCAATTCCCGGGAAACATCTGCAGCACTTTTTCGTGGATCTACAATGCACTTCCTTTTTATAATTTTGTCGACGCGATTCAAAGTTTTTCGCGATCTACTGCTCCGATTTTTGTCACACAGTGAATTTGTTAATTTATATTTAGTAATAATACGATTAACGGTACTTTTGCCAATAGATAAAGTCTCCACAACATCACGAGAACTTTTTCCTTCTGACGAAAATTTTAACACAATTTCACGAAGCTGAATATTCGTGTGTTTCGGCATTGTGGCAGAAAGAAGACTGATTTTCCATTGTAGGACATGTTTTGAAACTAATGAGGAAAAAAATGTAAACAAACCGTGCATACAAAGCCGCGGCGATATAGTGGCCCGATACTTTTGCACACCGACCAAAGTCATTTCACGCAGTGCACGAAAAATAAGCCATAATTAAATATAATATACGACATTGTTACCTTCATTCTAACTCTCTTGAATATTTTGAACAATGAACGAGTGGAGAAATCAAATATTTTATCAATTAACTGGAAAAAATAGGGTGGCCCGAAACTTTTGCACGCCACTGTATGTGTCATCCGTATATAACCAAGAAATGCAGAAACATATACAGTTGTTGACAATTGTAAGTATTTACTATGTTTTCGATCCCACTGGACAGTGGGACTCCCAATTTTCCATAATTGTTACCGAACTAATATTTTTACAAATTTTGGTCATCTATAAATATCTCGTATACGTCTAACGAGATTTTTAGATTATGTCGATGTTGCATTGTTAAATAAAATCCGGACTCCCTCCAATAAAGTCCAATGTACAGACAGAGTGAAATCTAGTGTAGTGTAGTGCGGTGATTCTGAAGCTTTCCTATCTTATAACTTTATAAAATAAAATATATAAAATTTAAAAAAAAAATTGAGAAAATTATATAACCATCAATCGATTCTTGCATTGTTAATGAATTCGTGGTAAATCTATATATTAATAAAAATAGATATATATATTACACGTTGGATTTACAGTGATATTCACATTAGTGAAATAAAAATTGTCAAGAGGATGATAGTGTAGTAGGTAGCGTGCGTGTTCGTTAGGTTAGGAATAATCAGGGGTGCGTTCCAATATTCACTACAAGTTACTGTGAATTCTATGTATAGGTATACCCTACCATGTAATCGCATGCACTGGCAGTGACTGGCAGTGAATATCGGAACGCACCCCATGTAGGTAGATCGGTTCAAATCCCCGTTCAAGTAGAACATTTTTTCCGCAAAAATTAATGCTAGCAATAGTGGGAACAATGAATATAATAACCTACGATGAAAATCTGAATCCTAAATCGAAGAAAATTTTTTTAAAAATATTTTTAGGCCTTTTTATTTATGCAGCAAAACAAGGGGCTTCCGTTCTCATATCATTGGCTATGAAAGATGGATATAAAAAATACAAAATTACGTTTCCAGTTCATGCTGTGTCGACTATATAAAAAACATGTAATATTGGAATCACACTGACTTCATTGTTACAAATATTATATATAAACATTATAAGTTTCGTAGCATTTACATATGTGAGCTGAGTATGTTACATGATTTTTACCCGTAGCTTTTTCATAACTGTGATTTGGTAAAAGGATGACGAATTTGAAAACAAGTACTGTTTCATTCACGGAGCATGTGATATCAGTGTTATATAACATTTCTGTAAATGTAGTGAAGCTGTGTTTGTTAATATTGGTTAAAAAAAAATTGTAATTAAATGTGGCTAATAACATGGCGCAGGAATTTGTTATTGTCGTAATGGTCCGCTCAATTAGTCAATAAAGTTGATCGAATCCTTTTGAAAAGGAGGGCAGCGAACTGCACAGGAAAGAGAAGAGGAAGGAGGAGGAAATCCAGATGATAATCTTTTACGTTTAGCAGATATCTTTGCAACTTAAATGTCTCTCCTGCGGGTGCAAATGAATCAGAAAATGAGTGAGACAGAGACCTGATGCCAGAAAATATACGCGGACCATCACGAGAACACCGCGGGAATTATAATGAGCAAAGAGACACGCGAGACACGAGTCGAACAAGAGCTTGAAACACAACGTGAAAAGACATACTTGTTACATCTGTACTTAATTTTGTCACGCTTGCTTTAGCTTGGACACAAAGGATAAAGAGAGAAAGCGTGAGAGAAGGAACGAAAGTGAGACAGGCCAGAGGGAAAAAGAAGATTAAATGATTTGTTGCATCGAAAGTAACGAGAAAAAGCAGTTTTGAATCTCTGATAATTCAGTTAAAACAAGGAGCCAAATATCGACATATTATTTTTATTTCGTTATCAGTAATTGTTTTCAGCAGAATGGAAAATACTAAATGGTTCTAGAGAGTCGACAGTGTCCTATAAGATTCACACACGGCAACCAAAGTGTATTTATGCTTTTAAAGCCTATTTTGAAGTTACAATGATAGATTTTTTGCATAGTAATTTCAAAATTTGTCTAGACAATTATCAATTTCCGGTAACACTTGTTTTTCATCTATTTTTTTTTTTTTCAACGAATTGTCAAATTTGCCTTATTCACGGATTTCATATAATTTTTATTTTTTATATAAAACCTCACTAAATGTAGAAAAGTTAATAAAGTTAAGTAAGGTAAGGGAATTCCAGGTTAATTCGTAAGGTTGAAAATATTGTTCGAAATGTTTTAAACAAAATCAATAACTATTGAATTAGACACATATTTTTGGAAAATTCATGATAGGAAAGCCTCGCCACGTAACAAAATAACGTTCATGTTTCAGGTTATGAATTCTACCGATGATTAAAATATCCACCTTACGTATTCGGAGTTTTCTTCTCTCTAGAGTATTAATGAATTTGCAAAAAATATATCGTGGCTTCGTCGCGATATATCGTTCAAAAAGCTCAGTGAACAGTAATCAACGATGTTATATTTGTGGTCGGATAGCGCGCTAAATTCGTTGAATTTCTATAATTTACAAATTGCCGATTCTGCTCGTCGAATATTTCGTGTTCATTGATCCCGAGAATGGCAGAATCGTTGGGATGAGGCTGGTGATAGCAATAATTTTCGTTTCGATGTGTGCTCTTCTGTTATCGTACTGCGAATGAACAATTTCAATGTAACGACGAAGGTAATCAGATGAAAGTAATAAACGAGGTTTTCCATACTCGTGTTGTTATGCCGAGCAGCGGGAGCTACCAGCGACGCCATATATAGATGATAATTTTGTTAACGGGGTCATTCCATGTGACAGCTATTTTTTTTCGCTTTTTTGGGAATTTTTTTTGATGAACCATTAAAACACAATATCTTTGAATTTTTACCACACATTTATTAACATTTTTGCACTCCCTCAGAATTTTATCAAACAAAAATAACGAGTTGAATCGACTTTATATCGTTCGGAAGACACTCATGTGTTGGTCGACGGCTGCCATGATTCCGGAGGTTTTGTTCATCTGAGACCAAAAAATCAAACGGCATTTTAATTTGTAGATCTGAGACTATCGCTGGAACTAGAGTAAAATAAAAATATCGAGAATTGAATTTTTGGCACGGTTTTAAAAGTCGAAAAAAACGACGAAACTTGGAACTTGACATTTAAAACCGTGCCAAAAATTCAATTTTCGATATTTTTACTTTATTCTAGTTCCAGCGATAGCCTCAGGTCTACAAATTAAAATTCCGTTTGATTTTTTGATTTTAGATTAGCAAAACCTCCGGAATCACGGCAGCCGTCAACCAACACATGAGTGTCTTCCAAACGGTGTAAAGTTGATTCAGCTCGTTATTTTTGTTTGATAAAATTCTGAGGGACTGTAAAAGTGTTAATAAATGTGTGGTGAAAATTCAAAGATAGTGTGTTTTAATGGTTCATCAAAAAAAAAATTCCCAAAAAAAGCGAAAAAAAATAGCTGTCACACGGGATGACCCCGTTAAGATTTAATAAATAAATGTAATTGCGAGGTTATACACGATGAGTGACGAATTTGTACAATGGCGAGAGCAACATTGCTTTTTCGAGAAGAAAATATCATTGGGAAAATTGAACGTTTGCTCGAGTATTTAATCAAATTGATTGACAGTATAATTGAGTGCGGAATGAAAGAACGAGAGAAAGAGCAAGAGAGAGAGAGAAAGAGAGAGAAGACAAGAACATATCTGCATAATACAAACAGACGTCTACATTTAGTAACTTTTATATAAATATACAGATTGCACTTATATAATATTATTGCTAATGTTATCAACGTACATTACTTTATTAAGTTCAATGTAAATGTAGATTCATCAGATTCTTTAAATCTAGTATATGTGATCTCGCTGGCTTTTTTTTAATACTTGGCGTCGAGCCGCTACCGCGTCTCTTGATTATTATCGTTTTACCTGATCAAGCTACGATTTTTTCTATAAAAACGAGCAAATCGATAAACTCACTATATTCTGAGAATGAACATAAATATTTTCGAATCCAACGAAATTAATTACAACGGAAAGTATAGGCAGAAACTTTTTACTATTGTTATAACTTTTCTCATTATTACCATGTTATTTATTGAAATTGTTATTTTAAACGAAATTGGGACGGAAAATACGGACTCAAATTTATTCAAGATACTATGCCTGCGATGTAAAACGAGGATGGATGTAAACAACGAGGGAAATGTTGCCAAGAATTTTATTCCCTATATACCACATCATCAGTATTTTGGAGAGACAAGAGCGAGAGAGAGAGAGAGAGAGAGAGAGAGAAAGCCTGGAGTGTGCAGAAATTGTAGCAACGATAAATATTAATCATTTTTGTTTGTCGGATGCCGCAGAATTAATAACATTTCGCGTCCATGCTCAATCGTCAACAGCCTGTATGTACGATTAGCATTGCTTCGTACAAATCGAATGAAAATTCGAGGGCGCAATAAAGAGAGAATGAGGGGGGAGGGGATAAGGGTTGAACGCGCAAGGGATGTTTAATAGTGCCCGGGTCAAATGAGTCGATATGCTGGAGAGAAAGGAAAGGGGTCACCCCGCGCATTTAATGCAAAAACGTTGAAATAACAAATCCACTGACCGAAACGCAATAATCGCAAATGCGAATACGTAATTTTAGTAAACACAAAGAGATATAGATGGATAAATAATAAAATTGCGCTATTTGCACCACTCACTCGTCCATTTCTACATGCTTCTTCGTTCGTGTGTATGTACTTATACGTGTCTGTATATTTGCGTCTAGCGTGCACGAATTCAATTATATTACAAACTCTCGTTGCGCACATCATGCGGTATTGACTACCATCGACGATCCGAGCTTCGTACATTTTACGAGCTCGTCGCTCTCTTTTTGACTCTGATAGAGATCGCTCTCGTTAAAATGTACGACGAACCAGAGATGAAACTACTTGGGAAATTTGAATCACCGAATATAAATAAAAAAAATGACAAAAATATGTTATCTATTACAAATGACGATCTTTGGATGAAAAATTATTGAAAATATCGATTAGATAGTCTGGACACTTCTGATGTTGAATTGAGAAGGGAAATTATAGTTAGTTGAGCAAATTTCGGGGACAATCTCTCTGTCAAATGCGTTCTGGTCTCCTTTACTCTAGTCCACATGAAGGACACGCTCGGAAAACCGCACCTTCATATACCGTCACACCCAAAAGTTGCGGGGGAAGTTCACATGGGTAACCTGCTTGTTGCTAGACCGAATGCACGCCTAATTATAACTATCTTACATCTATACCGGCTGCCCGGTATTATTAAGCCGAAATATATATCCGTTGCTCTCTTTTTCTTCCTCCCGCCCTTTCTTTCATTCGTTTTTTCTCTTACCTTCTCCCTCACTCATGTTTATAAATGTATATGGTTACATGTAGTACATATAGATGTATATATATGCATTTGAAAATATGTATGTACATAAAATATTGTACGATGAGCTTTTATAGTAGCGTGTCCACATTAGCACATTAACAAGCCAGCCACACCGGTGCAAAATTTGCAAGGATACGCGTAATAATCGTGTATTACATGGGTAACCAACGTCCGGGAAGAGAAATTCCCACGTGCCCTTATCTTTTCTGTATAAATATATATTTTGCGTGTTTCTCAGTTGTGGACGCTCTTTCGAGCTTCTATTCTACAGATCGAAACTGTCAAAAGCAGCCGTTCAGATCTTCGCAAAGTTACCTGCGCACTAACGCATCTAACGATACACCGACGAACACGAGGTTGTATCTTTAGGAAATTGATTCGATCAGCGAAGATTTCGTACACACACACACACACACACGCGCGCGCGCGCGCACACACACGCTCACGCACACGCACGCGCACACGCACATGAAACACGCACACGCAAACGCACACGCACACGCGCACGTACACGCACACGCGCACACGCACGCACACGCACGCGCACACACGCACACACACACATACACACAAATATACATAAACGATTGTGCAAATTGCATTCGACAATAAAAACTCGATATATCGGGGACACTGCGGTCTCGAGGATCGCATTGGTTAACCAGGAGAGGGGCTTACACTGTAAGTGAAGTCGAGTGGAGGGATTTCGCTAGGCGTGCATTGTCAAAATTTACGACGATCAGCAAATGAAACGGGGGGCGAAGGGACACCCACTCTTTTGTGTACTCATATATATAGGGATATATGTATCCCATACCTCGGCAAAACAACGAAGCTACAATCCTCACCATATTTAACCTTTTTCTCTTAAATTCTCCACAAAAATACTTGGCCTAAACCTAAAAGATACCCTTTGAGGCTACAACGTAGAATAACCTGGATAGTTTCTTGATCTCAACCTTTTCTCTATAATCAGGGTTTTTCTTACTTTTATTTCAATTCTTTACAGGATTTTTAACAAAACGTATGAAGTGAATTTTCATTCAACGTTTCGTAAAATATTACAAGTATCCAAAAATGTCTAGATTTTCGCGCGATCAACTGGAGCATTTCCAAAATTAATGATTGCATCATACTTTGGAACAAATTATTAAGAAAATTCTTAAAAAATGTTCTATTTGTTAAGAAGCTATTTTGAAACTTTGTCCAAAAAATCAAGTAATTGATTGATTATCAATAAATGTATGTATATGTTGATATATTATTGAGTCCGTTTAAATGTGCCATGTAATTTGAACCCTGTGGCATTTAATCAACACTTTCGACGTCCTGATTCCAAAAACTATTAATTTACGTTATAATTATTTGGAGTAATGCTGAAACAAAATTGCACGTGGTAATTTGAGTAATGAGATCCATAACCAGGTCATGTTGACATAGAATGCCTCATGTATCGATTGCCAGTGAAAAGGCCTCTGCGATCTACGTTACTTAAGTCCCGAATTCGATCAAGTTAAGCCCGTTTGTTTGATAGAATTCAATATATTTACACGAGCACGCGTTTGCCTCACCATACTTCGATTGGTTTGCATATATCTTTGTGTATATGTATATAATGTATACGACGTTGCTGTGAAATCTGCAAACAAGCAAGTCTAAAAATTCCTCACCTCTATTGGCGAACACAAGCGTCAACAACAAATCGCACTCGCGCCATTTCGTAACGCCAGTTGCATCACCGAGCTCCAGTTTTTCCTTCTCCCCGAACCCCCTTAAGCGTTATGCTTATCCGATGAATACACGGTTGATTGTAGCGTGTTACGAAGACCCGCACGACAACCAGTCTCCCAAAATTTTCGCTTTTCTCCCCCCCCCCCCTCCTCTCTCTCTCTCTCTCTCTCTCTTTCTCTCATTCCATAAAATTTAAGCATTGTATATTCTGGTGTGGGTACACTGGATCGTATTCCAGTTTTGACTATATTTCAACTGCCAACAAGCAAAATGGTGTAAAGGGTGTAACAAAAAGGTACGTAAATTTATTTCAACAAATTATCATTCAATTATTTTATCATCTTTTTTTTCAATTCAAACATTTTTTTAATGGCCTTCTTTTCGCAACTGTCTGCTTTAAGTGCTAAAATATTCATACAACTTTTTTTTTTAATTGGTTACATAATTATTCATAATTTCATTGACTGGTTTTTTACTTCTTCAGCATCAAAGTTCATCCATCATGAAATCTGTAATGAAAGGAATATTTTTATAAAACCACTAAAATGCTTATAAACTTCCACGTGATTGCATACGTTCGAAGTAATCTTCAATGGTTCTGGGACATTTTTTGGGAGAGTAATGACATGACAAAGAACGAGACGAACGAACAAACGCAGCAAAGAGCCCGAACCTCATATACCTGCCCACAGTCATACGTTTACGATTCCTTTGGCCACTTTAGTTCTCATATTCTCCGTGGTTGGAAGGTTTTGCAGCTGCTTTTAACCACAGTTCATGACCTTTTTCAATGCACTGCGTTTTCATGACGAGCTTTGCGGTTAAAAAAAGAAACTGGCTGAAAATGTGTTGTTATTATTATTATTATTATTATTTTATAAAATGTACATTTTTACTATTATTTGTAAAGTCGATCCATTTATTTTCAGTTTATTATGACGCTTTGACATCATTTCTTTTCCCACATCTTCGTAATATTTGTTACGTAAACTTGACATAATTTTATCAATTGTTTTCTCGTTCAAGCTCTCCCTGGAAAGTCCCAATGAAACGTTCCTTGGAAAATAAAAGAAATCTTATTCCTTTGTAATGATAACATCAATACTGAAAATTTATAAAACATTCCATTTGATTGCCACAGTTGTCTTTTCAACGAGACGATAATATACAGTTTCGTAATGTTTAGGGTTATGAAACGAATTGTGTTCTGACTATCGAACACTTTTGTACACAGCCTTTTAGCGAGAAGCACGAATGCAATTATTTCGACGCAACATTAGACCCTTAAATTTTTTTAAACCTAATTTGTATATTCAATGGGAATTCAAAAGTACTTTTGAAAGTACAAAGTTAAAACATCAATTTAATTTATTTTCGAGTAATTTTTGTCGATGGTGCTTTTTGTAAGTTCGGATACATTTTGAGTGCTTTGAATTTACATAGGGCTAAAAAAGAGAGAAAAAAAACGTGTAATTGGCAGTATGCAATTTCGGTCGGACTTCCGGTATATAGATGGTCAAGCAATGTAACATCGCGATGCCAACGAAGCTTTGCCGCAATTGAATGCATTATTTATTTCGGGTATCCTGGGTGTACCGTACGAGAATGGGGGTGATATGAGCAAGCGTGCGGGAAACATTGCGTGCTACGTACATCGTACCGGGACCAGAGAAGCGCGCGTAACTGAAAAACGAAGAAAAAAGACCAGGCTTTTTTCCTTCTTTTTTTCAGATCAAGAACCGAACAGGGGAGATTTTTTGGCATTCTTCCTCTTTCCATTATTATATATATTATGCATTAAAACGCATCCGTACCATTGACAAGGGAAGACGAAATGTGCACTTATGGCACATTAGGGTCAACGTACTTTTTAACCTCAGCACCCAAAGAAGAATATGGAAATAAGAAGATCAACAACAAAGTCATACGTTTCGAGATCGCTTTCATTGTATGTCATTCGATAATCTTTTTCGGAGATTTTTACAATTTTATTTATTGTGATTTATATGATAAGACTTTTTGAAGCAATAGTGCATCGTTTCTATTCACGTGGAAACGAAGTAATGATTTTTTAAACTAATTACCGAGTTATACAATCAGTTTTTCTCGTACAGTAATTTTTATGCCAAATATTATGATTTATTGGCAGCTCGAAAATCATGAAGAATATATAATACATATATTTTCTCGAATCTATAATTTTATTCATCGAAAAATTTATTTAACGGTCAATCCCGCAAGCGAAGTTTAAATGTAACATGTAGAGGATTTATTATCCAGATGCTCGATTCAATTACCTCTATCGTTTTGACATGTTCGATTCACCACCAAATAATACATACTCGAAATGAAATATCAAATGGAAGAACGCGAATGCTTTTAAACTATTCATGCAGGAAACTATCTGTATTGAACAGTGTGTTATTCAAAAGCTGCACAAAAACGAGAGTCGAAATATGCATATTAATGACAGAGAGAGAGAGAGAGAGAGAGAGAGAGAGAGAGAGAGAGAGAAGGGAGGAAGAAAGAGGGCGAGAGGGCGAGAAGAGAATGTATGGAAAACGAAAAATCCCAAATTGATATTCGAAATGCATAGAATCGTCGAAGTTTTGTGCAGGCATTAAAGCGAGATTGCAAAACGAATCGGTGATATGAGAGGGTAGAAATCGGTGGGGGCTGATTCGCATTAATATCGAAATGGGAAATGGGTACGTACGCTATTCCCGTTTTTAATTAAGGGGATTGATTGTAATTTTTAATTAACGAGACAAAGAGAGCGACGAGCAAGTCCGTCCTCTTTCGACGTATCGAATATGAAAATTGTTCACGAATTGAGATCGTGCATAGCTAATGTGGACCATTTCATAGAACGAACAACATACACCTATAATCATGTGAACGTAATGACGTTCTATGAAGGATTGTAAATACACAGAAAAGAAGAATCAATTCCTCATTTGTCCTTTTTTAAACAATATTTTCAATACCACCGGATAAAAATTGTCTCCCTTTATTTCCAAACTGCAGAAGTGAATAAATAAGCAATCATTCGATCGGTGTATTTTTACATGAAAATAAATATTTATGAAGTAGAAAATTGAACATAAATTCATTCTTTCGTTCACTTCCTAGTGCCACAAATTTATTTTTATTCCTACTCCTGTGTTACACTCCTAAATAACGTTTAATTTCGTGGATCATTCCCCAATTTAAAAAAATGCGATTCCCCAATTCAACGAAAATGCTGCCATTATTTCCCTATGATAAAAAATAATAATATAATTCAAAAATAAGTATTAATCACTAAAATAACCAAAAACGTCTATCCTAATGATCGATAATAAAAAAAATTGCCGAAATCCTTCGGTAGTTAATTGCAAGCAAGAGAGCAAGTAAAAAATGCACATTGTCTCGTGGCATTTTCTATTCGATTAAAAAAAAAAAAGTGGTACTGTCGCAATTTTCCTGACGATGAAAAAAATAAATCAAATGGTCTCTTGGTTGCTGCTAAATATTTTATGCCATTTTACCATTCGGACGATCCTGCTTCGTCGCGTCAACTTTTTCTATGTTGAGCTAAGCAAATATGGAGGCGCGCATGTGAAATATCGTTGAAAAATTGTCAGCGTAATTGAAGCTCTAGAAAACCCAGAGGTATACGGTTGCCCACATGGCTCGTCCCAGTGTTCTATAATGGGACGAACACCAATGAATCGCATATAGACGATTCGTTGCATTCTAGGAGCGATTCGCGAGCTCGCGCGTGCAGATTGACACATATATCACACCCGTATTGCATTCTATATACACATACATATTCTCATATGTATATATAACAATGGACACATATGGTGACTAATCTTTTTTCTGTTGCACCGAGCAACGATTTTGTAATGCTTACATACGTATTATGCTAATAACAATGACAATATTAATAATAAATTCAGTATAATTAATCTAATTCCCATGCATATAAATCTGACTTTATAGAAATTTCACCGATATACAATCTCTAAGAATTAAGAATATTAGTTTTGATGCTTTCACGGCCATTATTGTTACAATAGTTTATGGCTTCCGGATGGATACTGTGTAGAGTTTCAGCGTATTGCCATCAGGTTTTTTTAATTGACCAGCTGATCAATCAAAAACTATGATTGGTTGATGCAGTCATCCGGAACGATGACCATGCGTATATAAGGACTACCTGAGATCAAGGAGGGAGCTTCAGTATCGGAGCTCTCAGCCCTGTTGATGCAAACTATAACGTTTTCGAAACGTCGGCAATACGCTGAAACTCTACACAGCATCCATCCGGACGCCATAAACTATTGTAATTAAGCATTTCTATAAAATTTTATGATTTGCGATAAACCGATAAAAATTCGGCGTTCGTATATATTTCGTCTGAGAGAAAGAAGCCCGAGATACACCCTGTGAAAAACTTCATCGAGTTTCAACAAAAGAGGATTAAAAGCTTAAGGAGAAACAAAAAGGAATTTTTCGAAGATCGATTCGATGCTAAATGTTTAAGTAAAATTCCTCGATTTTTCTAATAAGTATGCGCCATATGTGTGAAATACCCCATATAACTGTAGGTATATAAATGAGCGGTGGTTCATTCGCCAGTGTCATCATAGTTGTCTCATTTCGCGCCGACTACGAATACTTGATCGAGGAAGTCGTCCCTCTCTCTCTCTCTCTCTCTCTCTCTCTCTCTCTCTCTCTCTCTCTTTCTCTCTCTCTCTCTCTCTCCCCCCCCTCTTTTGTATCTTTTTCTGTCTCGCTCGACAAGCAATTTTCGAGGGCAATTGGGGTCTTGCGAAACTTGGCGGTATGTGAGTGACGCGACGTTGCTTGAGAATTCGTTTATTTGTAGAACGACATAAACACACACACGCGCGCGCGCGCAAGTACAGACATATGAAATCGTGCAAATTTCTCGGTTACTTTTGGCCAACATTTCCGGGAACGAATATTACAAAGTATATTCATTTGAAACTCTTTAATACACATAGATTGCTTCATTTGTTTTTACCTGAAATCTTTGTGACGTTCCAGCAATGTTTGTAACATTTTGCTTTTCCCGAACAAACAATAATAAGAAGAAAGGAAAAAACGCCAACTCGCACATTCGTGATAATGCGCTTTTTTATATAAACACATTTTTTTATCGACTCGTTAATTTTATACTATCCCTCGAATGTGATAATCTTGATGATTTACGCGACACGCTTACACTTCTCAGACTTATTACGAGTAGATAATGAAATAAAATTGCGAATAATCATACGACCAAGGTGAACCCCGCGCAGGACGCGCTCATTTCTTCTCCCAGCAGATTCACGTTTATAGCTGATATCGCAAATCTCGTAAACTTTTGTATAACATTAATGAAATCTCGTTTAAAAAAAATTAATCTTTCATAAGAGAGAGTAAGTTCGTTAAGTTTTGTTTCTTGAATTTTGGAAAATTGCCAAGTTTCCTTACGATTTCGTAATTAGTTACGCACGAAAACCCCCTTTTTCAAGATAAAAAATGCAATTAGACAAATAAACAATAAAAAATAACTGTCATTTTATTTTCTAAATTATCGAAAAAACAATCGCAAAATCACGAAAATCGTGAACTTGATGACTAAAAGAGATGGATAGAGAAGACGATCGTGCGGGGAACTTTGGGTGGAAATATTGGTGGATGTGGTCAGCGATGCAAGAAGCTTTTAAAGTCGTCGAAACCTGCTAGGAGGAGAGACAAGGTTTGGAATTTTTTCGCATCGACTCATCCACCTTAACCCTCTCTCTTTCTCGCTCTGTCTTTCTCTATCTTTGGTGTGCCTGAGGGGGAAAGAAAAGATTTTTGACACGAAAGATTATCTAACACTTGGGCTCTCTTGCTGCATCATCGAATTATATACACACACATATATATATATTTGTACATATAAATACAACATACATATATAAGAGGTGAAAGAAGCCCCTTAGGATCATCGTTGCTGAGAAATATAGTAGGTTGTATCGTGGAGAAACGATTAAAGAGGGTGGGAAGAAGGCTGTGGAAAAGGGAAAGAGAGGGAGGAATGGACAGGACTTTAAAATGTGTGAGTGTAAGAAAGTGATGGAAGCAGTAACTATATAGTATTTACTATACCTATGACAATTTGGTGCACCGAGTACTTTGTTAACAAGGAAAAGGGCGACGATTGAAAGATGAAATACCGTCAGTTATGCCCTTTTTCTCTTCAGCAACCGATGTACACGTGAACATGGTAGAAGACGAAAAAGAAGAAGATAGAAAAAATGAAGAGAAGAGAAAGATGGGCGAGGGGGGGGGGGGGGGGGGGGCGAGGAAGAAAAAGGTAGAGAAGTGGTGGGGAAAAAAGGACGACAGAAAGTAGAGGTGGGACTAGGGCCCCAAGGGCTAGTGGTATCTGGATATTTCGTGGGTAGGCGAAGACGAAAATGAAGAAGAAGAAAAAGACGAAGAGGAGAAAGGGAAAGAAGGGATTGGCGAAAGAGTTTGGAGTCTTTTGCGCTGAAATCTCTCTCTCTCTCTCTCTCTCTTTCTTTTCTGCCTACCTATACCTACCTATAGCTTGCATACCTTCTTCTATACCCGACGAAAAGACCAAGAAAGAGAGAAGGGCGAAGAGGAAAGAACGATTGGTTCGTGATGTTGGTCAGAGAGAAAACGAAAAAGGTGAACGTCCAAGGGGCCAACCTGTTCGGGGTTCATGGCCCTCTCGGACGGACTCTAGCAAACTCGCATTTACTGAGTCTAAGGGAGAGGGAGAGAGAGAGAGAGAGAGAGAGAGAGAGAGAGAGAGAGAGAGAGAGAATGAGAGAAAAAAAGGACGGATAGAGAAAGAGAGAGCCAAATCTGCTAGCAAGGCCCAGAGGTCTCAGCAAGGGCCGCAGTAACGTGGATTTGCTGGGCTTCCATTCGCAAGAAAAGTCCAACGTGTCTCGAACGCTTCTTCAGAACTAAAAATATTTACCTCTATAAAAAATTCCTTGGGTTTTCATCCTTAAGGAAAAAATTCATTTATCGAATATTTATTTCATCCTCAAAATACATTTAATTCGTTGTAAATTTACAAAAATGTAATTAGTACGCCTCAATCTAATACAAATATAAATAATATTGATTTTGATATAGAGTAAAATTCGAGTTATCAACCTGGAAAATTCGATATTATTTATTCATTGTATTTATATAACTTCATAACAAAATGTTATGACAAAATTGTTCGTAGAACGAAATCTAATTCAGATAGAAATTATTTGTATCCCAAAATATTTCATTTTACGATACAAGTTTCACCTTGCGATGTATATTTGCTTTTGATATTCAGGACTTGGTACTGTATATGCAACGTGAATGTTGCAGTCATAATTCATTCACATTCGTGCAACGCCAGACGTAACTTGCCCTCACTTAGGCTCGTTTTTGCTCCTTTCGGATGCTGTCGACTCTACATGCATATATACATATATCTACACAAAGAAGTCCAGTTTCACGATCGATGAGAAAAACTCGTCGTGACGCACATTCGCATAGTTTCGCCACACACTGCTCTAGTCTCGACTGGTACAGATACGTCTCTTCTAATACATACCCCAAATCCTTTTCAAGGTCAATCTCCGACGAATATCTAGCAGCGATGCAACTCGTTAGATTTGCTGCAGAATTCCGAAAAATACTTCTCAAAACACACATTCTACACAACACATATCGCGCCAGCTTGTTTTACTTCCTTTTAATGTCCATCAATTATTATTTCTTGCCCGCTTATTTCATTTCTTTGATTTACATGAATTGTTTTATCGCACACTTGTTTTGTTTCCTGAACTGGTTTTTTTTAAATATTCATTTTTTTAAGTCGCCAGTGAAGTACTGTTTCCAAAATATTCATTCTCAGAATCATCCTCGGAAAACCCAATTCAGACAATTTTATATTGTTCATTTTAAGTGTCTTTCATTTCCGGATTCATTTCATTCTATTTAATAACTTTTTGAGTTTACGAATCATTAAAATGCACGAATGGGATTGCATTTATTAAAAATTGAAGTTTCCTGTTCTCGTAGAGGATTGAGGAAATGAATAATTTAGAAAAATCATAATTCTGGACATAATAATTTAGTCTACAAAATCAATGGACTCGCAAAAATGATAGTACCGAAAAAAGCGACATTTTTTTCTATAAATTAATCAATTTGTATTATTTGATATATTTAAAGCATAAAATGTTAGCTCTGCTCAGACACCAATTGTCGCTCGATGATGCGCCTATTTATTCACGTTTTTCTATCTGTATGATCGACGTTAGAGATCAAACACAGGTGTTATATAAAAAAGATGCGACCCAATTAATCAAATCTGTCCAAATAAAACCTCGATTACTCGTTTTTATATTATAATACGATTGCGATTTACGAAAGAACTGCGAGGCGCGCGCGCGCCATATTGCATTTTATGCAAACGAGCTCAATTTTTTATGACACAGTTGAGTTTTTTTTCCTAATTTTTAAGTGACCCGATAAAATGTCAGAAAAAAACGAAAACAAGGAATTTTTCTTTTATATACATCGATTCAAAGCGATTGAAATACTTTTTGATGAAAATAGGCTAAATTTTTGTAGGTTTCAAAATTATCATTCTCTCCATTTTTTTAACTCCCGACTGCCCGTAGGGCAAAAAGACGGGAGTTATGCGTTTCACTGCGATCAGCTGATGGAGGTTATTTCTTTGTCGCCACTTTTCTCCGAAACGGTGACAACTGTCTTGACCAATTTTTGCGTGTATTTTCTGTGTGTGGCAGACAGTGTTCTTAGACATAGTTTGTTAAAATCTATTGCAAACTCGCTGAAATAATTAATATTCACATTCAAACTCATTTTGCCATATCGAAAGATAAGATAGTCCTCGACTATCGACAACTTCACGCTGTTGTGCGTTGCTAATTTCAATCTAAATTGTCTTTCTGCAGAATTCGTCAATATATATATTTTTTAAGTTATGCGTTTCCCTGCGACCATTATTATTCATTATGTGCTGTGTTTTTATTTAATATAATAAAGTTTTGTGTTATAGTGATTTTCTTACTCTTATTTTTTATTTATTACTGCGTGACATACAAAGTGAATTTAAAAATAAGAGTAATAATAAGCCGTGTAAAGCGCTACGAACTCAAAGCAACAAGAATGAACGAAATTAAACAACGAAAGTATATAAACATGAAACTTTATTGCGTTACTGAAAGCTACAGTGATTTTTTTATTTTTTCAAGCAGACTGATCAATATATAGATTTTAATAGTAAATTTGACAAACGAACAAATTGGAAAGAACAAAACTTTCAATTTTTTAATTTCGCAAATGCACAAGTAAAAAAAATTATATTTTTAATAACAAGATTTCAATAACATTTTTTTGTGAAATTTTATTGGTAACATTATTTTTTAGTGCGTACACAGAATGAGCGTATAAATAAAACCATGCTTAATTTTTTCATCACGCAAACAAAGTGAATTTTAACAAAACTTTATAGCATTATAGAAAGTTACATCATTTTTTAATGAGCGAATTTGTAAATATTTTTTTTTAGTACAAATTTGAAAGAAAACAAGTTATTTGAGTATAAATCTAAAATTAAAAAAAAAAATTAAAAATTAAAAATTAAAAATCAAAAAGTAATTATCAAAGTTAAATAATTGTATGAAAATTGTAGATGATGAAAAAAATGTACAACTTACATAAAATTGACAAACGTTATAATTATAATCGAATTTTTATGTGGTTGGGAGACGTCTCCATTTCTCATAAAATAGCTGATGCAGACAAGTCAAATGAGTGCTAAATTTTCAAAATACGTTTATGCAAAGTTTAATGCACTAATTAAATGAATTGACGGTTGATTTATATTACAGCATGTCTTATTAACCTAAAAAAATATTAATACCAATAGATTTGCAAAATCTTCAACTGATAAATGCAAAATTCCACGATGGCATATTTTCTTCGACATTTTTCAAAGAATAATCCGTATTTTTCAACTGATTTTAATGCACCACATCTTATTTTGTTCCTCAAGAGATCCTCTACGAATTCACCGCATGGATTTTTTTCTGAATTTCATCATTTTACTGTTGCAACCAATTGTTTAATTAGCTAAAAAAAATGTTGATAAACCAATTGTTGTAATTTTCATATTACCGAGTTTAGAAAAAAACTAACGTGGTGAATTCGTAGAGGATCTCTTGAAGAATAAAATAAGACTTGGTGCATTAACATCGGTTGAAAAATAAGGATTATTCTTTGAAAAATCTCGATGAAAATATGACATCATGGAATTTTGCAGTTATCAGTTGATGGTTTCGCAAATCCATCGTTATTACATTTTTTTTAGGTTAATACGACATGCTGTAATACACATCAAACTTTAATTAATTTAATTAGTGCATTGAACTTTGTATAAATGTATTTTGAAAATTTAGCAATCATTTGACTAGTGTGTAGCAGCCATATTACCTTAATGACTTAGAGATTTCTCCCGATCACAATTAAATTCGATTATAATTATAACATTTGTCAATTTTATGTAAATTGTACATTTTTTTCATCATCTACAATTTTCGTCCAATTATTTAACTTTGATAATTACTTTTTGATTTTCAATTTTCGCATGTAAATGACTTATCCTACCGTCAATTAACATTAGCCATAGAAATTGAATGTCAAGGGAAGTTACACTTACCAATTGAATGATTTTTTATCTATATGTATTATTTTTGATCAATTTTTATTCCACACTTTTTCAAATTCACTACTATCTACTTTTGACAGGGGGGTTTCAAAATAAATCATTTTTTGGAAATTTCTTTCATTCTTTTTTATAAATATTTTATAAAAATATATTTTCATGAAGTTATTCTATATTATAGCAGTCGGGAGTTTTTTGTGTTTTAAAACAATTTTTTCATTATTGTTTCTCAGTGTTGAGTCAAGCTCAACCGGAAACGAGTTTTATTTTTGCAAACATTCCACGCTAGCAAAAATAAGACTTTACCATTTCTATTTTTATCAAATTACGTCTCACCCCACTACTCGTCTCGCGGTCTTATAGCGAGAAATCCCGAACAATATCATCGCATACTTTGCTGCAATCTTATCTCACCCGAACCCAAACGTATATAGTGCAGTCGCTCTCTTCTATTGCCAGAGCATTTACAGAGTCGTATGTACGATTTTGCACAGATCCGTGTAGCCAAAATCTTCAATACTTTTCGTAATTAAGAAATTTAAATATTGTTTTCCAATATCCAAATATTAAGTTAATTAAGGGCGTTCATACATCTAGAGGTGTCAAAAATAGGATCAATTTCAATAATTTTTTTTATTCTGAAAAAATGTATCTATTGAAATATTTGTTTGTATATTTAAAAAGACATATTGTTGTGAATAAAAGGGGAAAATTTTATTGAACACAATAAATTAGATGAGCTGTGGTTGTAGTTTTTGTAAAACAGTTTTTTGCAAAATGCTATTTCCGGTAACCACGATTCCGACTACGCTTTAACCCAAAAATAAAACAAATTTTTTTTCTTAAAGTCGACAAAAAAACAGTCTTTGTCGAAGCCGAATTTTTTTTAATACATTTTTCGCAAAATGGCAAAGGTTTAAATCGTAAAGTTGATATTTTGTCAAAATGTTTTTTCTTTTTTTACTTGTGAAACAAAAACTATGATGTTTAAAAGAAAAATCGGTCGACAAAGACCAGGCAATTATGTAAAGGTCCTCTGTACCAAATTTCATCTAAATCAGTTGTTTAGTTTTTGAGATAGAATGGTTACCGTCTTCAAACACACCATTTTGGTATTTAACGGGACAGACCTAGTTAGAATTTTCGAAAAATCGATTTTTTTTTATTTCATTTTCAAAAAGTAGAATCTCTTACGAACATTTTCCGCCCAGGTAAATGTAAATCGGACCATTATTCGCCGAAATACAAGACTTTGTAGCACGTCGTGTCTGAGCCATGCAAACCGTACTCAAAACTTTAAGTGCGTTTTTCTCGAAACCATGTTTTTGAAGTCGGTGATCACTGTAGCTCGAGAACGGCTTTACCGATCGGGTTGAAATTTATATCACTTCTTCTATACATGGTAGTCCTCCATATGAACGAAGGATTTTTTTTTTGGATAATTATTTTTATTTTTAATAGCAAAAAATGGAACTGATAT
Organism: Rhimphoctona megacephalus; assembly: GCA_963989365.1. Lineage (NCBI taxonomy): Eukaryota > Metazoa > Arthropoda > Insecta > Hymenoptera > Ichneumonidae > Rhimphoctona > Rhimphoctona megacephalus. Next base: position 18,116,219 of record OZ022417.1, read on the forward strand.
TTTGGTCAAAAAAACACTTTTGACTTTTAACGGCCGCCATTTTGTGAAAAATGGAAATTTTTCAAAACCCTTCGTTCAACCGGAGCATTATATCATTAACTAAAAATCCCCTCCGTTTTTTTTGTTTCAGATGAGCCGTTGCAGCGTGAGCTTGATCACCGCAAACCGTGTTTTTTTTTGCAGCGTCCTCGGCAATTGACGGTCACCAGCTTATTTCGATATGTATTGCGTTGAAAAAATTGCAACATATACATTACATATGTATCTTTTAAACGGAAGAACTTTTGTTGTGAATTATTTTATCGTTTGACCAAAAAAAAATCGGAAAAAAGGCCTTTTTTTTGACGTTCCAACTAGGTCTGTCCCGTTAAGCATCTGTCAAATGGAGATGAATTTCTTTTCTCATAGCTGCAATATGTTATCGATTCCCAAGAAATTTTTAGAAATGACATATAAAGGATGACACTATCGAAAAATAATGTTTTTGAAAAATCAAGTTTTTTTACCTCTTTAAGTGTACGTAAGCCCTTAATTCTTTAAAAAATATACGTTACCAAAACTCGTATCTTTTTTATATAATTGAACAATTTTTTAGGAAATGGTATTTCCTCAAGAATTTCTTAAATTCCTTTATCATTTTTTATTTTTATTTATTTATTATTTATTATTTATTTATTTATTATTTTTATTAGGAATTTTTTAGGTTAATTAGAAACTGGCCAGCTTTATCATTTTACTACTATGTATAAAGTGAGAAAAAAATGATTATTGAGATTAATTAAGGCGTCTTCTCACTTTGGAAATTTAAAAAAATCGATTTTTTTTTTTTTTTAAATTTTGAAAGTACATATCTTCAAAAATGTCATCTCGAAATTTCATAAAGATCGGACGAGTCTAACTACATTTTTTGGCGACCGTTAGGTGACTACCTGAGAGTACCCGGCGATCCCTCCAAAACTTTAAACGCAGTTATCTCAAAACAAGGTTTTTCGGTGCTTTGTTGATGAAATTTCGGAAACTATCCGGCCGATTGTCATGAAATTTGAATGACATATGCTTCATAGTTATGGCTATAGCGCATATCATCAGATTTTTTAAATTTTGATTTTAAGAATTTTTTTTTTACAAAAAACTGCAAAAAAATCGTGGTTTTTTTTTACTTTTTCGAAAAACGTGCGCCATTTTGTTATTTTCGCGAATATCAAAAATCTGATGATATGCGCTATAGCCACTGACATACTGAATCTAAAACAGTTTTATTTTTTTGTTTCAGACGACCCGTCTCGGAGATACCATCAACAAGCCACGACCATAACATTTTTACACGGGTTTTTCAATGCTACTGATGTATTATAATAATTGTTTAAAAAAATAAAATAAAAATTTTTTCATGTACTTGAAAGATGTGTTTATTACATAGGATCCGTTTTATCCCATAATTTTAAGCAAAAATCCTCGAAAAAAAATCGCAAAAACAGCCTATTTTTGAGGCGCCTAAAGTGAGAAGATGCCTTAATAATTCAGATTTTCCATTTTTTAGCTCTCGACTGCCCGCAGGGCAAAAAAAACGGGAGTTATGTCACTGCGATCAGCTGATGGAGGGGTGTTTCTTTGTTATCACTTTTCTCTTAAACCGTGACAAATGTCTTGACCAATTTTTTTTATGTCTTTCTAAGTATTCTTAAACATAGTTTGTTAAAATCTATTGCGAATTTGCTTTGTTAATTAACATTGACGTTACAACTCATTTGACCATATCGCAAAATGACCATATAAGGCAGTCCTCGACTATCTACTACTTCGCGCTGTTGTGTGCTGCTAATTTCACTCCAGACTACCGCGCGCCGTTTTCGACGGAGTTCAATATTTTTTTCTTTTTTAGGTTAGGACGAATTTATCTGTCATATTATTATATTGCGTCTTTTAAATTTTATATTACGTATGGTGTTATCAATGAATATATCCGTTGAAGAAAAATTCATCAATAAATTCAATATAGGAAAAAAATCACTAATTTGTTCATATTATGTATTTACTGGAAAATGATTGAAAAAAGTAAATAAATTTACAAAAACTCCGGACTGTAAATGTTGTAGAAATTATTGAGATAAAAAATATTATTTAAAAATTGTGTTACACGAAGAAATATATCAAGAAAAAAATATGAAATAAAACGTGGAAATGTTACAAATGAAGAAGAGAAAAAATTGTTTTAAAAAACAAAAAAACTCCCGACTGCTAAAATAGTATAAATTGATGAAAACATATATAAAAAAAGAAACAGAATAAAAAATAAGTAAAACAAAACAATACAAAAACGTTGAAAAAATAAAAATTGTTTAAAGGAGGCTCCGTCACGAACGTCTCACCAACAGGAAAACATAATTTTTAAGTATATCGAAGATATATTCATATTCGCGTATGCAAAGTTTTAGGTAAGGTCAACGACTAAATAAGAGAGATAAAAAATGTTAAAGTTAGGATTTTTAATACAGGGTTTATGGAAAAGTGATTCTAAAAAAACTTGTATCAAGTGATATCTTCGCATTCACGCACAGGATATTGAACAAAAACTATAATAACGTTGATTAGGTTACCGGTAAAAAATCCCGTTCTGAACGCGAACCCTAACAAAAAGTTATAAAAGAGATTTCCTCCCAAAAAATCAACCTACCAAAAATTCTCTAATTCACATCAAATCTCTCAAAAAATTATAGAAACACCGCACAAATTTTTTTTCAATAAATTAAAAACTCACAAAAAGTTTTAAGAGAGCCTCACAAAAATTTACCAATCAAATCATAATCTCACAAATGATGCCAATTCAAATCCGATTAAAAATTAAGTCCAAACTCTACAAAAATAAATAAAAACTATGAAAGCATTAAGGAGGTTGGATCACGAAATCAAAATAATGAGAATTTGATAAAATTTGGTGATAACATTCTTTGGCTCCAAGTATACAAACACAATTTTTTACCACATGGTTATCGAATAATTGAGCGTTGAATCGAAGTTCTTATGCACGAGATGTATAACTGTATATATGTAAACTCTATGCTTATACACGTGAACTTTAGTGTTCAATTACTCGAGAACTACGTGGTAGAAAAATCTAAAAAAATTTGTATTGTTATATATATTTTTAAAGAATACATTTACCAAATTTTATTAAATTCTTATCATTTTGAAATTTTTAATGTTTTTAACATGGTTTAGCATGGCAACATTGTATCGTCGCGATCCAACCTCCTTAATAGTAAAATACATTAAAGCCCATCAACCTCTAATAAAAAATCTTTCAATTAATTAAAAATACAGATATGCAGTTGTGCTACACAAAAAGAACAAGAATAAAAAATAATAATGAAAAAAACTTCGGATACAATAAAAATTTCAAAAGAAAACAACTAGATTGAAAAAAAAAATTCGGTCGAAGTACTTGACGAATTTGTAACCATAAGTGAATTGAGCAGATTGAATTAAATTAAGCACATTGTATGAATTAATCAAAGAAACTCGCCAAGTACTTCGACCGAAATTTTTTGTTTCAATCTAATTTTTTTCTTTTGAAAATTTTTTTTGCATCTGAATTTTTGTCATTCTTATTTTTTATTCTTAGTTTTTTTGTATAGAACAACTGTACTGTACAACTAATCAGTCGCGATCGAAAGAAAAAAAAAATTAAAAAATACATGAATCCAAATAATCCTCCAAAATGATGTCATATAATAAATATTAGAGAAACAATTTTTGAAAACAGGTAGAATCGCGGTGCTTCCTGTAAAAGTGTCTTGTAGAGACTTGCTTGTAAATGTACTTGTCTCAAGTCGCTACCGCGACTCTTAATACGGATTCCAAATACAATTAAAAAAAACTTTTGGGCCAACGACTTATGTAAAAAGATATTTAATGTTAAAATGTCGAAATATTTGAAGTTCTGACAGGTTTCGCAGCGGTATGAAGATTCGGCAGCGTCGCAGAAATTAGGTGTTCTGCACACTGAAAAAAAAATTAAAGTTTGCCAACTACGCGATGAGGTTGGACGAATTTCGTTGCGCCAATAGTCATATTACGTTTAGTAAATCACCCCGTGATTGATCCATAGAAAGTCGTGTCGTTGAGACAACTATGCCACGATTTTGCCGCTAAATTTTAATTTATTTAAGTTGAATGTATTTCATGTAATACAACCGCAATAAATGGTTACATTGAAAAAAAAAAAAAAACGTGAAACACAGAATCGATTGAATTTGAAATAATCACACGAGGGTTGGGTTGTATACGGTTTGTCCGTGACTCGATAAAATAATAGCATCGAATAAACTTCTCTACGAGAATTGAATTCAATGACACCATAGATCAACGGAATATAATTTGTGATTAAGCTAATTACCTAGTAGTAATTTAGATAAAATCTTTTGTTATTATTCAAACAAATAAACCTTTTGCTAAAGCTACTAAAATTTTGTTGCGCAAACAATAAGTTTTGTTTAACACGAATTACATATATTGTAGCCGGACAGCCTTATTCCCTGGCTGGATTTCCGGGTGTGGCAGAAATCCGCTAGAGGGCCACGGGCGGAACGCTCTCGCATAAGCGTCGCACCGCCCGTGTGCCCATAAGGCTTCGACATTGAATCGTTAAATATCGATCACTCCAACCGACGGTCGTCGAGAAAACCCGAACCCTTGTTTTACGAGGTAAAAAGGTCTAAGGCAGTGTTACAAGTCTAGTACAATTGTACTAGATCTGAGATAATTTAGAAGAATCCAGTACGCTAGTACGTCCTTTGTCGATCTAGTACGTTTCTGTAACGGCAGTATTTTTTTTCTTATTATTATAGGTATATAGTGATAGCCGAACCATTTAAATAGTATGAGATGAAAGTAGTATTGAGTTAGGTGATAGATGGCATGTATTTGTATATGTATATGTGTAAATGTTTCCGAAACGAAATGAAATATAATGCAGAGCAATAATAGATATATATCTAATTTATGTTGTTCTAATAAATAATTATTTTCAAAAATTGAGCAAAATTTTAAACCACAGTTTTCCATCCTGTAAAACTTTATTATGTCAAACGACCCTGATAAGCATCTAGCATTTTCCACCGTTAGTTCATCAATACGTCCGTGGTATAGTGGGTAAGTCCTGGATTCAAGTTCGCAAGGTAGTGAGATCGAACCCACCTTCCAGTCTTTTTTTCATTTTAATAAAATAACGAACATGCCGTGATAACAATATGTGAATAATTAATTCTCTTTAATTATCTAAGATGTCAATGCGCGACGCGCGACTAACATAAGTTAGCGTCCCATCTGGCAACCCGTTAGACTCGGTCAAGGTTTCATTCTTTTTAAAAGATTGACGAACAATGTACCCAACTTTGCATACAAATTTTAAAGCGATTTCTATCTACAAACTGTGATTTCTGAAACGATGTTTTTTCTTCAACTCCTTCTAACGAGGAAGAATTTGTAAAAAATATAAAGCAAAAAGTATGTAATATATTACATACTCTCTGCTTTATATTTTTTGGCTGTGATGTGAAGCCAACTTCACAGAGATCGCCCAAAACAATCGAGACGATTGTTCGAGAATCTTCTCCGTTCCTCCCAGAATGCACGTGGCGCGTCGCACGTGTTCTGATTCTGGTTTACCCATCTATTTCGTCATCCGAAACTGTCGATTTCTATTTAATAATTAATAAGCCTAATAAGTTTATAATAATAATAAATGTAATAAGTTTTTTAAACGTAATAATAAGTGCGATAATCTCGTGGAGTTTCGTCGAGCTCATCGGGGTAATGGACAGGTATGTAATAATTTTTTGTTTACTCTGAATTTTCCAATTAACCGGTTGTGTGGTAGACAATTTTTCAGTTTTCTGGCCAAAAGTGGTACGCTGCAGTTCTTTACTAAAATATATACGAATATGTTTTCTAGGGGTTTTTTTAGGCCGCTGAATCCATTCCCAGGGTCAGTTTTGATATAGCACCCCACCGGGGGTGAGAAGATAAGGGTAGATGGTGCATTTGCGCAGATTTTCGGAACGAGATTTTATAAGAATTCCAGATTTACAATAAATAATTTACGAAGAGTTCCAACCTTATTAGGTGAAAACCCAATTCGACCATCACCCTCCAGGGGGGTGAAAATCAGAGGTGGGGGTGAGGCGCATGCAAGTTCGTCTAATTTGCTCGAGAATTATATCGTGACCGTTTTGGCACAAAAACTGTAAAAAAGGCCACCCCTAAATCCGCCCCTAATTCGCCACCCTTACATTTTTTTGAAAATCTGACAGAACATTTGTGTAGAGCGACCTCGAAAATGGTTATATATCAAATTGTGTGCAAATCGGTTGACATTTGAGCGAGTAATTCAAATTTGTACATATATGATCCATTACCACTGCGGGTACATTTTTTCTTGTACATATATGATCCATTACCACTCAACCGGTTAACAGATCTCGCTCCTTTTATCTCCCTCCGCCCCCAAAAAAATCTCGAAACCTGGGCAATCATGTTTCAAAGTTTTAAAATGTTTCGTTTACCTCAAATGTTCACTAAAGCACGCGGGACTGTTACCAGCCATTTCTTTCTCCTTTCGTTTTCACAGTCTAAAATTGACTTTCTTAAACGACAAATGACCGAATAAATCTAATTTTTGTTTGTTTGTTAATTCAGGTATTTGATAAAAAAACCGAAATATGTTGAAATGAACCCGGCTGCAACCAAAAACTTTGCAGAATCTTCGGGATCAAGCATCGACTCTCCGGAGGACGATGTTAAAAAAAGAAAAAAAAAGCAAACTCAAGTACTTTCCACAAAAAGGTGAGTTCCTTATTTACGTTATACGTTTAAATATTTTCTGAAGTCGTTGACTCTATGAAAATGAATTTCAATGGTTTATATATTGTTTTAAAAGAACTTTGAGCAACCTTTATTTCTTTATATGACGGCTAGGACTGAAATTTTCATTTTTTATGAAATAATGAAAAATTCGTTGGGATTTTTGATATAATTACATTTTATTTGATCTTATAAATTTCATATATTTATTTAATGGCTCTGCATGCCCGTCACGACGTTTTATCTAGAGACGCGACAGCGTCTTGACGCTAAGTATTAAAAAGATAGCTTTCAAACGGCAAAGGCAAGACGTGCTCCGTATCTCCATTCGTGATTGGGCGATTACCCCTCACTTTTGATATATAAATCGTACAGGACGTAGAGCCATTTTTCATGCAACTCTTAGTGTACCATCGTCGTTAGGCTTTGAGCAATATGAAATGACACGATAGTACGATTCGTTCGTTTTTGAATATACTTTTTTTCTCGCCTCTCTTAACTTTCTCATATTTTATTGCATTTTTCCCAGTCCAACAATTAGTATTTTATTACTGTTTTACTATAGAAATTTGCTTTTATAGATTCTCGGCAGTGAAAGAGCTCGTTGACACTTTTGTTTCTGCATCAAGTTCATCACATTCGTCATCATCAGGGGTCGCATGCAGCAAAACTGTTGTCGTTGCGGAACAAAAAAAAGGACCAAACATCACAAAACCCGGAGAAACGTATCTACAAGAATATTTGTAAAGTTTCTTGAGTTCAGGTCATATATGATCACGCGCAATCTACATTTTACTCGACACCCACCCCAATAACAAAAAATTGATTAACCCTTTGAGGCAGAGATTTTTCTGTACGTAAAATTTACTTGAAAGATTGCCGGCACAAGTTTTTCGGATCAGTGATTAAAAATTTGACCTGAAAATTGAAAAATAAGAGGAAATTTTCAATCAATACTGTTGTTAAATTGAATCCACTACAGAAACGATTGTATCTTTATTTTTTTTAACAAAGTTCGGACCATTTAACAGTCCGGAATTAAAAAAAATTCTGAACAATAATTTCGTTGTGAAAAAATTGCCATCGTAATTTTCATAGTTGATTAATAGAAAATGCATTTTTTCATGAAAAAAAAAAACAAATTTTGACTATTTTTTTTACACGGATTTTACACAATTAACAAATAATGTAATAATTAACATATTTTTTGTACATTCATGAATATCCTACGAACCATGTACAAATGAAAAATCCGATATTTGTTACGGCAAAAGTAGTTAAATAATCAGAAAACTGCAAAAATTAAGTTGTCATGTCTTTTTGCTTCAATAGTATGATGAAAATAGAAAAAAAAATTGAGTAAACAATTCTTTTGGCAATTCTGAAACTCCTGCCTCAGTAGTTAAAAATTAGTCTTTTTGCCTTTATGGATATTTCGTTAGTTATCTCATCGATTTCCTAATTTTCTTTCAATACATGAATTTTTAATACAGAAAATTGCGAGTTTGTAATTCGAAATAATTTTAATTTTTTATGATGGCAAATAATGTATCTGGATACTTTTTTATTGATATAAATATGGCTTTTTTCTGTATTCCTCTATGATTCAACTATTAATTTTTATTTTCATAATTTTATTTCGACTTCTAGTTCGGGTGATAGAATTTTTCTCTGTATCCTGGTTGTAATTATATTATACTGGAAAACTTATTTTTATTTATTATATTATCATTTTGAAAATTTTTGATAAATTCTTCGTTTATAGGTTTCTCGAAGTTGATTCAGTGATGGTCATTGGCACGGATACCAACAGTAGTGAATCAAGTCAAACAGTGGTCAAGTCGTCAAAAGAAAAAAAGAAACAGTCATACCCACAAAAATTTAAAGAAGAATGGAAACTCGAAATGAAGTCGCAATTGAGCAAATCAAGGTCATTCTGCAAGGCTTGTTGTAAAATCATCAAAGGAGGAAAAAGTCAATTAGACCGGCACGAGAGTGCCGAGATGCACAAATCAAACTGCAAAAAATCTAAAAACACTGTCGCGATCGAAACTTACTTGAGTGATGATCAGGGACGACAATCAAAAAATCGAGAGAAATTGGTGAAGTCATCGGAGATTAAAATGGCCATGTTCCTACAGGAACACAACCTACCATTTCTGCTAATGGATCATCTTCCCAAATTTATTGCTTCTGTGTGTCCGGATTCCGAAGTGGCAAAGGCAGTGAAATGTGGCCGCACGAAAGCTAAAAATTTGACGTACTGTATTGCGGAAGAACAAATCTGTCAAATTTCCGACAAACTTAAAGATACTTTTTATTCCCTGATCATCGACGAAACGACGGATATCGGTACGAAGAAGTATCTTGCTGTAGTCGTGAGATATTATGATAGCAGCATTGAGCAGTATCGAGATGGTTTTCTCGATCTCATCAAAGTGGCATCGTGTACCACTGAAGATCTCTTCAACGCCATTACTCAACATTTGAAAAATCTCGGAATTCCGATCGAAAATATAATTGGATTCGCAGCTGATAATGCATCTGTGATGATGGCGACATCCGTGGAGTGCAGGCTCGATTCAAAGAAATTTTACCATACCTCTTTGTAATGGGATGTGTCTGTCACTCGGCCCACTTGTGCTCATCGGCAGCCGCACAACAATTGCCTAAAAGCGTCGAGGAAATAGTCCGGTCAATTTACAAATATTTCTCCCATAGCAGCAATAGAGTGGAAAGATTACAGGAGTTTCAGACATTTGGGAATTTGAAACCGCCCAAATTGCTTCATCCGAGTCAAACAAGATGGCTGTCTGTTCAAGTGAGTACTTACCATTTTACTAAATGAGTAAGTACCTAAGTTTTCAATAAAGAATTTCTTACTTCCTCAGTATTTTCCAACAATCGATGGTGACTATCTCCGGTGTCTTGAATGTTTCTCTTATTGTTTCGGTTTAACAATTTTACATTTTTACTCCCATATTAGGCAGCAGTAGATCGCGTTTTAGAGAACTGGGATGCTCTCATTCTCTTTTTTACACATGAGTGCTTCGAAGACAATCTTCCTGTTAGTCAGACGATTCTTTCTCAGCTCAAGAGCCCGAGCTTCAAGATTTATTTCACGTTTTTGTCTCACATTTTGAAAACAATGAATCGATTAAATATCGAGTTTCAAGCTGAAAAACCAAAATTGCACTTGTTGTTGAATTGAGTGAGAGATCTCTATCGGAATACCCTTCGAAATTTCTTGAAAAAAGATTATCTCGATAAAGTTCAACTCCAGGTAGTTGATCCTAGCAATCCTCGGAACTTCATGCCTCTGAATGACATGTATTTTGGAGCGAAAACGGAACTGCTTATAAAGAGCGGGAACGTTGAAGCAAAAGAAATACACAATTTCAAAACTCATGCTCTCTCGTTCTACGTCACATTGTCGGAACAAATCAAAAAACGCTTTGACTTTGAGAATCCAACCCTCATGTTTGTCAGTTACTTCAATCCCAAGACAGTTTTGCAGGGAGAAATTCCTTCTATCGCTAGCGAGGCTATGAAATTATTCCCTATGTTTATCGACAATATTGAAAAACTTGATAATGAATGGCGGCTTCTACCCGATTTGGCCGAGCTTCAAGAGTATAAAAATGAGAGCATGGAAGAATTTTGGAAAAAGGTTTTCGATATGTCGAATGAATTGAAAAACGATGTTTCCCAATCTTTCAAAATTCGTCAAGGGACTGCTTTCTTTGCCACATTCATCAGCAGCTGCTGAGAGAGTGTTTTCTCAACTAACGTTAATGAAAAATAAAACCCGGAATCGACTTAACGTAGAGACCTGCGAAAATATTTGACATGTCAAAGAATTGTTGGGTAAATCAAACACATGTCATACATGGGAGCCCAATGAATCATTATTAAAGCGCAAGCCTAAGTACGATTGAAAAAATTGAAAAAATATCGACTTTGTGATAACGATTTAATAAAAAAACGAATGTGTTGTTTGTTTGCGTTTTTAAAAGCTGATTTAATCTAATTTCGATAAGAGCCTGTTATAATACAATTGTAACGGAAATTATTATAAAAACTTCGAGGTATTCAAATATTGAAAAAAAGTGAATAAAAGAAACGAATGTCGAATTGAGATTTGAAGGAAACGAGAACAATCAGCGAGTGGTGTGTGTGTGTGTGTGTGTGTGCGTACGCGCGCGCGTGCGTGCGTGCGCGCGTGCGTGCGAGCGTGCGTGTGTGCGTGCGTGCGTGCGTGCGTGCGTGTGTGTGTGTGTGTGACGCATACATTATGGTACTAAAACTCATGTAAAACTTCATTTCGATTCTGATTTGTGCTTAATTTTCTAGCTATAAAAATTGTAGCTCTTTAATTATAAGGTTTATTTTCATTTATTAATTTTATAAAATAAATTTCAAGACAGTATGCAGTTACAACTGTTGAATTTTGTGTATTCATTTATTTAACATACCCTATCTACTTATTTAAATAATCCTATATACACAAAATATTTCCGTAACAAAAAAACATTAATGAAATAATTATTGAAATGTGAACGTATCCGTTTGCCTGAACCCATAGTTAAGACAGTCACGTTTACCGTATCACACATTTCAGTTGTTTACAATAACCATTGATTAATTAGTTAAAATATTATTTTTCGTACCAAATTTTTTTTCTACTACTCTTTGTTTAATTTAAATTCTAGTACGAAATTTTTAATTCTAGTACTTTTTGTTGAATTTGAATTCTAGTACGAAATTTTCAATTTTAATACATTTTGTGGCGTCATCTAGTACGGTGAACTGTTTCAGTCTGGCAACACTGGTCTAAGGCCTTTTATCGTACAATTAAAGTACGCTCATATAGAAAATTTTTGCCACCTAATTATGTCAGGATAGGCGCTCTTACTAGAGTAAAAAATCGATCAATCGTATTTACTATTGAAAGACCCAAAATAATAAATCAAAAATATTAAATAAAAAATATTCCAGACAATATGTATATAAAAAAAATTTCAAATATTTTTTACAGTCATTTCAAAATCATAATTGTGCGATACAATCACTATACGTTTTAATTACACAATGCAATTCATTTAATCCAAACGTGATTGATACAATTGACTGAAATACTTTTCCGCATTTCCTGAGTAATGCGATGATACTATTTCAAATATTTATTGAATTTTGTTCAAAAAATTTTTGGTTCTATTGAATATTTAAAGTTTTACTTCAAATTGCGGACATAGTTGGCTCAACAAAATACCTTTAACTACGCACGGAGGTTGCCTCAACTACGCCATTGGTTTCGCCGTACCCAACCTCAGGGCGTAGTTAAGCCAACTATGCCTCCGTTCTTAAGGGGCCAGTCTACTTTGGAGCCACGAAAAAATGGCTATTTTCGCGATTTTTTTTTTTTTGAGGATTTTATAAAAGATATGAATATAAAAGTTGTTGGGCTTGATAAATAAATTCTTGAAATACATAAAAAAAAAAAATTTAATTCATTTTTATTCATTTTTAAGTACAAAAACTATAGTTTAACGTAACGCCTCAAAAATAGGTGGTCTAGGTTGCTCCATCACAACTCAGCAACGGCTTGTCTCAAACAAAAAAATCAAAGTCCATTAGATTCAGTATGACACCAGCTACAAAATGACCCTCAGATATAAAGTTTTATCAAAAAATAAAACAATGGCAGATAGAAGACGAAAAAAGTAAAAAAAAACGCGTTTTCTTCACAGTTTTTCACAAAAAAAAAGTAAAAATCAAAATTTTAAAACCATCGAGGGTCATCTTGTTGCGAATCATGTTTACAATACGTGGTTCAAATTTCAAGAGAATCGGTTTATTAGTTTTAGAGATACGATGGAGCTAGATTTTGAAAACGTTGTTTCGAGAAAAACGCGTTTCAAGTTTATACTATACAGGTAGACGAAATGAGGTCCTGACGTTAAGGTAAAAAAAAAAAAATACTTAGAGAGCTCGAATTTTCATAAAATTTTGACACAATATTTCTGAATGTATGTACTTTCGAAAACAGTAAAAAAAATCGATTTTTTGAAATTTTCAAAGTGGACTCGCCCCTTTACATTATGCCTTTTTTTCAGTGCATAACTCAGAAGCGCATGCACTAGATTTAAGGTATTACTGGATGGATGAATATTAAAAAATCGCCAAAATTCTTGAAAATTTAAGGGATGATAATTCTTGATAGAATAATAATACATGAATTATTTCAGAATTTTTCACTAAATAATTTAGTAGTTATAAACATATTAATTTAACACGGTCGCTTATGGGAAAACAGCTTTTGCAGACGTTAATGATTGCAAAACGAACGGAACTAAATTGCCATAAATTCTAGAAATATTATATATCAACAAGATTTAGGATGAAGCAATTGATTATGCTAAGTTTCAAATAAATTGACTGAGTAATTGTCGAGAAATTAATTAACGTAATGAGGGGTATCGCCTTTTTATGAATAGTGCTGTGTAAACGTGGCAACGTTGTAGAGTAAACGTTGTAGAGTAGAATAGAGATGATTATTCTGTCGGTATAGTAGACATTTTTTCTCGAGTCAGTAAACACGCACTAAAGCCACGCTTGCTCACGCTATTTTGAGGTTAGACTGACTCACTGCTACTTACGAAGCAACGTCAACGCGGAGAGCACAACGCATGCGTAAACAAGTCAAGCAGTATTACCTTCGATAAAACAAAAAATTTCAGACTGCTGTGTTATCGCATTTAGCAGTCAATTTATAAAATAGTAAAAAATTTATTTTAACGATGAATTAATTAGCAATCACTGGGAAACTCAATATATATTGAGTTTTTGGGTAATTATTGATAATAATAAGATGATCTGAACGTATTAATTACATTTACAAATTGAGAAATTTTTTTGTTGGACAGTTGGAACAGATGTACAGTCACTGACAGAACCTCAGTCAAGCCCACGTCAACATCGTCGAATTTGACTCCAATTATTATTAAAAGTGGAAAATTAACATTTCTAAGTATTAATTTATCATTAAATTAGCGATTTGTAAGCCTAAACATGTACGACATGATCTAGACTTGTAAATCCACGATTCGCCCATTTTGGACTAACTTTTTGCCCGACGGTCCATCCAGTAATACCTTAAATCATCAGCTACCTAACCTTACATTCGTTTGTGATTGACGTAGAGGTAGAAAAGTTGGTTTCATCGTAATAAAATAAATAATTTAATCGATTAATGAAACCAGTTATCTATTTCTCAACAATAATAAAAAATTAATTTTTATTACAATGTAAACAAACATCTTAGAAATTTCATATCACATAGCGTTTATCAAAAATTATAAATATTTTAATAGATTACTAAAACAAAATATATGTATCTAATTAAGTCTTTCTGAGCTGTAGAACTGTTTGATCAATGCATTTTTTCAATAAATAATCTCTTTTAAAGTAAACTCTTTTGAAGTAAGCTCTTTTAAAAATCGTAAATTTTGTACACAATAACACGCGATGACCCGCGTTCAGCTAGGTGTCATGAGTACGACAAAGAAATCGGAGGAGGGAGTGAGATGGAGAATTGCGACGTTGCCGTACTTCTCTATGCATTACCGTAACATAAAATTGTACTAAATTTACGGTATTTATTTATCGATGTACAACTAATATTTTTTGTATAAAATTATCAATAATACGATGAAAATCAATTGTATCATGACAAACATGCGAATTACTGAAAAAAAAGGACCCTGCTTATGCGCCCACGCAAACCGGCCCTACGTGACGGAGCTTCCTTAAAAAAGGGGGAAAGCTCCCTACAGAAAAAATAGTAGTGAAGTGTAAAATAATTTTCAGAACTTATATCTTTTAAAATTGTATAACTCCGACTTCGTCTAGTTTTCATTAAGGGAGTAAATCTAATAGACGAAAAATCATTTGTACTTATAGTAAAAACTTAGTCCATTCGATTGGAATATCGGGGTGAAGCCAAGACCATTCTCGAAATCTACCAAAAATCTCTTCGAACCACCAATATCTGTGAATCTCCGCATCTCCATTCGCCACTCAGTTGTGACGACTTGAAGTTTCGAAACTTTTAGTATTTTAAAAATTGAGTCCGTATGGATCTCTCGAAGGGAGAAAGGGACCAAACTTCAATGTTCTGTGATTTTATTAAAAGTTAAAACATCAGGTTAAAAAAAAAATCATTTTCGTCTTGTTTTGATCAGCTTTCTACAAAATTTTTTAAAACGAATAGAAAATTTAAGGATATCATAGCAGTTCCGTGTGGTCAATTGACCGTATATAAAAATTGTTTTTTGAACAACTACAAATTGACACTATTATGGTGTATAAAATATATATTTTTTTTTTATATACATTCGTAATAAAACGACAGCAATCCTGATCAATGAGATAATATTTTAAGAAATTACATTTTTAATTACTCAATCGAGCTACTTGTCGTCAGATGTTAACAGTCTATGAATTTTTCAAGCGAAGTCTGGCAACGCGGGCATACTCGCACTGTAAACATAAACCTCCTTAGCCCCTTTTGACAACGAAACAGTTTTCGTTTATGGATAAGCTTGAGTTCAAGACAACTTAAAATGTTGTGATCATAATAAAAAAATTCATTTGCACGCCCGTGACCGCACATTTGGTGCCTTCGACAACATTTTTGTTTCAGCATAGCCTAACATAGGTTATGTTACCGCTGTCATGAATGTGTAACGTCGCCAGCTCACTATAAGAATTTTTCAGCGCGGACCGATCGAACGATTAATCGAGTTTATTGAGATTTCTCAAACTTTAACTCAAAATTTTGCAGGAACTAATTCGGTAACTCGTTTTTTTTTATGATGCGATATCAATCTTTGAGGATTGATTTATAACTAAGAATCAAAACTTTATGGCTATCTAATGATTAAATATATGTAATATACGATCGAAATAAAATCCGAAGAGTTACGTCATAAGACACCCGGTTAAGGGGAGGTTCTAGTCAAAATCGACCAAAATTTTTTTTTTTTTTTATTGCTTTATTTTCATCCTTACGGTCTTAAAAATGTGTAGGCAAAAGGATATTTCCCTATCTAATTGATTTTACGAGTTATAGCGTATAGACGAGAGAGCGCGTCGGCCGAAAAACAGGTAGAAGCGCGCGCTCGGAGCCGCTTCGAACGCGTTTTTCTCGAAACACCTTTTTTTTGCGCGCGGGGCGTGATTCCGCTTCAACCACTACACCGATTTCGACGTTTGGCGGCTCTAATTAAAGCTTATTCAATTTAGGGGGCCTTCAGGAAGCGTTTTTTGTAAAAAAAAATTTTTTAGTACTGTTTTTTTTAACGTGAAAACAAATAAAACAAGGCAAAAAAGGTGTTTTTCCTAAAAAGGGTCCCCATTTTTTTTAAAAAGGGTTTTTTAAAAATTGGAAAATCATAAGGCCCCCCAAATTTCATCTACTTTAAGATTTTTTTTGGTTTTTTCGTTTCAGATCACTTGGCAGGGCTGTAGAGTGCCCCGCGCACACTGTCCACCGCCGCGCACGACCGCCGTCAGTGAGGGCTGGAGCTGCCATTTTGTATTATTTTGACTGGAAAAAATTTTGTAAACTTTTTAAAATATAGACAAATAAATGCCACAAAAGTTTTTTAAAAAAAATACGTATGTACTCTCAAAGAAAAATCATGAAATTACGCACATTTTTGGGCCTCTGGACTAGAACCTTCCCTTAAAGTTACAAATTTTGGAATTTCATTTATCACTTGAATTATCCGTAAAGTGTTACCAATTTATTTCTGAAAAAAGTCGTAAGTTCAATCGACAACATGTTTCAAATCTGATATCTTGTCTAATACTCGACCTTTCGCTAGGACCTCCTTAATCGATAGGAGAATCTAAAAACACGTTTCTTTTTATGACAAATGCGTTACCCCATTTCAGCCACAGGGTGTCGTCATTTTTTTTATATACAATTTTTTTCCCCCACACAATGAAAGATTTGTAGATACGTGAGCTTATTTATAATTAGCATTTGAAAAATGACTGAATCGAGGTGGAACAGATAATTTAGTAATATTGAGATTCGGGCAGCCATGATTTTGTGTCTCCACTCCCTATCGTTGATCACACAGTGAAACGAGGATGAAATCATACGAGAACGACAGGTCACACGGGATTATGCACCCCAACGGACTGAATTTTTAATCGATCATATTCTCGAAGAAGGAAGAGAGAAATAGAGAAAACGAGTTAAACAGAGAGAAAGAGAGATAGAGAGCGAGAGATAAAGAGAGAGAGAGAGAGAAGCGCGCATGGCCCAATTTCTAACCATTAATATTTCAAATAATTCAAGTCCAAAAGGAGATACAACCAAATTGCAAGGACCTTTTAACCATTCTTCAACTCTCACGATCTACACCATCTGCATAATGGAACGAGAGTATATGGTAATGTGAAATTATTGAATTACCTTTAATGCACTTTACAATGAAACTTGAATAGAACTTCCAATAGATTTATATTGTGTATGACGAAGCAGTTTAATCTCGTAGTAGCATAAAGCGTTATACGTATGTGTGTACTTTGGTTGAATTTCTTATAACTATTTCTTGGTGGCAAATATGAATAAATCGTTGGTCGTCTGTGATAGTTAAATGAAGTACTTATTGTTCGAAGTACAATACCAATATACTAAAATCCATAATACTGTAAAAATGATAACTTTTCATAAACTTCAATAAACAAGTAGATAAAGTATCATTTTGATTTGTGGTTTATTAAAAATTCTTAATAATCATGAAACTTTTTTACTAATATATTATTAGAATTGTTTTAAAGATAATAATAAAAAAACATATTTGCTAGAAAATTAATAGAAAAATTTCACAAAATTTTGTACCAAGTTATAATGACAATGCAGAATTTTTGAACGATATTTTGCTACATTAATTGAGATGCGTGGTATGTTTTTTTCCAGAAAAACACCTTTTCATAGAGTTTTTAGATTCACGAAAATAATGTGAATGGTACGAACGCCACATGTAAAGGTATTCTACATTTTATTTCATTATAGTCCCTGTATCTATGGGTCTTAATGAATCGGGCTGCTTCTATGAGATCGCAGTTTTTCATTCTGAGTTCTCGTCGAATCCGAGAATTTGAGTGATTCAATTAAAACGATTGGACAGATGAGAGAGTTATTTCGGAATCAACTAAAATTCTCGACACTTAACATGGACTTAAACACTCACGTATCAATGTAAGTGAATATGAATGTGAAAATCGATAGTTGATTCTTGAATCGTTGATGCTGGCTCGGTTGGTAGTTCGAATTAGATAATGAAACGGTCCAGATATTGTTTATGTGTGTTAATTTGACCCATAAAAGCGTTTTCTTTCGAGCTAACGGAGTATCGAACGATTCTGTCACGATGACGAGTTTTATAAATTATCTACAAACCGATTTATAAATATTTTCAATTCGTAATATCAATTCGTTCGTTAATAACAAATCGAAGTATAAAAAAAATGAAATATCTCGTTTACTTGGAAGAGAGATGAGGATATTTTTGTAGTACTCTGACGTTAGTCATATTCGATCTCGGATGTACACCTGAATGTAAAAATTACCTCAATTAAGAGGACGCGAGTCGACTCGAGAATATCGGGTTTTGATCGGTTTCATTAAATTCTATATACGTTTTTTTTTGTTTCGGTTCCTCTTCACACCGAATCGTCGATATTTCGATGTCGATATTAAGCATTATCGTGAATCGGATTAATTAAAATGGTTTTGCACGATAGCGGAAAAATGTCCATACCCGAATTATAATCTCATCGTAAAATGATTAGCCGGCACGAACGATAATGAATGTCGAAACATTTGAATCCGAATACTTCGCTATGACTCTTTCTCTTTCTCTTTATTGCCATCTTATTCGTTCATTGATTTTTTCAATCAGCTATTTTCAGGTGATAAATCCGCTTCAATTATTCGAACGAAACTCTATACATAACGCGTTACTGAGACCTGTAGATCGATAAATGAAATCATATTTCCATTCTAGATACTGCGGTCCTTTCAATAACCACTGGATTATATAAAATAAAAAAGAAAAGTCCGAAAATCGTCATATTCGAGTATATAAGAGTGCGGCAGGGCTCGCGCTGGTTTTCTTAATAATTGGCGTCAAGCCGCTACCGCGTCTCTTCATATATGAAAAATCAAAACAAAATAAACAAAACTGTTCGACGAATCTCTAGGGTCATTGTAAAAGTAAATTAATAGCTTCCAACCTTCTTTATAAATCATTGATTTGCGCTAAAACTATAAAATGATAATCAAAATTTCTAAAACTAACGTACAGCGTAATGCCTTGACGTTTGATTTATTGTTTTTTTTTGCTACCTCACTATTCCTATTTACGAAATATGAAAATGAACTGAGCTTAATGACTAATAGATGAGTATGATAGAATATTAAGAAATAGAAAAAATGTATAAAAAAATCCGCGAATATCAAAAGCGAAAAATGTTGACGAGAACGTATAGGTAGCATCAAAAGGCTCTACAGGTTTCTGGGGTTCGGCGTGCGAGAAGTGGGAAAAGTGTGTGCATATACAGAGCGAATGCTTTCAAGTGTGCGTGTGTTTGTATATATATAAAGTCGTCACGAAAAGGATGCAGAAGCCAAGATTAGGAAGTTGAGGAGGTAATGAACTTATGGCAAGCCAAAATATGAAGAAAAAATACATTTCGAAGCAACAATTTTGCCTTCCTTGTGTTTCTTAATTCCCGCAAATGACGACTATGAAAATAACCATTCGCAACAATAAACAAAATGTCATGACAAGTGTGTTACGATGAATAGAATTTAAAAAATCAGAGAATCGCTCAAGGCCTTCAAAAAGTTTGCAAAAATTTCATATTTCAATATGTCATCTCACATATCATCCCTTATTCCATTTGATCACAAGAAAATTCACTACGAGATAGAATTTCAACGTTCATTCGATTTTCATGCATCATATCGCGAAGTCTGAGTGCTGCTGATCCTATTTAGAAAGGAGCGAAAAGGGACTTGAAGGGGTTGGAAACTTTGACGTTTCGCAAAGTAGATTTATTGTGATTATTATTTTTAATATTAAAAACGTATCCCTGGCACAAGAAAAAAAAATTGCGAATACACAATTCGTTCTTATCGCTAAAAACTCCATTTTAAAAAATCGAGTAATTCCTTCAAAGCCATTCTGCCGAAGAACAAGCATGACCTAAATTGAGAAAGAAGTTTCCTGGAAATTCCAAAGGTGTTAAAGGACAATAGAAGTTCTCAATCGAGCCAGGAAATTTCGACAAGTACAAGAACGACTGAAAAAGGCAAAATCGTAAAAAAATCCTCGGGCCAATTCGACGTGGATTTAACTGTACATAAGTTTGGCTATGCACGAGCTAACTGCTGTTTGGAATTGGGCAAGTAGAGAACGATGAAAACGTTGGAAAGGGGTGGGGGAAGAGAAGAAGCTGAAGAAGAAGAAGAAGGGGCCAATTTTAGGAAGGAGTGGGACGCATGGGGCCAGCTTGAGGTTGTTGAAGTGGGGATTAAAAAAAAGTGGAGAGGGTATAGGCATAGTTTCATTTTGGATACAGGGAGAGCGGTTAGGGGGAGTTTTGGAAAGAAAATCCTTCTCATCGTCTCCGTCGTCGTCGTCATCATCGTCGTCGTCGTCGTCGGGCAAGAGTTGGCGGGGTGGAGAATCGGTGGCGCGGGCGTCCGCGGGTTCGTCGGTGTAAAGAGGGGCAAAGCGGTATCGAAGAGAGACGCGAGAGGAGTCAGGGTGGTGGGACCAAAGGGGATTTTTGGGTGAGGAAGCTGATGCTCTCTCATCGTCTATCGTCGTAGTCGTAGTCGTCCTCGTTAAGTAGTAGTAGTAGTAATATGTTGGTAATATCGTTGCTTGGTGGGGCAAAGAATTGGCGTATGGACCAGTCACACAAACGTCCTTACTTACTTATATAGACGAAATACTGATGGAGGGCATAAGAGGGGTCTCTTTGAGCTTCCTCTTGGCTGTATACATACAAATACACACATAAATGTATGATTATATGTATAATATGTATACGAATGTGTTGGGGTATGAAAAAGGACGTAATTTGCTCAATGGATTATGGAATCTCGTGGAACTTGCGCCCGTTTGAAAAAAAAAATGAATATGACGGAGAATAGCAATTAAAAAGGCGCAAAAGCCAAATTATTAGGTTCAAAAATTTCCAACTTACGACCTTTTTCCTAGCAATCAAAATATGTATGCGTGTTGGTTAAATCTGCAGTGTAGTGGCAGCGGTGTCGTTACAGGACAGTAGTGGGGAGATTTTTCGCCCCTTAAACCCCTCGGCGAAATGTTGTCCTCGCTTGTTCCCCACCGAAGCTCATTTCCCTCCCCTCGATGCTTCAACTCTTTCTCCCTCGTTCCCTCTTTCTCTCTCTCTCTCTCTCTCTCTCTCTCACACACACACACACACACACACATACACACTGTCTCTGGACGTTTCTATCTGACTCCTCGCGCTATCTTCCTTTTTCTCGATGAACATATCGCGAGCATTCTTTTTTTTCGAGAGAGATGAAGCGAATTCGCTTCTTGTCGTTGTCTCACTCGCGCTCTCTCGTACGCGCGCAATCCTTGCTATGAATTTTGCGACACTCAATAAAAAAAAAGTGGTTCCACGAGGTTAACATTTCGGTAACTATACCCCCTCGAAGCATGCAGGGAGAGAAAGAGAGAGAGAGAGAGAGAGAGAGAGAGGGCGAGAGAGAGAGAGAGCGAGAGAGAGAGAGAAAGAGGGGCGGACACTGACGGAGTACACCGGTAGAGGGAGCAAGAAGAAAAGAGAGAGAAAGAAGAGAGACCCCTATACTCGCGCGTATGCTCATTCGCATCGTTTCCTCCTCTCTCGCTAATGTAAAGCTACGGATTCGCTTCCTCTTACTCGCACACCATTTTTATATATCTATATGTATATTTATGTACGAGTACACTCATATATCTGTGTACATTATATGTAAACCTACATATATATATATATCTATTGGAGTTTGTATATAGTACATATCCGACGAAGAGAGACTCGAAACGCGGCGGACGCGGGGTTTTTTTTGGGGAGAGCGCACGCCGCGCTCTCTACCAGCTAGAGGAGCGCTTCACTCGCCAGGCATAACACGATATATAATATACAAGCTGGGCCATTCTGCGAACAACACCGCAACTCGCCGCAAATGTGCGAGAGAGTCAGAACGAGCGAATAAAGAGGGGGCCCAGAGGGAAAGAGACCCGCGCGAATATCACTACACGCACCAATACAACGTGGCCCCCCGAAAAGAAGAGAGAAAGAAGAAGGCCGCAGAAAGAGAGAGAAAGAGAGAAAGAAAGAGAGAGAGAGAGAAAGAACGAGAGAAAAAAAGAAAAAAGACAACTACGAAGAATAAAAAGTGCATGGGAGAGGCGCAGGGCGAAACCCCGAACAGCGCGCGAATCAAGTGCTTTTGGCCAGTCGCCTTCCCAATCATTCTACGACTAGGTAGTCCCCCGGTGTCCGCAAAGACCCGCGCACCACACTCTTCTCTCCGGTTGTTTTCACGTCGGTTCGTCCCGTCTCGTTCGGGCTTTACTCTACTCTCTTCCCATGGATAAAGCACGCGCGCAAACAACCTCATCGTCTCATCATTCAAACATCCCACTACGAATCGTTCAAGTACCTGCTTAGAAAAAAAACACACTCCAAATACGAAAACAACAAAAAAATACATGCGATTAAAAAGAAATTTTGCAAATTCATATTTTTCTCTATCACGTTTTCCATTCGCGCGCTCAAAACTGCGCGAATTTAATTATTGAACTTTCGGGACGTCAGAGTTCTCGCAGTATTGACGGTTTTACACTTCGCCGTTCCTGCTTTAGAGTATCGTGTGCGGGACGTTCGTGAAAAAAAAAAAAAAAAAAAAAAAAATACAATTGTCACGATAAACATCGCGAGTGCGCAAACACCGGACCCTTACACGCACTCTCTCTCTTTCTCGCTCTCGGCGAATATTCGCGCTGAAAAGAGCGAGCCACCAAGGATTTATCCGAGGAAATTGAAGAGATCTGTTTTCTGTTTTTTTTTTTAATTTAGTTTTTTTACACTTTTTTTCGGCAATTTCGCTCTTTTATCGGTGTCGGTGAAATTTTCACTTGCCTCGAAAAACCAACGATCACCCTGAACGCGTAGTGTACGAGCGTCAGGTGGGTGAAAAGCGGAGAAAGAGAGAGAGGAAGAGAGCGAAATCTGGCCACGAGGAGGAGAGCTCTCCAACCACGAGGTAAAAGCCCGCTCGATCCGACAATCTCGCGCAGCTCACATTACAACAACCACCGTTGTCGTTGACGCGCCACCGTAGCCGAAAAACGAAGAAGAAATTATCGAAAAAAAAAAAAAAACAGAAAAACCAATAAAACGTGCAACGTGTTTTTACAGAGATTCACGGATATATAGAACAACACGAAGGTGCGTAAGAAAGAGAAAAAAAACGTATACATTACGAGATTTAAACTAGTTGACTGTGCAGAGAGCAAGAGACAGAACTTCGAGACTTATCACCTCGAGTCACGAAGAAAAAGAAAAGGAAGGAACGCGAGAGACTGAAAGATAAGACAGAGAGCGAGAGAGAAAATAATAAAAGAATTTAAAAGAATAAAAAAAAAATTAAAACAAATATAAAGACAGCAAAAAGAGCGAGCTCGAGTCCAGTGGCGTTACAAAGTAGCAACGGGAATCACGGCAACGCGGAGCACTCGCTGACACACATAAATACATCGTACACATATATAACCGTACATAAAAATATATATATATAAATATAGTCGTTTTCATCGCTGATTGGTGATACATAAACGTGTACACACATATCTGTGATAGACTTTAACTATAAATAATAAAAACTCGCTTAACCAATAATCAGAAGAAAAATAAAGCGCGAGCAACGGAGTTTAATGCTATCGAGAAAGACAAAATAAAGTGAAACGGACCAAAACATCAGTCGAATAAAAACAAGTGTTTACTAAAGAGTTCGGGAAACGTTTCATTTTTGTTTGTTCCTCGCTAAATCGTAAAAGCATTGTTAGAAATCGTGAAAATAAAATAGTCGAAGAAGAAACATTTTAAACTCATTGCCATGGACGCAGAGCTTAAAACCTGTGCGCCGAGACAGCAGCGATCTATCGTTGCGAATCATAACGAGGCTTAGTGCAAAAGATCTAATTTCGACAAAAATTAAGCGAGACTCTGCAACGAGAACTGGGCGAAAAGGAGAGAAAAAAGAGAGCAATATAAGGATTATCTAGAACGAGAACGTGCTTTTGGCCGGTAAGGTCAGAGGTGCCGGATGAGGAGTGAAAAATATATGTGCTTTAAACATTCAATACAAAATCATAACTGTATCACGTCGAAATATCGTAATCGAAGGAAAACGTGATTAAACGTGGATACCGAAAAGCAGACCTTAAAACTTCCATTAAAAACGCACCGTGGAAAACACGAAGCATAAAAAAACAGCTACGAACCGGAAGTCATCGAAAGTACCACAAAATCGGCTCGAATCAAACTGAGGAAAACGAATAATCGCGAACCGAAGAGAAGGGATGAGAAATCATATTGCAATACGATAATAATAATAATAATAAAGCGGGGAAATAAAAATCGTGGTTTGCCACGATATAAAACGTGAACGGGAGGAAGAGAAGATTCAAAAATATCGCGTTTCGGTTGTAATTATTCGACACTAGCGCCGTCGACGTACTCCGGGACGCCGAATCGGGCAAGGACACACCGCGGGAAAGCGACAATACTTTATCTCCGAGCGATTAAGGTATGTGTACTTACATAATATTACATTTATACGATATAATCGTACAATCCTTACAAATACAAATCAAATGTAATATAAATGTCTACATAACCTAATTTATACAAATACACACATCAATAACTATGAAAAATCGAAGGAAATCGCGCGAAGAGGTTAGAAAGAGCAATATAAACGAACAATTTGGCGCAGCTGAGCGACCGATGATGGCCTTCGCTTTGAATATTCACAAAATGAACGATCATGCTCCACGCATTCTCCCACATTTGCTTTTGCATATTATATAAGTATATACGTATCCCAAATCAGTGTAAACACATAAATTTTCAAACATATACGCTATACATACAAATGGTATTAAAATTTAGTGCAAATTTCGATCACCACTTCAATCCCCATGAAAATCGCCTCACTCATTATCTCGATTTGAAAACAATGTTCATCATGGTTGCACTGATAAACTCGTAGAAAGAAAAAATCTCGTATCGGGACGAAAAATACGTTTTAGTATAAGATAAGCTTCAAAGAAATAATTCTTTTGCAAGTAACGAGTTCTAAAACAAATCTAATCGAATAACCGTAAGTATTAGGTTTTTTCCCTTCAATTGTTCAAATATTCGATATGAAAACTGCAATAAATGGAATAGCACAACACTGAGAAAAATAGCAAGAAAAAATTGCCACGCTGCAGAATATAAATTCATCAATTACTCCATCGGGTATTGATATATAATATTGTAACTGATAAAAAGCGTGTCAAAACAAATATCGAATAGCTTAAACTCCAGAAAATGCACTAACAAAAAAAAACATAATTCAAAAGTTCATGAATATCCCTGTAAAAATGGATGAGAAAAAGTTGTAATCAACTTTTCTTTCGTATACTCTCCGACTGTGCGGATAGTAGTTACGTAAGAAAGTTTTACGAGCTTGTTGAAGGATCGCGATTTTTAAGACGATGGGTCCTACCACAAAAAAGATATGTGTACGCTGTCGTCTGTATGATTTCTAACGGCATGCCCCCACTTTTCGTAGTGTTTTGTGGCGGCATAGTGATGGTCGAGAGACATGGCTAGACGATTGCTAGACGTCGGGTAATGCCTAGAAACCAGACGAGCTCTCGACTCACCAGTCTATGGGTATGTGTGGCTGTGTGAATATATCTATGTATATTTTACTACCTGGCATCTACCTCCTTTCATTCTCTCTGTAGTGTTTGTACGACAAAAAATATGACGTAATCGACGAGGCAGCGTATCCTTTGTCGCTAGACTAA
Source organism: Rhimphoctona megacephalus (assembly GCA_963989365.1). Taxonomy (NCBI): domain Eukaryota; kingdom Metazoa; phylum Arthropoda; class Insecta; order Hymenoptera; family Ichneumonidae; genus Rhimphoctona; species Rhimphoctona megacephalus. The sequence goes on from OZ022417.1 coordinate 18,142,276, forward strand.
CTCCTGAACGATCCAAGATACGATTTATACAGACAAACAGACGATAACCTGTCTTCCAATTATTCTTCATACGTCTATGACGTCTCTGTCATTTTTTTTCGATATTTCTCTGCCCTTTTCGTCTGCATATACACTGAGAAAGAACAACCATTGGATCAACGAAATATCTCATTGCGGAATGCCAACGAAATATATAATCGTCACGATATTATAAATCTTAAATAAATACGCTAATTTTTTAGCAAACCAGATATTTATGCGGAGCGAGAAGACTGCGATTGAATCAACAAAATCTTTCAATAACATCAATTGCTATTGAATAGACGTTTCTTTATTCTCCCTGTATGAATCTATGTTCTGTATACTTCAGCCACAATTAAAATGACGTAAATAAATATATAGTTAGCCACAATTAAAATGACGTAAATAAATATATATTTAGCCACAATTAAAATGATGTAAATATATATATATATATATATATATATATATATATATATATATTTACGTCATTAATTGTGACTGTTACGCCTAACGGCTAGACGCAGTTTCGATCGTTATCATTCTCATAAAAGTTTGTATATTTATTCGTGCACATAAATATATATATCAATTGCTCAACCAACAAATTTGAACCGTTTCGATTATATCGTAACTTCGACCATTTTTCAATCGTCACTCGACAAAAATTTGCTGATCTCGAAACATTTATTTTTCTGTCCAATTGCCCAATACAACAAAGAATTGCGATGACAGAAGAATTTGCGCGTTTTTATTTTCGAGTTTCAGTATTGATTTTCGTCCCACGTCCACTTTTTATACAATTTTCGTAATAACATTTTTTGTTTCTACTTTTCATTCGAAATTTGGTTGATATTTTTTTATCGCTATTTTATTAATTAAGATATTTAATTTCGTAATTTAATCATTCTGCCTGATGTATTGATAATAAAATCAATCATCGTTTAACAATGTACAGAACGCACACTCTGACGATTGCTATTTTTTTTTGCGTTTACATGCCTACTCATTAGTTCAGATTCATACGAAATAAAAATGTGAATATAAATTTTCTCCCACGAATTTCGACACTTTGGTAATAGATAATGATAGTACTGGAAATGGAGGATCGTCATGATGCTGAAGTTTGCATCGTTCGAATGCAACGAAAATCCTCATTTTTATAGAGCCCAAAGGTTATTCGCAGTGCTACGATAATTCGAAAATTTTTATTTCAAACCTAAATACTAAATCTGTGAAAAAATTGAGCACGATTTGAAAGATCAAAAATATAATTAATAAAAAAAATTATTTTCGTTGCCTTCCTACGACGCAAACTTCAATATCATGGGATCGTTAAGAATATGTGAGGGATTCGTAGTATATCGAATTGCATTAATAAATTAAAATAGACTAAAACGATTTTTCAGTTGTTAATACAAAAAATACCATTTATTTTTTCAGCAATAACGACTCATTAAAAATTTCTCGCTATGATTTAATCAAAAATATACCAAAAATAATACAAAAATTTTGAATCTTACACAGCCAAAAAAGTGACAGAATTTTACGACAAAACTACATATATAAATTATTAACAAAGAAAAATTTATTCATTCCTTTTCGTACAGGCTTTAATGCTTTTTTTTTATATTTATTTTGGAATTAAATACGATGACACTTACGACTGTAGCAGGACTATATTGAGCCATGACGATCCGAGAGCTTCTCTTTCTAATATTCTTTTCCGAATATTCGTATACATGCATATATAAATGTATACGTATTAGCTTGTAACTAAAAGATTGGGTGTGCAGGAGAGTTCTTTTGAGTTCCATGCAGTTTGGAGTAGAATATCGAGCATACGTACAAGACCACCAATGAGTTTGTGTATTGTACGTGCGTGTATATAAATAGAGATTTTTGTGCCACGGGAATTTATGCCAGAGAGAGCGAAAGAGAAAAAGAGCGAGAGAGAGAGAAAGAGAAAGAGAGTAAAAAAAATAAAAATAATATACCGATGAGTCGGCCATTACGTGTACGAGAGTGCCGGAGCTCGGTTCTTGAAAAACGAGACGCGATTCGCACATGGATACGTACGTATATATAGCTCGAATCGCTAGAAGCCTTGGGTTCATGTGTGCGAATAGAAAAAAGAGGGATATGAAGATAGGGAGAGGTGAAGGGAAGGAACGAAGAAAGGAAAGAGAGAAAGAGAGAGAGAGAGAGAGAGAGAGAGAGAGAGAGAGAGAGAGACGTGCTAGGAGGTGGACACTTACACGAAGCCCCAATACAAGAGAGCCTTTGGCAGTTTAACCAGACCCGAATCGCGGTATGCAAAGCGAGTACGAATCCTTGAACGTGAGTTTCGAGTAGAATAGCCGAGACTGCCTCGAAGACCAAAACTCACAGACGAACCAAGCCAAAACTAGGTTTTAATAGGTAATTGACGAGACATTATCATAATTATTATTATTTTTTTTCAGCTGTTTCTTTTGTTCATCGTTATAAGAAATTGGGAAGATTTAGACGAAAAATGAAGCAATTTGTTCAGTTTTTTTATTGATGTCAGTTCTATTTGCAGGCTTTTTTCAGTGCAAAAGTATTTGAAGTTTTCTCGTTGTAAAATTGTTGCTGCTTTCCACTTTTTTTCCCAAACTTACGTTTTAATTATCGCAAGTTTAACGATAAATGTTTTTATGATTTCGGCAGTCATTTATTTCCTTTATTTCTCCTCTATTGACGCACCTTTTACGTAAGCTTGTCATCCCAAATGCGCCACGCACGAGAGAATACCCGAGAAATTTCGCATACGACGCCCGCAGCCTCGGTGCAGTAAAAATCGTAAAGCATACATTATACACCCGTCTCGTAAATTCACGAGGCTTTATTTATTTTTTTCCTTCAATTAATACTCGGTAAATCGTCGATAAGATGATTACGCGATTAACGCTCGCGTAATATGATTTATAAAGCATTTTTATGCAATGTTGCTTGAAAGCAAGCACGCTATTTTGCGAATAATTAGCGACGAAAGTGCGTTATCGTAAGGAACAATCAAATCTTAACTTCACATTCATGAAATTTGGTCAGAGATTTGGTAAAATCCACGCAAAACACGGTTATAGAAAATAATCATCATTTTTTTTTTTTAACCAGCATTAACAACATACCAACCAAATCTTACAGTTAACCAAACAATTACAACGATATTTTTTCATAGCTTTCTTAGAACAGATTTTTTCCATTCCCCAGAATGAAAAATCCCAGAATAGTCAATTTTTCAAAATATTTCTGCTACTTATCAAGTAACTTCTGCCAAATCTCGATAAATTATGGGAGAACTTGAAAGAACCGAGACTCGAATCACGAAATAGTATTCGAAAATAGGCTGTAATTAAAATTAATGAACGACGACCTAGTTGAGAGTTGTCTAATAGGTCACGGGTTCAATTAACCGTGGTGCGAAGAAAAGATATCTATATAAAGAAAGAGAGCGATGATAACTAAAAAAAAAGAAAACGAAAACACACGAGTTAGGCGCGAGCGAATATCGAGTGAGATTGAGTCTAAAAAAATAGTGAATAGTTTCGCGACATGACGTCTACTAGTTTCAGAAGAAAAAGAAAGCAAAAAAAATCTTATATATATATATATATATATATATATATATATAATTGGAATCGCTGATTAGATTAGACGCTTAGTAACTAGATTACTCGTCGCTCGCGTTATCTCTGAAATTAGATTCCACCCGGTGAATATGTATTTAGACGAGAGGCCGAGAGCGGACGCTCGTCGTCATCGTCGTCTTGGTCGTCGAGCTCTCTCGTCGTTGGTATGGAATAATTTCAGTACCTCGTACCATTGATCAAATTCCACTTTGTATATCCACGATTTTATTTAATCGTCGTTTACTTCCGATTGATATCACTAATCATCATATTCTAAACATTCAATCATTATTAAAATGATAAATAAAAATAAACCTAGATGAATGATGAATTAAACGAGTTGTCCAAAGGTCCAACAAATAATAATCGAAAAAAGAGTTATGAGGAAATAATTAATTGCTGACCTTGATAATTTCGCCCCCCGAACATTCGAGGCATTGACGATTTCATCGATTGAAATCGCTAGCGAATCAGAGTCAAAGCTCGCGATTATCTGCATTCGTTATTAATCACGAATATAGATTTATGTATGTACTTATTATATTTACTTGCAACGCACCTGTGGATATTTTTTCGCAAAACAAACTTTTGTCCATGTTGTTTTTGATGTCATGCTGGGCGAAATTAGCAGACGGTGATTCGAAGAATGTTTCCATGAAAGGCGCTTTTTCAACCTCAAAATAAATATCGATAATTCATAAATGTCAAAAATAATTAAGAAATACAAGATTATCAAATTAATTTTTAATCGTCTTAAAATCAAAGCCGAATTTTCTTCGGTCGAGTAGCTTCAAAATTATCTCAAATTCAATAAATATCATTATTCAAATTTCTCTGAGAGCTCAGACGGTCAAATTAATCCCTATGATTCTTGCCCCTCTAAAGACGATTGCAAGAATTTGAAGGATAAAAGATAATTGTGCATCGAGCATGAACTGAAAATTATTCAGGTTTGAAAATATGTAAATATTTGGAAGGATAAATGCTGAAGGCTTTCGACTATTCCACGTTTCTTCAGTTAAATAATAACAGTTAATGAATTCAGTTTCAAAAGTGACTGGAGCCTCGATTAAACAACTGAACAAAAGCGACCGAATAAAAAAAAAAAGAGAGAAGTTGAGAGGGAAAAAACAAAGTTAAATAATGAAACATGTATGATGAGTTAGGCTCGAGATAGCTGGGTCTCGAATTTGGAATACTCCCTCCATGGGCCAGTTCGTATCCGGCAGAATTAGCGACTGGAGGGGCAGGAGGAAGAGGACTAGAAGTTATCGCGAGTCAAGTATATACACGCAGGATATTTATGCAGGCGGCGGACATGCGGTTCTTTCGTTGCTGCTGGTTCTCTTTGTTTCTCATATAAATCTGTATGCGTCCGTGTATGTTGCATTAGAGTCTCGTTCGCATATATCCTTGGCACTCATACCCACGATCTTTCAGAGCCTCAATACGCCTAAACGAACGTGCCCGACGAGAAATTCGCATCGCGACGAATCGTCTCGTCGTATTCTTCGTAACGCAAAAATTGCACTCTGGCATTCAGACGTGGATATTTTCATATATAATATAAGTGCCTTTGTATGAATATATGTATGTGTGTTTGTGTATAACATAGACGATCTTCATCCATGACGCAACCAAGTTCACTCTTTGGGTACAGAGAAAAATAAAGATAAAGATACATCAAGGAAATCTTCTCTGTCTCTCCCTTTTTCTCTGTCTTTCTCGTATCCTTTCTCTGCGGTTTATGCACATACACGTATCTCGTCATCCAGAGCAACGTCTGCGTGCCTGTCTGCCGAGCAATTAAAAATATATCGCCTATCTCTCTCGCACTCACTCTCTTCTTCCCTTTCTTTCTCCCTCTCCCTCTCTCTCACTCCCTCTCTCGCTCTTTTTCTCTTTTATTCTCTCGCATCGCTGACCCATTTAACATTATTTTTAAGCGCAGACGGAAATACAAGGCTCACGAACTGATCATCCTTCCGTTGGTTTCGATTATGCAAATTAGAGACGAGCATATTTAATATGTAAAATTTTGAAATAATTTTTCTGAGATTCTTGTTGCAGTCAAAAGTAATTATTACGATTTTTTCTTTCTCGTTTTTTTTTCATGTTTTTAATTGCATTTCTATTTGCGTTATGTAATTTGTTGTTTGACAACGAGGAATTTAAATTACGTTCTTTGGAAATTAGCCAGGGTTCCATGAGTTTTTTTCTCTTTCTACTTGTTATCAGCGTCTTTCGAAGTGTTTGGGGAATTTGGTGAATTTATTGTCAAGGAGAGAGAGAGAGAGAGAGAGAAAGGTGGGAATTGTCACTTCATATGTCAATATGCACGGAACAAGGTCAGATGGGCAAAGATTAATAATTGATTACCCCCCTATGTATGATCTTATCAATATCAATCGTGTTTTACCGTAGTCCGATTGACCTTGACGCCTCGTCCCTTATCACATTACTTCATCGCCTCTCTTTCAACTTATCGACAAAAAATCTTTGCTTAAAATGACGTAACCTGGTTGTTTTTTAATTTTCTTCGAGTTTGTTCTATTTATTCGTCGATTGTGGTCTTCGAGAAAAAATGACACGCCTATTGTCACTAAGGAAATTTTCTGTTTGAAGGCTTAGACCAGAACTTTCATCATTTATAATTCAATTTAATTTCATTAGTTAATTTATTAAATTTACTTTGATGAATCATCATCCAAATTGGAAAAAAACTACACTACACTTCATTGCGAATTGATTCAGGGAGTACAGCGTGAAATGAAAGAAAAATTTAACAATTATCATCAATAAAACTAGGAAAATTAATTTGATTCCGATAAAATGTAATCAAAGAAATTATTATCGATCGTAAACTTGATAGAAATGTTTATTAGTTTTCATTAACAAAGTTATATTGAAACCTCTCGTCAACAAGAGTTACAGGTACTAGAGCGCAAGTAGTTGAGGGCTGGTGCTAGGCAGACTGCGAAGTGAAAACGGTGAATGGCTGTAGGTGCAGTCAGACGACTGGTTGGCTCGAGCGAACGCTTCGTTTACGAGCTGCGTAACGTAAATTGGCTGGTTGCATACGGAGTGCATCTACTAGTGCAACGAGTGAGTGCTCAGTTGTGATAGATCGTTCGTCTAGGCGTACGAGCTGACGATACGTTGGCTTTTACTACTTACTAACGCAACACGTGTACGTCGTAATAAATTAGCTTCGTTCCTAATTTTACGAGACAAATAATTTGTAAGAATATTTTCACTCGACCATCGTATCCGGTATTAAAGAAAAAAAAAATAAATAAACGGTGATAAAATCGAGCGCCTTTTATAGCTCATCAATTTGTCGAACGATTTGTACGAAAAATTTCATTTGATTTTCGTTTACAGATTTTAAAATACCTTCGATGAATCATTCAATTTTCATAGCTTATTTTACGTGACTATTTTTCAGAACGCTCGTACCTGAATATTCAATGTGGAATCGCAAGAAATATTTCGTAAATTCGAAATCTAAATAAAAATCTTTAACTTTATATAAAATTCCATTTGTTCGAATTGAATATTAATATATTTATTATGATTTTTTTAAATTCATGTCAATGTCACAGGTAGGTAAATAATAGAAATATTTTTTTTTAACGAGTCAGGACCAAAAAGATATCGATTATTTGTACGTTTACCTATTGTTGAAATAATGAAGGCATAAATAATATGAAAAAACTTTCGTCGTAAAATCATTGATCTATATGTAGGTATATGAATAGATTGATGATTTAATGTGAAAAGTTTTTTCTTCAGGTGGGCGAGAGACGGATTGGTCGCTGTCTTCAAAAAGCAACCGGCAGCAGTAGTAAAAATCTCCCGTCGTTGGTAACCGAGCCAAACCGAATTTTTTCGAGTATTTTTATCATCTTGTGTGCACCGTGTGCACCAATCGTCTCTAGTGCACACGCTTTCATAAAGACATGAAGCTCAAGAACCCCGAAAGCACGAAAACACATATATTCATTTATATGGGCTGTTTCATTCAAATAGAGCTGTCTTTTAATTTTTGCAGTCGTTTCTGTATCTGTTGAAGAGATTCGGCAGATTAAATTTTTCATGGGAAAATTGTAATGTGAATATTTCTTCTGGCATGAAATTAACGATGGACAAATATTCGACACAATTTATATGTTTCTTCTCTTTTATACTTTGAACCAATTTTTAATGCAAATAACAGATTGTTTACTTTTAAAAAAATCTTACTAGTAATGAATGCAAATAATTTTTAGTAATTGCAGTAGATAGAAATTAATTAGCACTAACTGCCGCACTTATTGAAAGGAAAATTAGTAATGAAAAAGTCAAAGTTTTGTAAATACAGATTTTCAAATGAAATTTACCGAGTTTTTCGATTCAGCTGTTGTTTTTTTTTTTTTACAAGAACGATCGTAAGCTATTTGAGAAAATATCCTCTAAAGAAAAATGTCATTTAACGTTGAAAGGAGCCTGTGCGCGCGCATATATATAAACGTATAATATATGAATGTGTATATAGAAGCGAGAAAGAAAGAGTGAGAATAGTTGGTTGTTGTTCGGGTCTGTTGGCGGTTTGGCCCGGCATCGGGTCAACGACCGCCAAATGTTTGCGAATTCTAGATGGAGGGGACCCGGAGCATTGCTGCAACGGAATACACGAGCAATCGTTTGGTTAGCCTTTGCTTTTGCTTGCAAGAGTTCCTCTCTTGCTCCTCCGCCTCTATGCTTCTCCTCCTCTTTTTCTTTCCTCTTTCCCCCGCCCTCTCTCTCTCTCTCTCTCTCTCTCTCTCTCTCTCTCATTCTTTCTCTCTTTCTCTTTTGGTCCCACATCGCCCGATCACATTCGTAGTCGACTATCGACGGTATCACGAAATTGCGTGCGGAAAGTGCATTTGCACACGCGGTTCTCTCTCTTTTTCTCTATCTCCCTCTCTCTTTTTCTCTCTTTTAGACACACACTTTTTCCGTCTCTTTCTCTCTTGCTCGTTTCGTTGGTTCATCAGAGCACAACGAAACCAAGAGCCATGCCACACGATCCATATTCTTTATCGCCCATTGGTTGATGGGTGCACACGATTTTAGGCTTTCGTTTCCCTCCACACATACAAACACATACATACATTTATCAGCGACGAATTTATATGCGTTTTCATGCATTCTGGATCATGTACATGCAGCCTAAACTCCCCTCTTCCTAGATCGTACTTCATATATACTTTTTTACATATATTTGTGTAACTATATATGGGTTATTCCACATCAATTCGACCACTTTTGAACCCGACCCCCTTCGATTTGGCTGAAACTTCGCAATTTTCTTTTACGCCACTAAAGAAATTTTTGTGATTTTTTTCAAATTTTTTTACCGAAGGCAAAAAAAGTTATGAATGTTAAAAAAAATGACCTTTTCTGTTTCAAATAGCTATAACTTTTTCAAAAATTGACCTATCGGGACGTTTTTTTTTTTAATTTTGTTTTCGAATGTACTTTTCTGAAAAAAATACAAAAATAATTTTGGAAATCACGTTCTATGGAAAATTTCAGTTTTTTGGAAAAAACCATGAATTTTTCAAATTCCGACACTTTTAATTTTTTTTTATTTTCCCAAAAAAATCTTTGATTTATTCCAGAGTTAACCTCGCTAGTTGCTTTGTGGGCCGAATTTTTTTTCTATTTTTTTTTTTCGATTCAAAAAAAAAATTTTATTCGTTGTCAATTTTCAACTCCTCTGCATTCAAAAATTTTATTTTACGTCAAGATCAATCATAGTAAATAATTTTAAGATATTTTATACCTTACACATGATATAATTCAATAATTTATGATAAGCATTTCATCGGTAATATAATTATTTTTATTGTAATACCAATTTTACAAACCAATTTATTTTACCTCTCTTTGGCGCTTAAATATTTTACATACTCTGTATTCCTTTGAATTCGAAAAATTTCGGACACAAAGGCAACCATCTTTGTCTGGAATGACACAATGTAATTGATGAGTTCCAGCGATTGTTTTTGTTTTGGCAAATCGGTCCTTTAGGTCATTTACAGTTTACATTTCATTTACAGTCATTTACATTTACATTTACATGCTTATCATATATCATTGAATTAGATTATGTGTAGGGTATAGAATATCTCAAAATTATTTACTAATATTGATTTCGATATGAAATAAAATTTTTGAATGCAGAGGAGTTGAAAATTGACAACGAATAAATTTTTTTTTTTAATCGAAAAAAAAATAGAAAAAAAATTGGGCCCACTAAGCAACTAGCGGAGTTAACTCCGGACTAAATCAAAGATTTTTTGGGAAAATAAAAAAAAATTAAAAATGTCAGAATTTGAAAAATTCATGGTTTTTTTCCAAAAAACTGAAATTTTCCATAGAACTTGATTTCCAAATTTATTTTTGTATTTTTTTCAGAAAAGTACATTCGAAAACAAAACTTAAAAAAAAAACATCCCGATAGGTCAATTTTTGAAAAAGTTATAGCTATTTGAAAAAGAAAAAGCCATTTTTTTTAACATTCATAACTTTTTTTGTCTTCGGTAAAAAAATTTGAAAAAATTCACAAAAATTTCTTTAGTGGGGTAAAAGTAAATTGCGAAGTTTCAGCCAAATCGAAGGGGGTCGGGTTCGAAAGTGGTCGAATTGATGTGGAATGACCCATATGTATTCATTGTACATATATGTGTAAGTTCGTTGCTGGGCTATGCGGTGGCAGGTGTGCTCAGGTTGGCTAATGAGTCGTACGCTTCGAACCGCCCGGGCTTCGAATCGCTCGTTTTATTCCTTTAAATAAGCTTTTCGTGCATACAGACACTCTCCGTGTTGCCCAAAAAAGCGAAGGGACGATAAGAGTAAAAGAGAGCGAGAGAGAATGAGGGGGAGAGAGAGAGAGAGAGAGAGAGAGAGAGAGAGAGAGAGAGAGAGAGAGAGATAATCACTGTACCGTTCATAAAATCGTTAGTGTGCATTAGATCCAATTATATTTTTTTAAATAAATTTATCCTTTTTTCCCGTCATTTTATTACTCATAAAAAATGGACATTGAACGAACAGGGCTGCCTCGTTCCACTTTGGACCAAAATAGTTTTTATTGTCAAAATTCACAAAATGCTCCATCATATCGGCTCCCAAAATATATATATATATATATTTTTTTTTCAAATTGCACTTTTATCTATAAATCTTGTATAGATTCATGTAAAAAGCACAGCTTGATACGAAAAAAATTGCCCTTGGTTCACCACAATATTGAAATTTTTTAAATTTAGATATCATTTAGAATCTTCGTCGTGAGTTTATAAAAATTCGAGGAATTCTCCTGAAAAACATCGAAAAAAAGTTTTGTCCTGTGAAGCAGATCAGCTGTAACCGGCTGCAAGTCCCTTCATTTTTCTAACATCTGGATGAAATATTTCGAACGACACAATCGAAAGCTGTTATGATTGCGTAAAAATCGATTCTTATAATTTACACATGGAAGCTCTTAAGGTTACGTTAAAACAGATTAAAATCCACAAATCTAGTTCTCGAACGAAAAGAAGATTTGCTATCGTTGATAAATTATAAATATTATCTATTATATTAATATATTAAATATAATATTTAAATATTATATATTTAAAAATAAACCTCAAAAACGAGTAAAAAAAAGAAATAAGAGCTCAGAAAAGTGAGTCACGGAGTCACGATAGCGGCAGTTTGTGACATGGGTCTCGAGGCCAAACGTGTCTGACCCTTGAATCGAACTCGATCCTCGTTTTTTTCTCTCCTTTTTCTCCTCACTTCCTCGTTCGTCGTGAAATCGACGTGGGTCAACATTTTTTTTATCGATCGCAACTACCTCCCGCTCTCTCACTCCCGAAGGAATTGCTCGATTATTCGTTTCAACAACCGTTTGACCACCACGATACTCTTCGATAATTCAAAATTACCCAATGCTATACCAATAAACAATCATATCAAATAATCCATAAAATAATTTAAAAAAAAAAAACTTTAACAAATTAAAAATGAGTTACTACTGCTACAAGAACTATAATTATTCATTATTTTTATGCTATCAAAATACAATTTATTCCATTCATCACACAAAAGTTATTTCTCACAATGAATTTTCTGTTCTCTTTCGTATGGAAACTACGAAAAACCATAAAACGCAAATAACGGTTAAAACCGACTGGAAATGCAATCAGCTAATTGCTTTATTCACCCGGACAAAAAAAAACGATTTTCCATTCATTGCAAAGTAATTCAACAAATTCGTGAATCTTTTTGCTCAAATTTATTGCAGACCAGGTGTGTGCTGAATTATTTGATTTTTCCTTTCTATCTTTTTTTTATCCCCTTTTTCTCTCTCTTTGGGTGAATGAGCTCGTTCATGGCGACGCCCGGGCTACGTTCACATAAAAGCGTGGTATTTGCTATCCTCTTCGGGTAACACGTACACATGTACTATATAGAAGAAAAGCTCCATGGCACAAACTCACCATTTCTATCTATGTATGTGTGTGTGTGTGTGTGTGTGTGTGTGTGTGTGTGTGTGTGTGTGTGCGCGCGCGCGCGCGCGTGTGTGTGTGTGTGTGTGTGTGTGTGTATTCTCGGTGGTTAGCCTTGAACTCTTGGGGAACGTTGCCCGACGCCGCTCTACATTAAGCTGCCGGCTTCTACCGCAGCCGTCAGGCATAGCGGGGTATCTTGAACACCTCTCTCTCTCTCTCTCTCTCTCTCTCTCTCTCTCTCTCTCTCTCTCTCTCTCTCTCTCTCTCTCTCCCCTCTCCCTCTCCCTTTATATACTTACCCAGACGGATATCGGAACTTCTCCATTGCACAATTTGCTCTTGCAATCTTTCATTTTATTAGATAGGCCAACATGACACTAAACATGCTACAGCACATAGTTTATGAAAAAAATTATTTTCCGAAATTCACAATTAAACAATTGCAGACCTAATACTAGAAATGAAGATAAAAATAATAATGGTTTTTGCAAGGCAATCAAATGTTCTCATTGACTGTATCTAGGGATCGTAATTTTCATAGATTTTCGCGAATGTAACTTATTTCAAATGATGAATTTAAAAATTTCTAGTTTCTTTGGTAAAAATAATCGATGAAAGAATATCTATGAAAAAAGGAGGGATCACATTCGTGGAGAATTTAAGTACTTTGTACTTAAATTCTTGTACAAATTCTTAAATTCTTGTTGCTTGTACGATAAAATGCGATATTCCATTTTATATGGCTTCAAGGACACTTGTCGCGAAACACCAGCCACAACAACCATCACCTATATATATCATGAGTCACCGGACGTCGCCGCGAGGCATAGAAAACATCCCAATTGCACATTCGTTCTCGCTCACATTTGCGCTTCGTTGCAATATCGCAGCATCGAATCCCGGAGCACAGAGGACAAAAAGATCACCGTGAATTATTTTTACGTATTTGTGGATGTATCAATTGATAAATATCAAACAAATAAATTTTTATAAAATTCCATTCATTCCTTCATCATTTTAATGAAGAAAAGTAATCGGAATGTATTTAACAATCCAAACGATTTTACAAGTAATCTTTTAAATAATTACACAGTCTTTTAGTCGTTATTCAAAATACAGTTAAAATTTAGTCTTAAAAATTGATGTTACGTTGAATATTGCCACGTTTTGGACTTTTTTTTATTCTAAATTACTTTACGTTTTGAAATTTAAATGAATCATCCATATATCCGTTTGTGCTCGATTTGTACGAACCAGAATTAGCATGTACTTGAATTTGTGATCTAAAATTGCATCGAATAATCTGTTTAAACACGTGTGTAGGCTACATATGTGACTATGTACGGGATGTTGAATCGAGGAAGCTCGAATCTTACACACAAATACGTACAAACACACACACACACACACACACACACACACACACACACACACACACACACACATCTATAGCTTGGGTGGCGAGAGAATTTCGTCTCACCGCGCTGGGGATTATACGCACGGCAGTGACCGAGGACAGGCATCGCGGTCAAGGCCTGACGTGACCCTTGCACACCACATGCCGACCGTTCGTCTCTCTCTCTCTCTTTCTCGCTTGCTCTTTCTCTTCTCGATTGGTCGCCCTACGGTACAACGTCGTATGGGTCTTACGCGATCAATTTGTCGAGCTCCAACAATGTGTATCATCGTGGATTCCATCCCGTTATCTTCCTCAATTTCTTCATTTTTTCCCATTCGTTCTCCCCTCAAAAATCATTGACCCTTGAAAATTTGTTCTCTAAAGTTTCGCTATCAATTCCGAATGATCGAAAGTTATTACCTAATTAAATTAGATTAAGTAGAATTATAAAAGATAAAGAAAACATTGAAAAGAATGGTAATATTTATTTGACGGTTATGTTCGATCTCGAGGCATTTGATAAATGGAAAAATTGATTAGCGAATCCTGTCTCGATGAAATCGAATTTTCTTTCGTTTGTCTGTACTACTTACGAAAAAATTAACAAATTGATAAATGAAACAGGGCGTTCTGCTCGCCTGGGATTTGAAAAAGAATAAGTGCCGAAAGACAGAAAGGAAGGAGGAAAAAATAGAGAAAGAAGATAAGAAAAAAGGAAAGTCTGGTTTCTAGGCGTGCTGGCTCCGCATGGAATCCAATCAATAAATATTACAATGGAGAGAGTAAGCGAGAAAAAATTCTCAAGAGAGAATGAAAGAAAAAGTGAGAGACAGAGAGAAGGAGCGAGAAAATGCCACAAAAGTAGGGGAACAAATATATATGTGTAGTTGACTAAACCATCTCGCTCCATCGTGTAGAATGTACACGATACTATATACGCAAAAAAAAAAAAAAAGAAAAAACGATGTATATCCTGGCGTCTGAGAAATCTCTCGTGTTCTCGTTGCCGGCAGAGCCAGCAGCGCGTCGAGTCCTGTACGTATACAGGACATCACAGCTCGCCATTCGTCCCACCAACACCAAAGAACAGCAGCCCTCTGCTAGAAAAAGGAGGAGAGAGAGAGAGAGAGAGAGAGAGAGAGAGAGAGAGAGAAAGCGAGAGCGAGGGCAATAGCGCGCGAGATATTTCTCCCGACCCCCTTTGACATCCCCCAAGATCCATCCCCTCCAGCCACACTTTGTACGAATATCGTAACCCCCCGTGTCCCCCCTTCCGTCATACACCCACACATCCATAACGCAGAATGTGTATACATTAGGGTTGAACTTTCTCTCTCTACCGGGCTCGCAAGCTCCTTGCCCCCCTTGTACTTTACTTTTCTACTAGTAGCGAATTAAAACCGCGTTCATGCGCAGCCCGCGGAACGGCGTAATGATTTTTTGAGGGGGCGAATCGAGTGGGGTCACGAGGATGGCATGGACGAGACGAGGGGCGAAGAGCAGAACGGGGAACGGGGGACCGAAGCTTGATCGTACAGGCTATATACAAACCATGGAAGTGGGGTTTACGGACAGTGGAAACGATGGGGTAGCACATCGAATGTTATAACAGTAGTGTTGGTAAAGTAGCGGGTAGTTGGTCCTTCCTACGGTAGGTGGATGAGCCAACAACGACAAGAGAATGAGATATGTAAAGAGAGAAAGAGAGAGGCAAACTACAAGGATGAAAAAACAGCAAGTGGATGAGAGAGAGAGAGAGAGAGCACAACGCTCGTCGGAAACGTTCACGACCAAGGCGAAACCCTATCATAGAAAAAGAAAGATTACTCCCAGAAGTGGAAAAAGGGGTGAGATCTACGAATGAGAGCAAAAAGGATAACGATAACGCAGCTTTCTCTTAGTTTCCTTTTGTTTCAGGGCGTAGGATACTCATTGAACTGCCGGGAAATGGTCTTCTTTCCACTCTCAATTCAGTAAAGCCTTTCCCCCAAAATTAGACTTGAACAAATATTTTTTTCGTTTTATTTCATTCAATTACAACTTACAAATTATAATCCTATTCGTCTGTACCAATTAAATACTGAGCTTTCAGCAAGCTACAACCAAAATGAAATTCTAGCTTTGATTTTATCTCAAAATGATTATTACGATTTTTTTAAATAGCCTTAGTACAGATTTTCGACTATTTTCGGACAATTCGTTTTCTGTAGGTAGCAAAAAAACAAGTTACACGTGAACTAATTGCCTGTTTTACGATCAATTTTTTTTTTTTTTTTTTTTTTTTTTTAATGCAAATTTTGTTTTACTGTTTGAGGGATGAGTGTGCTTCCATATTTTTAAATCACTGTTGTTTTCAGTATTGAAAACATTAATCTTGACTCAGGAGTACAAAAAAGAATATGTCTTACGTGATAGAGAGAAAAGATGATGTAATACATCCTTGTCGAGAAGAGGGAAAAACGTATTGGGGTGGGTTCTTTTTTTCATGGCCGCTGGGCCGTGTATATATATCAAAGCAGGATTTTTCTTCCTCTTACGAAAATACGGTCGCTCCTCATACAATCTTATTTGTTCAGTCTATAATTTCGTGTCATGTCTCATCGTATGATTTAATTGATAAATACTAAATACATCGAAATTCTATTAGAGATTCGAATTGGTTCTAGTGGCAATTAACGCGGTCGGCTTAATTAAATTAATGTAAGAGGAGAATGAAAAAATCAATTGACAAATTTGAACAATTTAACTTAATTTCTGATTGCTTTCCTGGCAGTAACGGAAACCTTGATTTTTTTAAATATCTTCTGCTGTGTACAACTGACAAAATATTGAAAACTCTTCATACTTTATTTCCCAGCGATTGCACGTTAACAAAAATGTTCGACTCTCCAAAAAATCAACAAAACGTTACAATACTTTCGGTCTCTACAAAAGATTTATCCGTTAACAAAAATAATTTTCTACATGTTGCGAAATAATAGCGCTTATATATCCTACGTGCGGAAAACTTTTGCTGATCTAAAAAAACTAGCAACGACGAACATGTGGAATTGTATTTTTGTTCTGACAGCTGTCCGTGATCTCGTTAGAACAACGTTGCTAACTTTCATACCATGAAATTAATCAATCATAATAAAATTGAATAAATTTTCTTTACCTTCAAATAAATTCACTATGTGCCATTAAACTATTTTAACTTAAAATAAAAAATAAAAACAAATTGTGACATCGAGAAACAAATATTGTCAAAATCGAATCCAAGTTTATTGAAATTGGTTAGATCGATAAGAAGTTAGATCGAAACGAAAGAGGTGATGATAAATGAAGCTACTTATTTATTTCGAATCGAATGTTTTCCAATCAATATCTCTTCTAATTGATTTACTATTACGAAAATGAATGAACAAATTTTGATGTCCAAATAATAGTTGTTAGAACGAAATTTACAAAGCAATTATGAACACGACTGAACAAATTTTGTTCTATCCCCCTTTATTTACTTCATGTAAATATGCTAACCCCATGGTGCTCTGTTTAGACACTCCGAAGAGACAGTTATAAACATTAATACAATGTTTGAAGGTCGTATACAGCTGTTGAATCATTAAATTTATGAAATTTCGTCTCTCGTCATAATTGAAACTCGTTATAGCTTGGCGCATTTTGATCCAGGCTTGGACGCGCGCACGGGGGAGAGAAAGAAGTCTCGAGAAAGGGGGATCGCAGACTATCCGGTGTATAAAGCCCCACACAAGCCACTCGGTCCCCACCACAATTTCTATCTTCACTTTCCTTCTCTTTCTTCTTTCTCCTTTTTTTTTGCACCCTCCCCACCTCGTTTCTGCGTACGCACTATTTTTTTAGTCCCCATTTATTACGACAGATGTCTCGTGTGCCGATAAAAAGAATATATATAGTCTGTAACCTTCTCCCTGTATTGCAGTATCACACATGCTCAAATTGCCAAAAAATGTATAATGCGACGTAGAAGAAATTCATACGAATATCGCCACAAATTGCGATCATTGAAACAACTGAAATTAACGCATGAACAGTACAAATTAAAACATTTCTTCCGAATAATTATCATCAAAATAATATGTTCGAATGAATTGTTTTTTTTTTCACTCAATACACATTATAAATTCTTTTAATAATACCTTTTTTTTACTCATATGACTATAAAATTAGCAGACTAATCGAAGCGGTAAATAAATAATTATGCACGTACCGCAATATCAAATTTTCGATTCACTGCTTTCCACGAAATTATTTTATCCAGGTCACTGCAAAAATGAACAGGCAGTCTCGCCGTTTTATTTCACATGTACACTGAAGTCGAGAGTTTTTTTTTTAATGATATTTTATTGAGATATTATCTCTTCTTACATGCCGAGGATCTTTCAGGTGTTATATAATCGATGTCATTTCCCCTCATTTTGGTGCTCTCGTCTGTCTAATCTCCGATATACAGTCGCGTCTCTTCTCTCATACATGCTGCACGTAGATCGTACATCCTTGGTGCTACTCTATTTTCTATAACGATACATTCAAGTTTGCGATATCATCCCTCTTTGTCTCTCAACCTCCCTCCCTCTCTTTCAGTCATACTCTATCTATATATCTCTCTCATTTAGGTCACTGACTATATAATCATGAATTATCTTAATAAAACAGTATTCTATATTATTCCTAATCCATTTTCAGCTGTACGGACCACATAGGTCGATTAATGTGGCCCAGAAATATTTTTAGAACATTAACAAAAGTCCAGCGTGATATCGTAAATACGTCAGGCAGTTGAGAAATATTTCATTCATAACGAACATAATAAATGTGTAAATCTAAATCTGCAGTTTTATTGTCATCGTTTTATTACTTTTCCTTATTTCCTCTATGAGAAAAGTAATATTATGTATTACTGAATTTTATGGCTTCATGACGTAAACAGTGCTTTTACGTAATTCCTTTTTACTCCCATTAATATTTGAATGTACAGACACATATATATATACTAGCTGTGCCGGCGGACTTTGCCCGCGGCGCATCTATCTATGCATTTACGAAAATGTATTTTTCTTTTTTTTTCTAAGGGATTGTGGAAAATATTACATGAAACACAGAGTAAGTTCCGCACTATGCCAGTGTGTGGGATTCTTATACCTACTAAAAACCACGCACCCTGTTTCACTTAAAAAAATAAAATCCCTAGAAATTTTATATTAAACAAATTTACATTAAAAAAATGAATGTATAGAAAAGATAAATATTTAAACAATTTCATACTCGTACAAATAATTTAAATCAATCACATAGCTGTACGCTCGGCTTCGCTAATGTCCGTCCCCATATCTATTGTGGCTGTTGATATTTTCATCAGATTTAGTTTTGTGTTATATGAGAAAAAAAAATTCAATTCCGTATTGAACGATGTATTGAAATGTTACACGGCCTGTCTCTTTGCCATTCTTTTTACATTTTAATCATAATTTTTCGTTTTTTTTTCAAATAAAATACTTCAAAAAAGATGCTCAATTTTGAAATTTTTCATCGCTGCACTAAAATAGCTGTAACTTTTTTTCTGTTTAAAATTGAAACTCCAGCCACCGCTCATTCTCTTCATTTTTGAATTATCTTTAAATAGGTAATTCGTTTTTTTCATTTATCTATATTTTTTAATTACTGATGAGTTTTTAAAGTTGAACATTGAATAATAAAATTTGAACTTTTTTTTCAAATTTCCTTAAAAAACATCATATAGGAATTTTATACAGCCTACAACCTAGTGTGAATCGTGAGCTTTCTTCTTGTAAAAGATTCATCGAAATCGGTTCAGTGGTTCTCAACTGAAAAGCGGCCAAACATTTTCTTCGCCAACAGATTTATATATATAGAGAAGAGATATATAAATGAAAACTATCTCGTGGTGCACGTGAGCTTGAATCGAAGAGACAGGTAATGACTGAAAAGTAAATCGGGAAACGATCACGAGATGAAAACAGGTCGTGTGCCGAAAACGTGTGCGAAACGAAGCTGACAAAACGGCATGGTCGCTTTGTCAATTTTGTGTATCCAGATGCCCATGGCCTTTTGTAAGCTCCTTTCTTTCCTTGTTTCCTGTATTGGGATTCTCTTGGAAAAGACTCACGAGGCTCCGGCGCACGCGACGACGCGCGTCACCACCGCTGATTCTTCGTGTAAGTGCGGTTAAACTTCTACCTAACATATGTATAGACGTGTATATATATATATATATATATATATATGTATGAATATCGTTCTAACTGTATTCAAGTAGAAGCAGCCGCGCAGCTCAGACGAAGGCTCACTCGTCGGAGTCACGGCCTAGTCGCTTGTGTGTCCCGAGGTATAGTCTTTGAGTCAAAGTAGTAACAGACTATGTTACTACCGACCGCGTGGCACATTATCCGTTTGTATATATGCGAAACGTTCTCCAGTGGATTCATTCCGCACACACTCAGACACGGCCTATCTGTCTCTTTTTTTGTTCTCAACGTGTTTTTTTTTTATTATCTCCCGCTTCATACCATTTTTTTTTTAAATCTCCCCTTCTCTCATCAATTTCTCTTCCCACTCTCATTTTTTGAACTCCCTTTCTGTCTCTCTCCGTCCGTTTTTTCGTTTCATTTCTTTCTTCCTCTTTCTCATATCATCACCGTTCGGTTTACTCAATCTCATTTTTTCGCTCCTCTCTCTTTCAAGCTTTTCTCTTTCTCTTTTCATCTTTCTCAAGCTTTACGCTGTTTTATTCTTCCTCTTACCCGCACTTTTTTCTCACTCTCGCTACTTTTTTATCTCCCTCACACGACTCTCTTTCCTCTCGTGCTTTCTCGCCGTTGTGGGCTCATCCTCTTTGCCTCTTCGTCACGACCACGAGACTCTCGCCTATCGCTCTTCTTTCGACCCCTTCTCTTTTTCTTCGCGGCGTCGCGCGACGCCCTTGTCACTTTCTCTCTCTCCCTCAATCCTTCTCCCTCGTGCTTCATCTTTTTCTCCCCCTTTTTTGCTTTTTCTCTCTCTCTCTCTCTCTCATTCTCTCTAGAGTACCCCTTCCTCCCTTCAAGCTCTCTCGTTTTACTCCCCTTGGGACGAAACATCTCTCTCCCCCCCCCCCCCTCTCTCTCTCTCTCTCTCGATCGCGCAATTTCGTGCATTTTCGTGCGGTTTCGCGGGATCCCTCATGCCTTCTCTCTCTTGCTCTTTCTCTCGCTATATCCCTTTACCCGCTCGCTCGCTCATGCGGGGCTGCTGCCTGACAGCCTTCTCTACTACTCCCCTCCGGTCGTGCGTCGCGGCTGCGGCCCCTTTCGCCCCGGTTTCGGCCTTTCTCGTGACGTTTTAGGGGTTAGTTCCTCCGGCGTGACGGCTGAGGCATGGCAGGTCGCGCGTATACACTCCACGATATCGCCACGACACGCGCTACAATCGCGGAACGAGCTGCCGTTCTTGCTCCATTACTGTGATCCCAGAAATAAAGAGAAAGAAAGAGCCCAAGACACAAAAGAAACTGCTTAAGAGACACAAAGTCAACAAACACATTTTATTTTGTTTCTTATTTTTTTATAATCATCCACTCAGCCAATACGTTTATAAACATACGTACACGAGAACTTAACTATACGCAATTGTATTTGTACACACGAAATAAGTAACGACGATACAAAGTTTCGGTTCAGCCTCGAGTGCTTCGTTCATCCCCTAAGTCTGAAGGGTAGTTTTCAAAATTCGCTCCATATAACATATATAAATATATTCGTGCAGCATCAACAGCAGCGTGGACCAATTGCTGCACGGCGAAAGGGCGCGCTCTCGAAATCAGCCGTTGCACGAATTTTCGAACTGAAACGCGCGCGAGATGATCGCTTGCTCGCCGAAACATTCAGCATTCTTCTCGTTGCCTCGGGCTTCAATCGTCAAACGTTTAAATAATAATCAAGTTCACGTGTGCCACGGGTGATAAGTTTTACCAATCGCCAGTTTTTTACCGTGCTTTCTTGTGACGTTTTTTTACTCCTTGAAACTCCGATCTTATTATCGAACGATCGTTGTTCTTTTTTTTCGCACTAATATCTGCCCGAGTGATTCTGGTTTTGGCGTGTTAAAAAAAAAACGCGATCGGCCGGTCAGAAAAGAATTTTTGTGAATATTGCTGCAGGTTATTTATTGATACGTGCGACACTCGAAGTTCGGCCAAATAATGCAATTTTTTTTACAAGGTGGCGTTATTCATAGATAAAAAAAAACAAATAAATAAGCGTTTTTTATATATACAGAAGATTTCGGCAAAGACTTAATCATTCGTTTCGAAGCATTAGCCGAGGCAAATCGGGAGAAAAGGTCATCAGTGACGTTTCGCCAATTCTTTCGATCGAGGAATGAGAGAAAAAAACGTGAATTAAGTTGTTTTTGTTTTATTCTCCTTCGCCTCCCTCGCGTGATTCATCGCTTTGACGAAAGCACAAAATCGCGATTATATACCAAAAGTTCGGAGTGCAGTGAAAGTGCCTTCGTAGTTTATTCAGAAGCCAATGTCAAAGTACCCAAGGTATCGTAATTACATACAATTTAACACTTCAATAAAAAAATATGTAAATGCGAAATGAAATTTTCGTTCAAGTGCGAATAGTTTGAATAATCGTGCAAGATTTTGACGTTTGGACATTTTTTTTCTCTTCTCGTGAAATGTCTTATCCCTCCTGCTCGATAACTCGGAATATCTTATCGAGATTTATAGATATATATATGCGCAAGTGTTCGTACACCGTTTATACACCATTTTTAATTCCCAACGCTTTGGACGATGTCGTTATTATTATTTTTATTATTATTATAGTATCGAATAAAGTCCATATAGATCACGAAGGCTTGTTAACAGATCCTTCTGACATCTGAGATAAGCGAAGGATGTTTCGTAAAATAAAAACAAAAAATGGAGATTATGATGTATTAGCAGCATTACGAGTCTGTGTGTGCGCTCAAAATCACTGATAACAATTTTTTTTTTTCATCAATCTCGTATTTAAGTGTACCAAGTTCTTGATTGTAGACGAAGAAGAGAAAGAGTGAGGGTGAGAGTGAGAATGCTTTGAATTATAGAGAGCTCGCTGGTCTGTAACTTTATTTTCAGAATTATTATTATTTTTTTTTTTATCGTTTCACCAAGATAGCATTTTTATCAGCGTACATTTAACGCTTGCACTTCTACGAGTAACAGACCATTATTTAATCGTATCCTCTGGCTTGGCTCCAGAGTGACGACTCTGGCTTGGCTCCGGAGTGACGACCCATTTTTTTATTCGCACTGTTGGCAATAAAAGAAGAGAGAAGCAACAACATAAAAAAATAAACGAAAAAAAAAAGAAAGCAAAGCGCCTCCCGCATTTTCTATTGGTATTTCCTTTTTTTCTTTTTGTACTCACGAAATCGTGCAAAAGAATTATTTTTACACCCTCCTCTCTCGAGTCTTGACTCGGGGCCAATCTTTCCGTGCTTAGAAAAATTCGCGACGTAATTGCTTCGAACAATTTTTTCGCACTCTCTCATTTCACTCCGCTCCCAAAAATACATTTCGAAAGTTTGTAGGAATATTCTTTCGTTCTCGCCAAATGCAGTTCGCAACGGAAAAAGCCAAAAGGTTGAAGAAAATAATATCAGACGACTGCAGGAAAATAAAATTAATTAAAAATTCAATGACTACAATCTCACAAAATAAGTTTTTATCTGATTCTTATCGGCTGCTTACCGTCTTATCTCAGTTGGTCATGCTCCTAGAGAAATTATGTTAGTAAAAAAAAAGTAACAGTACGAATTCAACTTCGAATTAAATCGAGTAAATGATTCAAATCGTTGCTATGTGAAAATTCAAGAAAAAAAAGCCTGACCTCCTTTATAATTTCTTTGTTGTCTCTTTTTCTCGTTACAGGTGAATAGATATAACGATGGTAGATACGCAACATTTTTGTCTGCGATGGAACAATTACCAGAGCAGCATCACATCCGCGTTTGAGAATCTTCGCGATGACGAAGATTTCGTCGATGTCACACTGGCCTGCGATGGCAAGAGTCTTAAAGCGCATCGCGTCGTGCTCTCAGCCTGCAGTCCATACTTTCGGGAACTGCTTAAGGTAATTACATTTTATTATTTGTTTATCAATTCATCAAATTTTTCCTATCAATTTTTCCAATATTCAAATAATTTCGCGTTTATTTACTTCCTATTTTAATTCTCCATTTAAGAGCCACTTTACAAATGTTTGCTATTCATTTATTTAACCATAAACTCCTCCATTATTTCATAACTAATTTCTTAAGGGGTTCATATTTATTTATAATTATTATTTGTATTGGATACTCGTCAAAATAATTAGCAACTTCATACGAAGTTTAAATCCCTTCCAAATGTTTTGTCCAGAAAAAACACAAAGAATCTTTTCTAAATGTTCGTCCAGAAAAAACAAAAAGAAGTTTACGGTTTCGTTACAGAGCACACCGTGTAAACATCCGGTGATAGTACTTCAGGATGTGGCATTCAGTGATTTGCATGCCCTCGTTGAATTTATTTATCACGGGGAGGTGAACGTCCACCAGAGATCACTAAGCAGTTTCCTTAAAACTGCGGAGGTTCTGAGGGTCTCGGGTCTAACGCAACAGGCCGATCAGACCGAGCGAGATGAGGTGAGTCTCGATAAATATTCCAGTTTATTAATTTTTTTGGTTTTTTTTTAAATTTTAATATGATTTTCTTAGTTCGATAAAAAAGAATTGCGCGAAAAATAACATTTTTTCGATCGGTCGAGATATCCAATGATCGATAGGCTCGATGGTCTTTTATGAATTTGTAAATTCACTCATTCGACGATTAACCAGCTTGGAGAATTTCTCTTATCTGCGCCATACTGAATTTAACTTTAATTCTTAAAACCCTCCCCTTTTCACCGTTATTTCTCATTGGCATTATCTTCAAGCAGTACCGAATCATGCGTCTCTGTCAGAGATTGTCATAGGTCAAGCAGACCCGATAATCGATATTGTATTTGATCCTCAGTTTTATTTTTATTGAGACTCCAAATTTTATGTGACGATTTGCGGCCTCTGATTGTCTTATCATCCCCGTTTCTAGTATAGAGAAAGTATTTCACAAGTTCGTCCGGATTTCACGTCATTTTATCCCGATTCAACGATAAAATTTTTTATTTCTAAACACTTTTACTTTTACAAACAATAAACAGAAAGAGAATTTAGACAATTTTTTTTAGTATCAGGACTAATATTTTTCAGACGTACAGATAAATGTTTTCGAAAATTCCTCCGTTTTATTCGCATTTTCGATTTTTTTTATAACGTAATTTTATATTGAAAAATATTTATTTGAAATTACGAAGCTTTTTTGTAGTTGTAAATTTTCTCATAAATCACGAAAGTAAGATACTTTGCCGTCAATCGTCAATCTCGTCTCTGTAATAACTCTTTCGCGTATCGGCTCATAATTTAATTGATTCGTTCGACTTTGATTGATGATTAATTTCTGTTTTGTTTTTTTTTTTTTTCGTTAAATCGCGAGAGCCGATTGGTTGCATTCGTGTGAGAGTATTTTTGGTTATTTATTGTGTTCAGCTATCGCACGTACGTGCATTGGCAGCCCGTACTAACCATTTACAACCGCATGATAAGCTGGCCGATGAGAGTTTCCCGAGGGGTGGTTCACCACCGACACCGGCGACGCCAACCCCAACCTCGGTTCAACACATGCTTAGACGCGGACAAATACGAAGAAACGAGATGCGCTCGCCGGACTCGCACGACGAAACGACCAAAAGAATACGCGTGCATTCACCACCGTTGAACAACAACGACGCAACGCCAACCGATTTTTCAATGGTGAAAAATCACTTGTCCTCCAAGGTCGAGGGTAATGGCCTTCATGATGAAAACAGTCGTATCGCTGAGGATAATATTAAGTGTGAACCCTTGGAATTGACCGGTGGTAATGGCGGCACTGCCGGTAATAACGAGGATTCTTCCGACTCGGGAGCAGCCGCCTCCGATCGCCCACCAGCATCGGCAAGCAGTAACGAACACGATCACGAACCCGAACATCCATCCACACCCAATTATTTACCTGAGAGCAAACTCTTCACCTCCACACCGGGAAGCTTTAATTTCAGCATGGCAGCACTCACCACCGATCACACACCCTTATCAGGTGAGAAATACATTTTTTTTACTATCCACAACGGGCCTGTACGCACACGAAACAGTTTATTTTTTTATTTCATCTTTTTCACTCGCTTTCTTCTTGTGAAAAATCTTTTTTTATCAGAGTTTTCAATGTGTCTTGAATAGTCGAAAAATCGCATTTTTTTAAGTTCAATGCATGCGTGTTTGTAATTGTTGAAACGATTTTTTGTATCGTGCTTTTTGATATTTCAAACTTTTTATTGCTATTCGAAACTTCAGCGAATTTTGTTTATGAAGATTTTCGTGAAAATTCGTGAAATTGTTCTATTCCACGTCTTTTTTGATATACGAAACGAGTAATTTTATCTTTTTTTTTTAATTGGTGTTTTTTTTTGGGATTGTCGTTTGATTCTCGTTCAATCATCAGCATCTGTGTGCATCTGTGTTTCAACAAAGCTTCTTTTTGTTATTCCTTAGACATCGTACTCTGTTGATTAATTATTCAATGAAGTATGAGGTGAGTTTTGGAACTGGATCAAAATGTCGATCAAACGATTTGCGAAAGAACAATAAACAAACCCGAATATTTCACTCGATTTTATTCCTACAAATTAAATGAATTTCGAAGTTTTTTACTTAAATTATTATGCGTGATTGGAAAAATGCAAAAAGATCAATGAATACAAAAGTTTTTAATTCAAATGGGAAAATTGACGAATTAATTAATTTACGATTTTATTTTAATTCATTTGCAATGAATTTATTGAACCGAGACCACACTATCCAAAACGATCTCATGCTTGATAAACAGTATTGTGCATCGTATATTTTTCGATAGATCTTTTTAATTAACTCATTGAAAAAAATTCATAATATAAATTGCAAATTTGCGTATGGTCCGTTGTCTGTTTTCATCACAAATCATCGACGAACTACAATTTCTACGTGTAACTCTAGTGAAATTTCCAGGACTAGGCCACGGCTTACAGACGCCCGATCTCGCAGGAACTTCACAAGGTAAGAAAATTTTTCATACATTCGTAACGTCCCTATAAAAAAAAAAACGAACAAAGAACGAAGAAAAAAGGCAAGGAGAAAAAAGTCACAAGATTTTCGCGAATCACCGTCTCGGCAAGAACGATGGAAGGGATGACGTACGAAAAAAAGGAAAAATCACAGCTCATCTATTAACTATTCTTTTGATTTTTCGCCTTTTCTTATTTCTTCGTTCTTTTCAAAGTAAACTTCTCGCTACTCTGTTATACTTTTATTTTTATTTTTATTTATTTTTTACCTTCAATCGACTTGCCAATACATCTCCAAGAGCCCACATGACTCTCGATGTAACGGTTATGGTCTAAAACGTCAATCATTACTTGTGCAGTTATATCAAACTAACAAAAACAAAATTTACTTAAAAAAGATTAAAAAAAAAAAGAAACACCAAATTACGAAAATTGAACAACAAAAAACCTTTTTTTTTATATTTATTTTTAATTGGTTGCGGTGAAAGAGCACTACTGTCTGCTTGGAAGATTAAATTTCTTCTAATTAGCATGCGTTTCAAAATCATTTTTTTAAAACAAAATTTCCGAACAAAAAAACAACAAAATTTCATCATTTCTATTACTTTACGAAATCATCACGAGTCGCTTACATTTTGCATTTCATGAAATTCATTACCGTCGCGGATATAAATATATATACAAATATATGTTATATATATTTTTTCATGACGTAGATTGGTGGTGACGTGCCGAAAGTTTTGTCAGATCATTAGCACAAAAAATCAATGTTTCAATGAGAAAAAATCGTAAATAAAATTACCTTGCAGAGTTTTATATGATTTGAGATTTTTTACACATCTATATTTTTGTTTCTGATCAATTCACTTTATCAGCTGATAATTGATTATAAAAAAAAAAAATGAAACCCGGTGAGTAGACAAAACAGAGCATCGAAATAAACGTAAATTGACTATTTGGTCGCGAATAATTGTGGACAAAATCGGCATCGAGCCACCAGCCTCGTATCGATCATTTACCCAATTGGCATATACAATAATGTGAAAGAGAGAATCGTGAGTTTGGCATCACTGTACAATTTCAATTGGACCATATATTTTGAAATATCGATTGCGAAAGAATTGAAACAAAAAATATTATAAAAGCAGAAAATACAAACAAGTCCCTGTAGATAAATTGGGGAAAGATTGGCGTCACTGGAAATAGACAAACAAAAAACACATTCGTCGTCGATGGTCATCGAGAACCGATGATTATTTACGATGTGAAAAATTGAATCCTTGTTAATTTTCTCGATAATTGAAAAAGAAAAGTTAAAGAATCATCGATCGTTGACCATCGGTACATTTAGTTATAGTTATCGTGCCGTGCTCGTACTGTCCGAATTGTAAGTTTTGTATCAGTGTTTTGTCGTCGTCCTATTCCATAATTCGTATCTTCGACGATTTCCGTCATCGATGCAATTCGACTGTCCCTATGCACGTCGGATTCGAAAGTAATTAAATCGAAATAATACAAAAATACATGGTGTCGTGTGTAAATTAGGAATTTATGGCTGACCCGTTGTACGAACTACGTAACGATCTAGTTTTATATCAACGAATTAAAAAGGATTATCAAAATGAGGATGCGACAGGATTATATTTTGAAAAGGAATATTTTTTTTGTCTCAACGGTTTATATTTGTTCAAACACGTCATCAATATGTTGGGCAACATTTAAAGAGCCGCGTACGAATAAAGAAATCTCGAAATAATTATAGTGAACAATTATTGGAAAAAAATCTCGAAGTACCTCGAATTCCTGAACGACAAATGATCCTGGTTTTATTCAAATTGATCAGTCGTTTCAATTTCAACGGCAAATTCATTCGAATGCTTTTTTTTTTCGAAATATGCTCATCTCTGACACATACAATCGAATACAAAAAAATTGTCGAATTAATAATGGGCAATTATTCATGCTTACGAATGAATATTCATGAGAGAATAAACTTGTTTTTGAAAAATTGTCAATTTTTCGAAAAGAAGAGCAACAGAAAAAGTCTCGTGATATTTTATATTTGTGGAGAGCAATTATTCATCGTTATTTGGGCCGTCTGTGGTCCCGCTTGACATTTATTCTGTTTCTTCAAAGTCAGTCTCGTTTTTGAGCATGCATACGTGTCATTTGCGTCTCACACGCATAGCTAGTTCGATAAAAGATAAGAATGTTTCTCGCTCTTTCGAGACTCTCCGTCGTTAGCTCGATTCGTTTTTTTTTTTTTTTTTTTTTTTAATTCGATTTATTTTTCAACATCTCTCCCGTCACAGGGTAAAAGCGTGCACCATGTGTTTGCATAACGCAGTGTCTTATGACGTGAGAAGCCTTACAAACGGTCCACATCCGAAAGACAATCAAAAAAGAGAGGCAGAGGGGAAGAAAAAAAAGCCAAGTAGATGGTGATTCAGTACATCTCAAGGTCAATACAATATTTGTCCAAAACTCGACGTTTTGCCATCTTAACATGTGTGACACGGATATTTTTACATGTTTTAACGATCGGCCAATAAAAGTAATCATTTCCGTGTCAAATTAGGCTTTCTTACAACACACACGCATTCAAGCAAATCATTTGACTTTTGCAAAAATTAAAAAAAATATTTAAACTCGTTAAATACTAATTTACGTAGCTTGGAAAGTTGTTAATTTTTTTCCCCAAGAATTCTCCACTTATTGGTCGTAGCGCTACAGACTTAAAGATTCTCAAGATAATCTTCGTGGTAGATTAGTCAACTGATCGACCATTTTACCAAAGATATCAATTCGAGAAAGTTGTTAACACCGATAAAAAATAAAAATTGTTATCAAAAAGTACGATCAATGTAGATAAACATTATAGTCATTGAATTAGGCATTTAAACGTTAATTAAAACCGAACAGAAAGAATTTAAGCCTCTAGAAATGGCAATGTCATCCTGACTCTTCAACGTACCATTTGAACACGTTGCTTCTTTCCTAACGCGCTTAGTCCCGTTTTTAGGCAGCGAAAAACGTAATTGTAAAACTAAAAAACAAATATGTGGCATACACAAAGTACTTCTCAAAGTTTCAAAGTGCAAGGATTCTGAAAATCCTTCAAAAAAGCCTTTCCAACTCGTTCGTCACGAGCACATCGAAAGCAAACAATTTTTAAGGACTCGACGTACCTGCTCCAGTCTTTTTATTATAGAATATATATATATATATTTTTTTTTTCATCGCGATTCGAATAGCAAACGAGCAAAAACTCTTCATTAAATCATACTCTCCTCCCA
The DNA here is from genome assembly GCA_963989365.1 of Rhimphoctona megacephalus. NCBI lineage: Eukaryota > Metazoa > Arthropoda > Insecta > Hymenoptera > Ichneumonidae > Rhimphoctona > Rhimphoctona megacephalus. The sequence goes on from OZ022417.1 coordinate 18,172,399, forward strand.
GCTTTACAATGACCTCAGAAAAGCCGAAACAACCTTGTACAACCTTGGAAAAATATCTAAAAAAAATGCAAAGCAAATAAAAGCGAAAAATTGAAGCGTTATGGGCGAAATTCATCGTTGATCGAGACAGTGAGCAAATTCAGGTGCGGTGTGTCGAGAGTGCCACGCCATCACCGCCTCCATTAATATTTGAACGGCTGGCTTATGCTAGGTTAGTAACAGAAATAAAAGAAGAGAAAAAAAGTTATCGGCGGTCCGGGGCGACGGTTTTTTTCGGGCGATGCGACATAGCGGGGCCAATGGAGGAAGGGAGGGGCGAGGGGGCAAGCAATGACAACGAGGAACCCAAAGGGGAAGAAGGCCAGGGGAGCTTGATAAGCCGGCAGATGTTATCCGCGAAATTCAAGGTCTCTCTATATCTCCAGAACGAGAGAGATGGAGAAGGAAAGAGAGAAAAAGAGAGAAGGACTGCTCGTTGGCAGCGTTGGCCAACTAAACATTGGCTCAAACTAAAAATACAACGACCTTGGTACGCCACTCACGTTCATGCATCGCACCGTGAATTATTAGACACATTAAACTTCACCAGCTCTTTCTATTTCTCTTTTTCTCCCTCTTTCTCGTGCGCTCTATCTCATTTTATCGCTGTTTCTCTTTTCCTCTCTTTTTCTCTCTCTTTACACGAAACGGAGACAAAATGTTGGTTCGTATGTTAGTGAAAATCGTTCGTGCACATGTGCCCCCATTTTTGTAGCCGATGCTGAAAAACCCCCTATTCTATTTGCTTATCACCACCATTTACTCTTTTTTTCCTTCAAAAAAGTCAAAGGCCATTCGGACAGAAATTATTTCCAGATTGGTAGAATTCTAATGCACGATATTGCATTATTTCTTTTAAAATTTCAATCATTCCCCTTTATTTTATTATTGCTTTCTGCATTTTCTCATTTTGGCCGTGTTTCAAAATATAAAAGTGAGAAAATAAGCTTGAAACCATTGTGTCATTGTTCTCAGGTTTCTCGTACAATAATTTTCTCACAAATGCAAAAAATACTTTGAGCAATATGATTAAATTGATCGAATTGTCGGCATATAAAAAGAAAACAATTAATCGTACTCTTACAACGTTGCAACGATAAATATAATCGTGCTGATGCATTGACTTTTAAAGACTCGATTTTTATCACTACTCAAGCCTCAAATTCGAACGGGGCTTTTATTATTTTCATAACTAAAAAAGGAACAGATATTAATATTGTTTAAATGCTATTCAAAATATGTTTACGATCAAAGTTCATATATATCTGAATTTGTTTAATTTCTTTTCTGTCTCGTTTACTTTCCATAATTTACGATCGATGCACTCAGCCTCTCTCTCTCTCTCTCTCTCTCTCTCTCTCTCTCTCTCTCTCTCTCTCTCTCTCTCTCTCTCTCTCTCTCTCTCTCTCTCTCTCTCTCTCTCTCTCTTTCTTTCTTCCTTTTCTTCTCCCTTTTTCTCTTTCAGCAAAGAATTTATCTAAATTCTCTCCGTCTCTCTTTTTCTCCGGTCATTTCGAGTCCTCCGAAACCTCTTCAACCTCTCTGCAAAAATAGAGCACGCCACAACGCGATACACTCGACTCGTTATCTGACAGAAATAAATGCCTCCGTCGTGAAATCATTTTTTTCTCTCTCTTCATATTTCACTTTATTCTCTATTCGCCCCCGATCGTCCTCTCGTTAATATTCTCTCAGTAGTGATCGCGGCCAGCTTCGATTTATCGTCCTTAGCGCACGTAATGCGGTTACGCAAAAAATCATAACACGCTGACGATACAGAGGGAACATGACGATTGAAAAAAAATAATAAATAAATAAATGAGATCGTCCGTCTATTTCATCACTCTCAATCTCGTAAACTCTTTCTTTGTTCCATAGATTCAGCTCGACACTCGAGATACAAAAGGGCACGTTGTTTGAACCCACATGAATATTATTAAATTTCAACGTAATTCCCTTATATATTTATTTGTTTCCCCCCCCCCCCCCCGGGAGTACTTGGAAAATTAGATAAAATATCGCCAATTATTGAACAAGTTTGAAAAAAAAAAACTCAAACACACGGCAAAGTAATTGTTTCTTATCAAGTCGCTAACTGTTATCGTAAATTGAATTATTAATTTTATAGAGCGAATTTAATCTCATTATTCCAACGAAAACGCAGTTTTGCCCGATTTCTGTTCAGGGTTGACGTGCCTATGACGAGAAAGAAAGTCTTTTACTGCAACTTGTCGCGAGGATGAGAAACGAAGCTTATTATTAGCTTGCTTTTCGAGCAAGATCATGAATATTGTTTCTAAAAGTGCGAACGTCTATTCGCTCCGAGTTTATTAGCGAGAGCAAATTTTTTACTCGCTCCTTTCTATATCTGCGTTTTTGGCGTTACATCCTTTTCATTTTTTCCTCTTTATTGAAGCTGCACAGCGTCTCATTCATCCCCCGTTTTCGTATAAAAATGTGAGCCCCCGGTCTTCGATGCTCCATTCTTTTTTCTCTCTCGCGTCTCTAGGCAAAATTTCCTCTTTTTTTTCCACGAACGATCCTCCGTAACGCTCTCACGCGCGGTAGGTAAACCCCCTTGTAAAACCCCCCGAAGACGCGTAAAAATAGCGAACTCGAGATATATGTATCTCGCAGCTTCTCTCGTCCCATGTATTTTTATATACACGCACGTTATACTTGATATCGAAAAAGTTAAAGAGTGCATCGTTACATTACAATTTTAAATTCGTCCTACGTAAAAACTTATTCACTTTTTAACAGGGTTAAATCATCGTGAAAATCATTAAAATATTTATAAATCATTATTAGAATCTCAAACTTAAATGACGGCTTAACAACTTGAAAATTATTCGATATTTAAACTACATCCACTGTATATTATCCTAGTTAACCCCACAGTCTATTTTTTCCAACGTAAATCCCACACTGGGGTAAATAATTACCCCAATCTTCTCTTCAGCATAAAATGTTCCTCGTATGCGATAATAAGATTTAATTATACATCATTCTCTTCATTTTTTGATAACGAAGAGAATGGTGCACGATAAAGTTACATTTTATAAATATTTAATGGTGAAAACTCTGTAAAACTGAAGGAATGGTTTTCAAAAATTAGTTCGGGAAGGAAATTTGACATTTTTGTGGAGTAACTAATTACCGTTGTGGGGTTCTAGGGTTAATAACTAAAATTATAATTATCCGTTTTTCATCTGTCTTTCTTCTAAAAAAATAATAAAAAAAAAAATACGCAATCAATCACAAATACGAATAAAATTGAGGATGTAAACTTTCCTTTCGTCATATAAGCTTATTGGATATTCTAAAATAATTCATTTATCAGGCTATTTTGTGCGAAATATTTGAGAGAACGACTGCTTGCATATTCCATGTATAAATAATGCGAGTAATGGCCCAAATATCGCGACAATCGTGAAAAACGTCGTGTCGCAAAAAAAACATATGCTGAAATGATTAAACTCGCAGATATGTATATAAATACGCGATGTACACGGCTTTCAATTGTAAAATGGTGTGCGTATGTCTATATACAAATAATAATCGCTCACCAGACGACAAAAGACAGTAATTTTGAACACAACGTGCAACGGATAGGCGCTTGTACACCTGAGACAGTGGAAAAAAAAGCGCAAGATATTTCAAGGCCGTAGTTCGGGCGTGTGATGTATGAAGACGATTTATGGGGTCTCGAGCGATTATGGCATTTTTTTTTTTTTTTTTTTTTAATTTCGTTAATGTCTATATTTGCCAATTTTACTGTAGACTTATTGACACTGCCATGTTACGTCAACTGAAAATGGGGTTTGATTAGGAGAAGAGAAGAGGGAGATTCTCTCATTGGGCTCGCTATCACATTTTTAATGTAAAGTAATCGTCACGCGGCAGGCATCTCCTGACCTCGGATAATTCTTTCGTGAAAGGGGAGGAAAGGGGGGGGGGGGGGAGCAACGGAGAAAGAGGATTTTTTTTTCTCCGAATCCCGAAAATTGCGGTTTATTGATTCCACCAAGGCAACGTAAACGGCCTCGTAAAACGACGAGGTGAATAAGACAAAAAAATGGTAACTAAAAATTCGCGAATTAAAAAAGATTACGTTATATTTTTAATGATTTCTTTCGTTTTCTCGAGTCACGAGGCGTTCACTTTTTTTTTTTTTTTTATTTTTTCGCTTGTGTGATCGCGCGTAGGCGAGACAACTCCGCGAGTTTGCCAATTGTGGAACGTTCTTCTCGTTATGTGTATGTGCTAAAACGAATATTTTTACAGCGGGCGTAGAGACGTCGCTGTCTCGCTTCAATATATATACACATTGCTCGTTTTTTTTTGTTTCTTTTTTCATTTAACGCACACTTGATCCGCTACTAATACCAGTACTGTTTGATGTATAAAGATGTATGCACGGTACTCGCATATATACATACATATAAATATAATCGCGTATCCTCGAGGCATACTTCAGCCTATGTGCCTTTGATATATCGTAGAGATCGCGAGCCAAATGCATACGTAGACTTTAGCCGAAAGATTTCTTCGAACTTCATTTTGCTACAGTACGTCGTTCGCTAGAAGAGGAAAAAAAATAGCGGTGTCTGCCGAGCCTGGGTGAGGAGAGAGAGAGGAAGGGGCGAGAGTAAAAGAGTGATAGAGACGTGGTGGAGGAGGAGAAAGAGCGGGAGGGAGAGGGGCATGAGGAAGGTCGTAAAACGCGAATTCGCGAAAGTATTAGCGAGATAAAAGTGCGTAGCCGAAACATCGGACATTAGCACTTTGGGCCGAAGCGCTCCGAGCTGAGAAAGAACGAAAATGCTTGATCGTAAAGAAAAAAAGCATGGGGGTAATGATGGTTACTTAAGGAATAAAATAATTCTATTCTCTTGAGAATTAACGAAAAAATTTGATGAAAATAAATCATTTTAACGATTAATTGAAAATCGATGATAGACATTGAAAAATCAAGAACGATAATTAGTTTGCCTTACCGTTAAAAAAAATGATTTCTGAAGCAGTTTTAAACCGATAACTATGCGAAGAAATGTCAAAAAGAATGAAAAAGAATCAATAAGCTCAAATTTTGCATTTATCAGATTTTTTTCGTTCCCAACGAAAGAAAGTTTCTATACGAAATTTGACTCTCATTGTCCCGATGTTCCTTCTGACGCATAGAGTGCGCTAGCTCCAAGCGCGCGTAGCTCAAAAAAATCTCTCAAGGTCGCGATTGGAAGTTCTCTTGATTCACGCGGGACGGCGTATCGAATTTGCGAATTCGACCGGTCCAACATTTTGTTTTTTTTTATCTCTAATGTAGTACTTATCGGCGGGGGCCGTCCGGGTCTAGCTGATGGCTCGCTTGTTTTTCACTCTTGTGCTATTATCGGTGATGAACTTTCGTACTGACCTCCGAAAGAAAGGAGAGAAAGGAACAGAAAAAATGCAAGAGCTGAGAGATTCTCGGTAAAACAGAGAGAGAGAGAGAGAGAGAGAGAGAGAGAGAGAGAGAGAGAGAGAGAGAGAGAGAGAGAGAGAGAGAGAGAGAGAGAGAGAGAGAGAGAGAGAGAGAGAGAGAGAATAAGAAAGAGAAAAAGAGGGATGAGCCGAATTTGCAAGAATAGTATTCTCTAATGAAGAGCCTGCGACAAAAGCGAGACGAAAAGGGAATTTGTATTTTTGATCAATGTAAACTGACAGATACAAGAAAACACTTCGCTTGCTTTTGATCTCATGAATGAAATTTGAATTTCGCTGGGTTTATCGAGAGTCCATTGTTCGCTCTTTTTATAGCGACACACGAACACATACAATAAAATAAATCGATTATGTCAATGGGTAAAAGTAGGTTGAATAGGACCAGTGTGAGAGAGAAGGAGAGGAAAGATCGCGAAACTGCGAGATTGAAATGCACTTCTCATTTCCATTTCAACCTACATATAGACGCTCGTATATACATGTATATACGTCGACCAAAGTGCCACTCAGAAATTTCATCGCGAATCCTTTCGCGTATTATGCCAACACATGTGTATACATGCGAATTTTGAGGATTCCAAAGATTCGGCCAGTCACACGAGTCGCTAGACATCTGTTCAAGTTTCTATGCATTATCACCACGTTCGTTCATTCTCATATCCGACTGAAAAGCTTTCCTTCTCTATATCCATCCCTTCTATTCTCAGTTGTCACTTGTATGACGAGTTAACAGTCAAGAGTTCAACTGTCCTTCCTTCTCTCTCTCTCTCTCTCTCTCTCTCTCTCTCTCTCTCTTTCACTCCCTGTTTCTCTCTCCGTATTGTCGATTAAGAAACTCTATTAAATACTCTGGTGATCGCAGCTTCGAATTGTGTTCAACCACCAATCGTAGATACTTTCATCGTTTCTCTCATTCTATCGTGTCTCGTTTCGTTCTCTCGTTTAACTCCTCCCCACCTACATGCTCCTTGATGCTTTGGTGTCAAAGCCGGAAATAGATTTTCCACATTGTCGAGGCGAACCGGAGAATGAGCATTCAGCAGGTGCAATTCAAACGATTCTGTCAAACTGTATGTACGGTTTCGCTGGATAAATTTTCAATCTTTTGAGATATATATAAATCGATCGTATACATGAATACGTACCTATATATGAGCATCTTTTATATTTTTTATTATTTATCTGTATTTTTTTAAAATTGAAATCAAGAAATATTTGAATATTGTGATAACAAGTTCATTTATTGCCAATATAGAATGGTGCCCTGATGACATTGTGACCTCTCGATATATACGTCATTTTAAGACGTCTATTCAAATCTCCAATAGTGTCCGAAATGGATTTTTCACGAAACTGGCTTCTCAGTTGTTTCCAAATATAAATGGCATCTCATAATTCACGACAATATAACAGTTTTTGCACAGTAGTTCAAGAACACAATAACAGTAGTAGAACCGTATGAGAATTAATTTTAGAACAATTATCGCTGAAAGCTCCGAAGAGTTTATTAGGGCTATTGGCTGGGTGCACGTACATATACTACTTTAAAAATAAGTGTGTATTGCGTATACGTTAAGCCTGAAAAAATGCGGAGCATGATTTTAGGTGGCGCTGACAGTATGCATGAATATGTAACACACTGATAATTGAATAGTATTAGTATTTTCGTGCACCCTGCCAATATATAGCATGATACGATCCTAATTCGCTTTGGTATAGTAAAGATTCATAACAGATAAGTAAATCAGACAGAAGTTCCAAAAGAAGATTTCCATTCTTCCAAGATATGTCACTTATCGTTAATCAAGTTGAATTTTCATAATGATTGAGACGATGGAACAGGATTCTACCGAAAAAGTTTAACACCCTGTTTGATATCGCAAAAAAAAATGAAAAAAATTTAGGCACTCTCGGGGGTCTTCATCATTCGACACAAGATCCGAAATACAGGCAAAGAGAGAGGTTAGCCTATTGATCGTTTTTCCGTGGAGAGTAGCGAGCGGTAAGGGCTCGTTTCTCCACTCGCGCGCTTAGAGTCAACATCAGTCATAATACGCCGCGCTACGCCGGAGTTATTAAGAATAATACGCATCCTAGCTATTTCTCCCCTCTGCGATTATTCTTTCTCTCTTGCACTCATCCATCTCGCGAGAGTCGCGAAGGTTTTTGGGGGATAGAGCGGGAGGGGTGCTCGAAGGGTTGCCAGGGTAACCGCGGCCGGGTAAAATCCCGCAAAGAACCGCCGCCGGTTGCTCTATCTTTGTCGTTCCCGCTCCGCTCTCTTTCTCTCATACTTTCTCCGGTGGGTTTTGCCCGCTGTATTGACATCCCATCTGCAGAGGCGTTATTATAGGCTTTTTATGAGTGAGCAGACAACGCGCGTGGATATAGTCGGTACAGCAGAAGCGGTGGAACCTGCTGCTCCAAGAAGAGACACCCGTCTTTCACCTAACCTAACTCTGTGTTATCGGTTCGCGCCCTTGCGCCGCCCACGATGTATACCCTCCTCACGGAGATTACTCTCTTTTCCCCTCAGCCCCTGCTGTGCTTACACTTTCTATTCTCCCTCTCTTCCCAAAAACCAGCATTCAGGAATCACGTTCATTTTTATACGAACGCTCTCGCGACCTCTGTCGTAATCCTAACGGGATCCAAAGTGCCTGGACAACTTCAGTTACTCGTTGTCACCCTGTAATGTTTTCTTTATGACGAGCACGCCTTCCTCGTTTGCATCTACGAAACATCGTACACAACATCCTTGAGGACACACGGCCCCTTTGGCCATGAAAAAAGCGAACAAACATCCCTTCCAGCACCCAGCAATGATAGTCTGAATATTTTCGAATGCATGATGGATTTTTTTTCCCTTCTGAAAGGGTTTGACCCGAGTTTTGTGGAAAGCTGTAGGGGGAATGAGGGATGAATGTCTTTCTCCGTATACTCGCTTTGCGTTCTTGTACCTTCGTCACAACCCTACTTCATCCACCACAATAAAGTCCGGTTCTTCGGGTACAGCGAGGAATTTTGACGAAGCCCCTGTTTCGTCTCTTTCCTTCGCATCCACTTTGACCGCACGTATAAACATGGGGTTAGGGACTTTGAACAATTTTTCCCTCTTACCCATTAGCTTTTACTACTTTACTTCCGCGTTTTTTGTTACTCTTCCGCCAGTAAAGATAGGAATGTTCGTTTATATATATATATATATATATATATATATATATATATATATATATATATATGTCTGTTTGTGTATGTGTGTGGGTGTATACATAACATTGATATTAGATCTATATACATGTGTGTACATTAAAAACGAGGGCTCGGATGTGTTTTTAAGTTTACTACTTTAATGTCGTCGGAGCTGTGTAGAGGTACTATGTTGCGAAACGGTATTGGACTCAGCCCCCCCCCATCCTCTTTGGTTGCAGACCGGGAGGTCGCCGAGGAGGACGGGGGTTGGCGGTCCGCAATTACGTCCGACGAGATCTGCCATGAGGGCAACCAACGAATCGAAAGGAGCAGCGAAGAAGATGATGATGATGATGTTGATGATGGGGATGATGATGATGAGGAGGAAGAGGAGGAGGAGGATGATGATGATGACGATGGTAATGATGATAATGATGGGGCAAATGGTAATGATAACGATGAGGACGAGCATAACGACGAGGTTATTGATGACAATGTTAACGATGAAGCCTCGAACACGCGCTACCAAAGTACAGATACAACAATCCTAGCCACAACGTCGGATCATCGTGAACGACACAATGATCCACTCAGTTCGATGATGACGGATCATCAGCAGCATCAGGACCTGCCGATAATTGATCTCCTCGACGAGATTAACGAACAGATCGCGTTTAAGGCCGAACCGGTATCGCCTAAATCCAACGTCGTTGATGAATTCGAATCTTGTTTATTAGTTGACGAAACCGATGATGATTACAATGTCGCGAGTCATCGGTCGAACGATCTGATCGCCACTAATTTCCATGGCAATTGCAATTTCCACGATCATGGGACGTGCCAGCAAAGAAAAAATCGTAACGTTACTAAACAAACGATTGCGTCTTCAAACCAGAATCGTTCCTCAACGTCGAAGACTGATCAGAACTACTCGAATGCTTTGAAGCCTCGCGTTAAATTGCGTGAAATGAGTCGTCGACCGATAACGGAAACCGAGCTAAAATATAGCAGTCACGCTCGTAGTTCTGGAAGCACGACTTATTGCCGATTTTGTCAGAAAACTTTTTCACGCGCTTGGTCGCTTCAACGCCATCTCGCTGACACGCACTTTTACGTACCGCAATCTTTGGCCTGTGATCAATGCGGACGTAGCTACAAATCGCGAAACAGTCTCGTCAGTCACAAGAGCCAATATCACGCGAGAAAAGATAGAAAAGATCACGATGCTCATTGCGAGGTCACTTATTAAGATCATGATAAATAAATCGGCAAGTCTGCTCCTATCATCTTGTTTGAGGCACTCACAGCTATCATATTTCCGGTCTAATTAAAAATAATTGAAAATATCGATCAACAACGATAGACAAAGAGATAAATCGTGTGCATTCTTTCAAGCGATTTTACGATTGAAAAAGAAAACCGATCTTGAAAATCGTCACACGCCGAAGCTTCGGATACTTCCGAAATAAATCGTGAAAAGAAGAAACCGTAATTGATCAAACATTCAATCGTGCAAAAAATCGGTCAACAAAAATATCACAAAACCAACACAAATTAAAGTACCACCACAGCACTGTGCGCATATTATCTTACCGACTTACACGCTTCACCAAATACAAACAACAAAAGTGAGACCACGTGATATAATAATATATCACGTGCTACATATATCTGTACAATTTTTATTATTTATTGTATTTGATTAAGCGATTGAACAAAAACAAAACAATTGTAATACATAGGGAAATACCAGTGTAACAATGAAACCCGTGTGTCATTTGAAAGAGAAAAAATAAAGCGTCGTGAGACTTGAAATGAGATGAATTCGGGAGTCTTTGTTTCGTTGATTTTGGCGAAAAGAAAATTGGTATCATCAGCAAGGTCCATTGCGTTAATAAGTTAGAAATAAATGATCGAATCATTTGAAAAAAAAAATAAACAAAGATTTGGGGGTTTTTTTCCTAGAAAAGGATAGTTACTTATCATCATTAATTCCCAGGATTTCTTATCCTCGTATGAGTGTATACAGCTCTAGTAATATCTCAACCAAAATAATTAATAATTATTTTCTAAGTCCCAGTTCATTACAATTGAAAAAAAAAAAAAACAAACAAACAAACCGAAATACCTAAACATCCGCTTCATCGCATCAGCTCATCAAAACAGATCACCAAATCATCTGTATATACATATATTATTACATATATTTAATATATATATATAATCCTGTACTATTTATCACGTATTTAAGTCTACTTCTACTATCCTACTGCTGTAAATAATACGCATCAACACGGATACATCTGGTGTTCCGAACACTAACGTCATCGCTCTCGATCGATCGCTGGACTATTGGATTGCTTGCACTCTACTTATCGCTATAAAAATCGAATTAAATTTTTGCACTCACACGTCACACCGAATGACACTCATACACTTACACACTTCTACTGCACCCAATCGCATTTTACTGTAACGTAAAAAATGGGTTTTCTCGGATTGATCAAATTGTCGATTCATAGTTTGAAATATTTATTTATTTATTTTTTTTTTCCATCGAGTACTAAATTATTTTATTTACGATCGATCCTGATGAGAAAATAATGCTTGGCAGCCTTTTCGGGATCGAATATTTTATCGAATTCGTACTCAAATAATTCACCAATTTTTTTGATGGCCTAATCGATTTTTTGATTAGCAAAAGAAAAGAGGTCCTGATTAGAATTTCAATATTTTTTATCGTGAAACAAGAGTCCATCAATCCGATCACCATTTTTTTCTCAGTGATTCCACAACCGATAAACGTTTTGAAATATTTTTTTTTTTTTCATTTTTTAGTAAATTCTTATGCATTTTTTTTCTCTCGCTCCGTCCACATGAAAAAATTAATTTGTCGTTGCATATAATAATGTGACAATGTTCGAAACGTAGAAAGAAATATCTTTGGAGCATTATCGAGATTCAATATTCTATAAACCCGCGTGTAAATAATTTTTTATGATCAATTGAAATTTGGAATTTTCCAAAATTCGCTTATTCGTTGAATTACATACAATCGATCTTGCAATAAAGATAATACGCAACGAGCTCTGAATGTGAGAAAATTTTTCAATCCAAATTTCTCGAGCTTCCAGTTGAATTAAAATGATTTTTTAATCCATCTAATAAATTCATTTTTCGTTAATTATTTCAAAATCGAATAAATATATTTGCTCAAAATATTTTTCAAAAACGTTATCGTCTATCAAAAGCAACATCACTACACATGAAACATTCACACGAATCGAACACACATAACAAAATACAACGGAAGCAAGTGAGTTGATGTCGCATCAACCTGGCATTCTGTGATATAGCAAGCAAAAGAACGAAATTAAGTAAAATTTTAAAAAATTGAATAAAAAAATCAAATAAAATGGAACAAAAAGATTCCAGCACGGCTTCTCGGGTGACGGTGGCAAAGTCATAGAAAAAAAAACAATGCAAGGGATCGGGCGTGAGAGGCACGAACACGTGATTCTCGTGGAAAAGACGCGCACGTTGTGGTAAAAGGGTTCGGTGTTATAAGAGTGTCATGTGGAGGAGCGAAAGATTGAAATTTCAATTGGCAAGAAAATTCATATGCCTCGTGCTAAAAAAGATCGTCGAAAATCAAAACTAAAAAAAAAAAAATAAATTAAAACAAATAGAACTAAAAAAAAAATCTCCGAACGAGCAACACAAAGAACACGAAAAAGTAACCCATCTGCGTCTGGTTCTGCCGCCAGGTCTGTTGCCCCGTACCAGCACGACTGACGAGTTTCGATGCGAGCCTTGCAACAAAAATCTCACCTCGTTAACGCGATTGAAGCGTCACATACAGAACGTTCACACGAGGCCGAGCAAGGAACCGATCTGTAACATCTGCAAGAGGGTTTACTCCAGTCTCAACAGTCTGAGGAATCACAAGAGCATCTACCATCGTCAGCATGGAAAGATCGAGCAGCAAAGGAAGGAGGAAGAGCAACGTGAGAGAGAACACAGGGAGCAACAGCAGCAACAACAGGGTAGAATTTATGGCCAACAGCAACATTCACGAATGGGTTGATCGTCGAATGGGGCCAAAAATAAAAACAAATAAATAAATAATGAAACGAAACAAACGTACATGGCAATAACTCGAGGCAAGGCACGGCGGCGAATTAGTAAAAATCGTTAATTGCTATTCCGCAATTAAGAAAACTTAAGCAAAAATAGAAAAAAAGAAAACAAACAAACAAACAAAAGCAAGAACCAGAAACACGACTCGAACGAGAAGTCGTGCGAATTAATTCGCTGAAAAATCAGCGGATGAAATAACCGACGAAGCAAACGCGAAGACGACAAACTAGAGTGTCCTGATTGTATTAAACAAGTTCAATTATTTAGGTATTTAAGAACAACATGATCATTATTAGGTTTTTATTTTCTTTGTAAATAATAATAATAGCAATAATAATTATAATAATAAATGTTTATTCGTGACGGACTCGCGATCACGGGAGGATTTTGCAATCGAGGCTATCGTATGGGTAATATAAATATTAAATCGCGTTTCAGAGAGCTAAAGAATCCCCTTGATTATCGTACGGAAAACACCGAATATCGCTAAAACAATTTTCAGTTTTTTCTTTCTTTTTCTTTTTCATTTCTACGTTTAATATTTAGGCTAATATTCAATGTACCTTAACTCTATCGTCGCGGTTGATGCGTCTGTTAAGAGAATAACTCTATGAAGTCACAGACTCACGAGTCTTTCGGGAATCGGCCAAGTACTTTGTTTTCGAAGCTAATTAGCGATGGGCTTAGCCGTACAAGTTATTTTCAAAAAGTTGTTAGAAATTTCGACATATCGTTTTCACAATTTGACGAACGAATTTTTTATGTCGCGAAACAGCACAAAAATTACGAATTCTGAATAAAAATCGTTTTTTTTTTGACCTCATACTTTTTGGACACGACTTTACGGTCAGAACATTTTTCGTAATATATTTCTCGTACATTAGTGACTCAAAAAATCAGATTCGCCAAAATTTTCAGTACTTCGCAGTAACGTAAAATATAAAAGATACTAATTTAACGAAAATCGAAGATTCCGAGCATGATGATTCAATATCGCATCCATATGCAGTTGAGGAAAAAAAATTGTAGCTCACATTGGCGCAATGTCATAAACGCTAGTAATTAGTACCTGACAGATCCGGATTTAATTTCCGGTGTTCACCAAATACGTTCTCTCATCGATTCATCGACCACCGTCATCAACGCTCGCTACTTTTCTCCATAATTAATTTTCAGTAACAATGCTAATGAGTAATACGTAAAAATTCAAGTAAAATGAGTCCAGTTGTTGATCGAAAATATTTTTCGTTTTCCCGTGAAACGGTTCGTTAATTTTTTGCTGTTCACGTAAAGAAATATTCGAGCAAATTTGTCACTGTTTCCAAATTCCTTCAATTCAAAACGAGTAATTCTTTTTTTTTTGAGTTTTCTCTAAACAAATTTACATATTAAAAAAAAATCAGTGATTAGTTAAATTTTGATCGGAAATATTGACCAATTTTTACTGAAAATAATTGACGAATTGCGAAGTATTGAAATTTTTTATAGACTGTAAATTTCAGTTAAAAATGTACAAGCAATATTTTCTCGTAGAACTTTTGTTTCTTTTGAGGAAGTTTACGCGAATCTAATCATAATCGAAAATTTCAGCGTTGAGGGTCGAAATTTGGAAATATTATAGAAAAACATACCGTACATCTATCACCGGAATTATTTTTGAATCCACCGTCTAGTTGTCAAGAAAACAATTTACGAAAATCACATTTTTTGAATCCTTTTACATAAGCTCTTATGTGATTTTCATAAATTGTTTTCTTGACAACTAGACGGTGGATCCAAAAATAATTCCGGTGATAGTTGTACGGTATATTTTTCTATAATATTTCCAAATTTCAACCTTCATCAAATTTTCAAATTTCAAAGTGAACTTCCTTAAGTTTTTTTTTTTTTAAATCGTAATAACAGCTGATTTATTTCGTACGGATGTTTATACGATCTTGTTGATGATATATCGTTTGTAACTTTGATATTCTATGCAAACATTTATTATAACTATAATTCTTATTATTGCAAATATAGAGATCTATATACATTATTATTATTATTACAATTATTATTATGATTATTGAACAAAAAAATTATATAAATCGTTGCGCAACGAGGCCCCGTGTCGTTCCTTCGGCCCGGGTATAGGAAATAATTTATTTAAATAAACAAACAAAATACCACTTTATCGTACATAAAAGTAGATACTTTTCTCGCGCTTCCCGTCCGAAGCGTGACACCCAAGCACGGGAAGTTCCTGTACCGAGCTAAAAAAAGATAAAAGTCCAAAAAGTATTTCAGTTGAAGTAAATCGTGATGTAAACACGCCCTCGATAAAAAAATCGTCTTTTTTTAAAAAAGATATTGGAAAAAATCGTTCACTGTTTAGAATTTGGAATTTTGTTTTCTTTTTTTTTTCAATGATTCCTTGAGACCACAGGAACTGAAACACACGAGACGAGAAACTACTGTGCGATATTTCTTTAAGAATCATCAAAAAATACAGTGATTAAAAATTTTATAATAAAACAATTAAATTAAAATTACCAACTTTTTTCGAAAATTGTTTCAATTTTAACTTTGGCGTGTTTACAGCGAGAAAAATAAACCTCGTACCGAAAATTTATGCGCATTTGTCTGTCCAGGGAAAATAGTAGCGCGAGTTCGCTGTGATCACTAAAAAAAAAAAAAGAAGAAGTTAACCGAGAGACGGTAAAATTGTGATATTTCCAACGATCGTTCAACCTCGCGTCGACGAAAAATCACAAAAAATATAAAACGAAATAAATGTACATCGCGTTGAAAAATTATTCGAAGTTCGTGTAATTACCGAGACATTTGAAACGGCTCGCCATCATTCATTTCTCGCTGTAACGCTGTACATCCCCGTAATTTGCCGCCGAAACGGTAACTGAATCCTGAAACGTATTTTTAACGAAAATGCAGCCGTGCAGCCTGCGATTGCAATTTGGGTGATCCAAATTTTCGAACTTGTTTCAAGAGTGTCCAAAATTTCCACGAATCGTATTAATCTATGGTTTTAATGGAAAATGAAAATTCAAATCATGACATTCTCATCGACAACAATTAATTGACGTTTAAACGTTTATATTTATGGAAACTCGAGTAAAAATGGCTATTGCTTCGACAATTTTTTTCAAATTTCACTCAAAAACAATTTCTTTCGAAATGAGCAATAAAATATTATGTTATTCTCAACTGAATGCCATTCCTGATGATTTTGGACACATTGAGCAACGGCTCAAAATGATAAATGATATGTGAATACAGTAAACGACATTTTTGCGAAAGCATAGGCACGATTCGACGTCGTAAAGCCGCCTGACGCTGTAAATAGATACTTTTTATACCTGAGTTTTAAGGCATAATATATTTTTTATCACATAGTATAGATATATCTAAATATATATAGATATATATTTAAACAACAAAAAAACCCATAGAAATATATATCATTTGTTTTTGGAGCGGGAAGGGGTCGAGGATAATGCATTTTCATTGTAATATTACGCGCACGTTGTTCGCCATTATTTATGTTGAATAAAAGAATTTTTCTCCATTTAATCAACGGGTTCCTTTCGAACACGAATCTTTATTTTATATTTTTGTTTATTTCATCCCATTACAAACAGCAACAATCGAAAAAAGCAAATGAAGAATACGACGAGAGCTGCGTACAGTGTGTAACCGGATATGAACAAAAGAGTATCACGATCGATCTTTCCAGTATAGGATTCACTCATATCAAATACCTCGTGTCAACCAGAGATAGGCAATTAATCCTTTTTTTTCAATCAATGACTTCATTAATCACGCTTTTTTGTTATTACAATTTGTTCAATCTAATCCATTGTTTCCCTAATTCAATGATGTACAAAAACAATGCTTTCTATTCTGGAATATAAAATCCAATAGTAAAAAGCAAGAATAATTACTAGAGTAATTAGGGAATTACTTTATTTGTTTATTCGAGTTTTTACCATTTTCGTGTCCTCTCAATCGAAAGTAAACCTTTCAAGTCAACGAAAAGAGCTAAGACGATGAAATACACATTTAGAAATGATGGGAACTAGAGAATCATTGTTCAGGATTAAGGAGCAACTTATTAGCATTTTTTTTTTTATTGTTAATAAAAAAAGGAAATTTCTTCAAATCTGACAATAATTTATTCATATTTTCATACATCTCTGGTAATTTTTTCAAGTTATTTCATGCATTAATTAAGGTGTAATCCGTTGTATCCCTTAGCGTGTCCTCATCGTCGTTGTCGATTTGCGAGAATTGTGCAGCTCGCAATTCGCATCTGAAATAGTCCAACAAATTTTTATACATTCTTGAGATGTTTTTTAAGAACATGAAACTAAATTTTGAAAAAAAAATCGATAATTGAATGTTGGAACGTGTTCGAAAAAAAATGATCGATTTTTAGCATTTTTTTCTCGGCATTTTGAAATAATAAATATGTTTTAAACAATCTAATATTTCCTACTTTAGGTTTATGTTTTAATAAATTATATTATGTAAACGTGTTCCAAATTTGAAGATGATCTATCAATTAGGTTTTGAGTTATGATTCCCGCAAATTCAAAAAATGTCGTTTCGAGAAAAACACCTTTAAAGTTTGAGTGCGCTTGGGAGTCGAGCGAAGAGTCTTTATCATTTATATACATACCGTTAGAAGGAATCCGAATATCGTTTTGCAATTTTCAGGGTGTATTCTTAAGGTATTTTGCTAACGATTTATGAAATAAAAAAAAAATTGATTTTTTGAAGCATCTAAAGTGGTTGCTCCCCTTAATTAATGCTAACGACTCCGTTTTTTTTCACCAATGAGAAAATGAATAGTCGAAAAGTGACAAAATCGTTACTGTTTTTATCATTTATCCTACAGTCAAGGAAAATAGTAGCTAATTCGTGAATTATCTTTTTCTGCTAAGATAAATAGGTGTAGGAGAAAAAATGCTCTTAAGTCGAGCTGACGAACTTAATTACAACTTTCCAATTAAACTTTCTTACCGCAACGCGCTTTAACGGTAATCGTTGAACTTTTATTTCATTTTTGAATTTATACATGTATTTATTACGTCGTTTTAATGATAATAATAATAATAATAATAATAACGATAATGATGATAATAAGAAGTTCGCCAAGTTGACACGTATCTTATCTCCATGCCTTGAAAACTTGGTTGTGCTACTATAATGTTCCTCATTAGACTCGTCCACGTCCGGGGAAGCATTGAGAATGGTATGTTGAAAGAAACTTCATTTTTTCTCATTTCAATCTGAACTAAAATGTTTTTTTTTTGTTTTTTTTACTATATGACTTTTTGTGTAAATGAATAATCTGTCATCAGCCATATTCCGAGACTCGATGTGTTGTTTTTGAAAACCTCTTTTAAAATTGAAGTAGAATAAAATGTTGCAAAACTTTGGGGCGTGGATTAAAAAATCGTGGTCTCGGAATACAGCTGACGTGTAAAAATTTGTTTTACGTTGGTTTTTGTATTCGAATGCGGGGGGTTTTCTACGAAGCTTTAATTAATGCGTAAGACTTGAAAAAAAAAAACAAGAAAAAAGACGAAAGAGTGCGTTTTCCCGATAGTGATCAGTTATGGCTGACACGATAATCGCATTACCATGATCAATGACAAACCAGAGCCCCCGCAAGAGCCCCTCTATTCTCGTGACAATAGAGATTGTTATAAAAAAAAAAAAAAAAAAACAAAATTAATCTCTCTATCTCTCTCTCGTTTGCGAAGGAGGATCGAAACGAAAAAAGCTCATAAGAATAAATACATAAATATCGAGAGAGAGATAAAAAAAGAAAGGAAATGAATCGAGAATTTTGTACAGTTGGTCCCTCTTCCTTCCTACATTGTCCCGTCACCCATCATTCCCTTCCAAATATTCAATGTCACTGCACAAAGTAGACGAACAAATGCCTCCAAAGCATGCTCAAAAATGTCCGTCCAAAACGAGATTCGCTAATTCTTTCCATTGGTTATCTCGATCCTATCCAACAAAAACTTCATCCAATCCTTTTATCAAAGACCGAATTGCTTTTGTATTAGAAATACCAGGATCGTACTAATGTGTCCACAATATTAATGGCAGCCGTATCTTTGTTCTTGTTTGTTCCCGGTCCCGCTCGCTCGGCTATACGTGCTCTGGTTCGTCATTGTTCTGTGTGTACCTACTACTACTACCTTCACGAATGGATTTTCGCTGGGGGTCCATCCACACGTGGCTCGCTCTCTCTGTGTGTTCGCCTCCTCCACGTCAATTGGTTCGTAAACGGTTATTATTTTTAAAACGCAAAAAAAAAAAAACAAAAACAAAAACAACTAAAACAAATACGTAATTGGGTTGTTGTCTTTATAACGGTGCTTGGTTTACTTTATTTGATTTTTCAATTGCAAACATTCGTTGAAATTGGAATCAAACGAAAAAATCAAATATCTTAATAAAAAAAAACGTTGCATTTCTTCACCGAACTCGTCAACTTCAACGGGATTCGTTAAAAAACAAAACAATCTAAAACATTTGAAATATTATCGCGCTGAATAATCTTTCGAACGTTATGAAAAATCGCAAATTAATTGAAACTATGATTAGGACCTCCATCTGCGATATTAGCAATGCGATTGTCTCATCCCTTGCACAGCAGTTTTTTACCCCCGGGTATATGTTACACTTGTGACGTATGCGGTAAAACTCTATCGACGAAGTTGACACTGAAACGTCACAAAGAGCAACAACACTTTCAGCCCTTGAACAGTGCACTTTGCATACTGTGCAACAAAGTTTTTCGGACCTTAAACAGCCTGAACAATCACAAGAGCATTTATCATCGTAGGCAAAAATAGAGGATTCAACGAGAGCTTAAGAACCGTGAAAAAACGGTTTTTTCACATGTCATCCCAGCCTCGAGGATTTTTTTTGTAAAAAAATAACAAAAAAAGAAAAAAAACGGAAGAAAATTCGCAGCCCTTGTAGCGTCATTCTCAGCGTCTTCGCTCAATAACGACGTTTTGTTTTTGCTTCTCCCATAATGGTGAAGTTTTCATTTTATCGGTGCGATAAAAAGTTATGAAAAAAGTGCTTCCACAAAATATGTAACAATATTTTGAAGACACGAGGGAGGAAACGGAAAAAAGAGACGAAAAGAGACACACGAACGCAGAGATAAAAACCAGATTTGAGCGCGGCATGGACGATTAGTTAGGAAGCAACGAAGAAGAAAAGAGAATTCGGTCCAAACGCTCAAGAAAATATGCCGTCGAGGCTGCTTCCAGATTATCAATTATCTTCATCGACGTTTTTTTACATCGTTACTAATCCGTGATTGAAAAAGCTCGCCCAATTTTTCGATTTTTCGTCCCCAGCCCCCTCCCCTTTTTTATTGTTGTTCTTCCTGCTTCGTTCAACGAGCTAAGGAACTCTAGAGAGCACGTGGACCGTGACAATTTCTAAATTCAATTTTTTGCTTCATGTTTTTGTGTATAATGAAAAAAAGGAAAACAGAAAAAACGATGTACAGTGTTCGCTATAGTGCGATATATTGAAATTAAGGACGAAGTGTTATACGACGTGGCTTTAAAACCGCGAACTATTAGTTAGGCTCTGTTAAATGAGGAAGTAAGAGTTATGAATGTAAAAAAAAAGAAAAAAAAAACAAAAAATGAAGGAAATGAAAACTTCCAGGTGTCCAAGACGCCATCGTCCAACTAACTTTTAGGAAGATGTAAAAAAAAGAAAAGAAACATTCACACACGTTTAAAAGACT
This sequence comes from Rhimphoctona megacephalus, assembly GCA_963989365.1. Classification (NCBI taxonomy): domain Eukaryota; kingdom Metazoa; phylum Arthropoda; class Insecta; order Hymenoptera; family Ichneumonidae; genus Rhimphoctona; species Rhimphoctona megacephalus. The sequence goes on from OZ022417.1 coordinate 18,193,049, forward strand.
GTACGAAAAAAGAAAAAAAACAAATTAATTGCCTACAAGACTCAAGATTTTTTAAATTATTATTATTATTGTTTCGAGACTTAATATAGGTATGAGAAATTAGCGAACTGAGAGGAAAACGCACGTATGTAAAAATGCATATGTGTATATATATATAAATATCGTAAGCGCGAGGAAATCGCCAAACGGTTACGTATCGTACACTTTACATCATTGGGTATTGCTTTTTTCCAACGACAACAAAACAATACGTCATAATAATTACATTTTTCAGAGATATTTTTATTTCGCAATTATTTACATTGTCGCTCCGCGTCTAACATTGAAAATTCATAATTTTATATATATACATATATGTATAAACATACAGATATATGGAGTGATTGAGAAACGCCATCATTATTTGAAATTGCAAGAACGCAAAAAAAAAAGAACATTCGACATTGATTCCCCATTACTCTGTGTATACATTTTTTAAACTTTATATAATTCATTCCATTACGAAAGAAAAAAAAAATGCTTTAAAGGGGTACAATATATTTCGTGAAAGAGTGTTTATTTTGTGAGTCGCGCTTAAATGGGACTCTTTATAAAGTACCTTTTATTATTATTATTATCATTATTATTATTATTATTATTATTATTATTATTATTATTATTATTATTATCATCATCATCATCATCAATATTATTAGTAAAGGAAAAAAAAGTTGTTCTACTTTTTTAGGAACGTTATCGTGTTAACGGACTGTCTGAACGTGCGAACGTTCGTCGTAGTTTTTTTCTTCGCTTCGCGAAGATTTTTCGTACGGTGTTCACAAATCGTTCACATATATATGTGTGTGTGCGTGTATATATATATATATATATATATATACACACACACATGTGTATAGATATATTTTTCTTCCTTTTTCCACCGGAATGGAAAATATTCGATGAAGTCGAAACATTTTTTTGTTTTTAACGAAGTGAGAACACTCGAAATTTCCAATATTATCATTGTCAAACTTATATCTACCGTTTAATTATACCAGTTCGCGCAATAATGCAGAGAATAACATGGGAAAATTGAACCAGTTCTTCAAAGACAATTTGAAAAAGCAAGAGAAATAAGAAACAAAACAACAACGGTCCATTGATATCGACAGATAAAACTCTCGTTTAACGATATAACGAATAGCCGCATACACATTAATATAACTGAACTTCATACACACACACACACATATATATATATATATATATTATATATATTTTAGTAGAATTTTCATAAGAAAAAGACACGATTTTCCGAACCTCCTTGATCGCCGATGTACAACGTTTTACAATTTTTATTAACGTTGCTCAATTTTGTTTGATTAGAAAAAACAAAAGAAAGAATTAGAAGAACAAAAGAGGTTTCGGAGATCAAATCCGATTGATTAACTTACCGACAGTTTAGGCTCCTGTCATAGCAAATAATCTTATAGCAAAATGTTGCAATTTCAACAGCCTACGAGAAACATTTCAAGAAAAAAAAAACATACATACGGTATATACATTATATTTTACAGGAAACATACCGATACTTGTGCATCAATATATTGGAATATACGACACTAACATATATATATATATATATATATATATATATATATATATATATATATTTAATGTGTATGTATATAAGTGTATAAACAAAAACACAACACGCGTTAAAACATTTATTTATAGGTAGGCTATGATAGATTTATTGTAGGGTATGTTCAATTGAGCGGTCCGACTGAAACATACTTTTTTTCGAGGCTACGCACATAATTAAAAAAATGAAACTGTATTATTCAAACCAGTGATACAAAAATGAATGGATTTCGTTAAATTAACAAAAAAAACAAACATTTTTGTTCCTGATCATTGTTCTAATTATGTATACATATATCAATTGCTTTACAAACAATTATTCACAGTGTTTGTAATTGGATAATGTCGTTACGTCACGATGAAAATGAATACCTCTGCTTTCTTGGTACAGAATTTTTTTTTTTTTTAATAATTACTTCAACGACGACATAGACGTTTGTTTTTATTTTCGTCACATTTATTTTTCATATTTGTTTCATACAGTTGAGTCAAAAAATTCAATGACACGTGCACTTGTGGATATTCCGAGTGATTTAATACAACAATTAATAGAAAAATGGTAATGATAGAGAATGAAAATGTTTTTTTTCTGTTTTCTTATTTAACGAGAGGTTTTAATTTCCGAATACAAGATTCTTCTCCGAGCGCGAATGACTATTTTTTGCGTTATATTCTTTATTTAAAGCACGGATGCATGAGCGGGACAAAAAGTATGTAAACTTCGGTACGATCGAAAACGATATAAATATATAAATATATAAATATATGAAGATATCTGGGTCGGTCACTCGGAGCGAAAATGATGAAGAAGAAAGAAGCTTTAAATTACGGGAATAACAGATAAATAACAGTTTTATAGTAGTCAAAGGCGCGAAAGAACTGATATTGATAATATTTAAACATAGACTATCCCCCGCCCCATTTCACCCTTACAAAAAAAAAAAAAAAATAAGGAACAAATTGACTTGTGACTACTGTAAAAATGGCCAAATACGCGGATATCTGTCCCCCTCCGTGGGCGACGGATTCTATGAAAATAATAAATTATTAATGAAATTAATATAAATTGAGGAATATTTAATTGCACATGATATATGTTCGTAGAGATTATTTGATTCATTATTTTTTTTTCTTTTTTAATTATTTTCTTAATATATATATATATATATTTTTTTTATTTTTCGTTATTACGATTACGTTACTAATTACACGAATCGAGCGGCCGAGCATAATATAAAAAAGTTTAAAAAAGGAATATGAAAGAAAGTAATTGTTTAACGACTGTAGAAAATATCGGATTTCGATCTCGTCGTATACTGTTAAATCTCGAGGCTGCAAAACGAATACATACGAAAAAGGGAAGAAAGAATGATAGAAAGAGAGAAAGAGAAAGAGAGAGAGAGAGAGAGAGAGAGAGAGAGTTTCTATTATAGATTTGGCCCAGTCAAGTGGCGATAATTGTAGCGTATTTTTTTTTTTTTGTGTTTTTGTGAAAAGACTGAATTTGGTTTTTGAGACTATCTAAAAGAAAATGGCCAAAAAGTAATTGGCTTCTATATTTAAAGATTAAAAGAAAGAAAAATATATAGATATATTATATATACACAAAGATATATAAATATTTATATTGGCTACGGGCTCGATTTTCTTTATGAGAAATAAAAGAAACATTAAAGTAGAAAAACAAAAAAATTGAAATCGTACCTGTGACAAAAAAAATCGAATGTGAATGGCCACATGCGACAAATCGATGTCGGACTGATAATTGGACTGATTCGCCCTATTATTATTATGTTTTTTTTTTTTTTTTAAATTAGTCGACATATTGTTACTTGTATTGGACTGAATGAAATATTTGACTGATGTTACCAAAATGTTAATAAAATCGGGGCGATAGCCCCATTGATTAAGTTTAAAAAAAGAAATTGAAATTTAAAAGAAAACTAGTAGAGACGAGAAATTAAATTAATCATGATCAGAGAGAGAGAGAGAGAGAGAGAGAGAGAGAGAGAAAGAGAGGGAGAGAAGAGAAAAGCATGAAAAAAATGAGGCGTGCAATTTTACAAAAGCGATAATCGGATGGAAATAAAGAATAAAAGAAAAACCAGTAAAGAACGAAAGGGGTCTGTAGGAAACTCGATAACCGCGATACAAAACCGTTTCTCGAATATCAACGTATATAGGTTTTATTAATAGAGAAAGAGAGAGAGAGAGAAAGAGAGCAAGAGATCGAACCGCGACATCGATCGCGTTGGTGCGATTATATGTATTTTCTTTTTTTTCGTTTTTTTTTTTGTTCACTCGATGCCACCAATAATGTAGCGCGCAAATCAATGGTCAAGGGTTCACAAACATATATACACACGTACGCAAAAACACAAGTACAGCTTTTTCTTCACGTATAATCGAATAAACATAATATGTAATAGAATTTTTTTCATAGATACTATATTTACAGGAAAACAAATAAAACAACAGCACATTTTCATACAATAGCTTAAACAATAATTCATCCATAGATCTTATACATTTTTTTTCTACTATGCTACCGTATTGCGCCTATATCATTAATTTATATATAAATATATGTTATATATAAATGAATAAATACACCCGTATATAATGACGCGAAATAACTTCGCGAATAGCAAAGATCACAGAGCAGAAATACATTGGTACCTGCGCGAACGTAAATAGTTTAAATTTACATTTGATAGACCCGAACGAATTTATTAAAATCTTATTCATCGAATGACTGTAAGAGAAAGGCGAGAGAGAAAAAAATACACACGATTATCTTAGGCAATTACAAAAAAAAGAACAAATGTCTTAAGTAACGCACTAAAATACGCCGCTCGCGCGAACATTCGAGACTAAATTCAATGAAAAATGATTGAAGAGACGAAAAAAGGGATTAACAAAAAAAGAACAACACAAACAAAGTCGTTACGTTATCTTGCTTACTTATTATTTTTGTTATCTGCCAAGGTGTTCTGGTTATATTATATATTTATTGATGACTATTACGATTATCTATTATCTATTATTATTATTATTATTATTATTATTATTATTATTATTATTATTATTATTATTATTATTATTATTATTATTATTATTTTTAAGCCATGTCAAATGCATTTTAATATATTTTCATTTTTATATAATATGAAATGTACTATTTGGTTTAATAACTTCGTTGTTTTTTGCATTTTTTTTAGATACCTATCGCATCCTCATTTAAAACAAAAATCCATGAATTTTCGTTAATAATTATACGATCGATTTGTTTTTTTATGTCGTCGAAACAACACCCATGTTTTTAGTACCACGAGAACATTTTTGCAACTGTCTCATTCGAAAACGGTGTGTTCGGAGAAAAATTCACAAAAGTGACAGAATTTTTTAATTCCGCCATTCTTTGAAAATAATTTGCTCACCGTCGACAAATCAAATCGCTGCTAAATGTTTACTCGATAAAGAAATCGTTCGAGTCAATGTGACTCGTACATTATGAATTATACATTCAACGGTTAATATATTTTCAGGAAAAAGGTAAGTTTGTTGAACTTAGTAAGATCAAATTCATTGTCGATGTATTTTGTTCCTATTGTGACGTCAGCCATGAAATCCTAACAACACACGAAAAAGAAATCGCTTTATAAAAAATATCCTGATTATTGGACATTCTTCTTACCACTCGAATTGAAATATCGCGTGAAAAATATTTTCGCATTACACAAAATCGGATGGTACGTCGTGTCCTAGTCTATAACGAAGAAGGTCGAACGTCGATGCGATTAAACATAAATGTTCAACTGAAACTGCACTCTCCTCCCTCTCACATTGCGTTATTATAAAATCTTCAAGATCCCTGATTCATAAAATTTATGCATTTCTTTCATTACTTCGTCTCATTGCAGTCGTACTTTTTGTCGCCCATCAACGCAATCTTTCATCTAAAAAATTATAAACTACGATAAACGTTCATTTTAAACGAGTCGAGATAAAATTAATCAATTTCTTATGATCATTTTTGAATCTGTTGAATTCTTCTAAAACAAGAATTACACAATAAGATTGTTGATTAACAATCGAAAATTGGGAAAAATAAAACGGTGTAGAAAGTAATTCAATAGTAAAAAGCAAGTAATTCACGTTTTTTAATTATAAGTCGAAGAGAAAAAAAATCTTGCAATCAAGATCAGAAAGTCTCGAGACATTGCGCGATTGCTCGACACCCTTGTTCGTTTCCTCTCCCGTAAGATGATGCCCAACGATACGAAAAAACATACACATACATGGGTAAACAATGTATATTTATATGTTTGTTACTCGTTAAGCAGAGTTTTATACATTATCTTCATATACATATACTTTTTTTAATTGTAATAAGATATATGAAAAGAAAAAGCTACCAGACGAGCTAGATAGTCATGAACGCGGTGCATATCGTGTTCATACAAAATTCGTGTAATTGCGAAAAGCCTTTAGCAAAAAGAAGAAAATAATAAATATGCATTTAAGAATAGCTTCTGAGCTCTATCGTCAGTATTTTCATATACAGATAGACTGGCGTTCGCGTTATTATTCACAATCGAAATGCATGCTTTAAGTGTCTACCCGAATGCTCAGTGTATCCCTCGTCGTCTTTTGTTGAGCCTTCGCATAAATATATATATATATATATATATATATATATATATATATATATATATATATATATATATATATATATATATTATAAATATTATTTTTATATAATATAATGCATAATGAAAAACGACAAGAGTCGAGAGTTTCCCTAACGAGATATATGACTACAATATTCATTTATATATAAACATATATATTTAAACTGTTGTACGAAAAGCTCAGTTTTGCATTGCGTCGTTTTCCCTTTTCTCTCGATCGATTATACCAGTTTTATTATAATTTTTTATTACATTCTTTTTTTTCGTCATACTTCACTGCCGGTTTTTTTCACTTCGTTTTTTTTTTATTCTCTACTTCTTCTTTTTCTTCTTCTTCTTCTTCTTCTTCTTCTTCTTCTTCAAGTTTTCTTTATTCCAATCGTACTCCTCTCATTTAGCGAGTGTATGAATACGTACACTCACGGATCTTTGTTATCGACGAATTAAAAGAAATTTATTTATACACTAATGCTACAACCACAACACAATAATGTTCGTGGCACACGACAATGTATTCTTTGGTTTTACATTCCAACCGCAGCTTGATGCTAAAAAGAAAAGCCCTTTTCCTTTCTTCCTTTCTTCTCTCTTCCTTCAACTCTCCTCCGATCCCCGAATAAGTCCTCACTGGCTTCGTCACCCCTTTTCTATACGACCCAGCAATTTCTTTAGCCTGAAGTTTAATGAGATACGAGAATATATATAAAAAATAGAGAGAAGCTCGAGAAATTGGATAAAGAGTAATTTTCAAAGAAAAATGAATGCCGCGAGTTCCACAACTGCGGTGTGTGTTTTTTTCTTTTTTTTTTTCACTTCTTATATCCCTCGGGTCACCATCCAACCAACTGGTGATAGTCGCCCAAGTAGGAACGCGCGATAAGTATTATATGTTTTTTCTTCTGTCAAGCTTATACTCTCTCGGAAATGTACGAACGTCCTTTTTTTCTTCTTCTTTCTCGCTGCCTCGCGAATCCTTGCGCTGAATAAACGAGACTTTTTCTAAAAAGTCTTTCTCCATTTCCGCTTTATTGACTTTTAATTCGTCGGAGCGAAACTACCCCCGGGCCTTTTCATATACTCAAGATTTGTAACCGGCGTGTAAAAGAAGGGAGGCTGGTGTTTATATCTCGGTGAATAAGAAAAAAAAATGTCTTCCTTTTCTTACGTCGAAGATGAACGAGATCTTCTCACTTGATAAAACATATTCGCGAGGAACGATGAAATAAGAACAAAAAAGAAAGAAAAATTCCTTTAAAATCGAGTCGTCGACCCCCTCGTGTTTCTTCGGTTTTGTCGCAAATGAAAAAAAGATTTCTCGTCAGTCAATCTTTTCAACTACAAGTATAATTGTATTATGTTGGTGCCATGAAAACGACGTGGTACATCATCGTTGTAGGAATAAAACGTTAGGAAATGCGGAGAGGAAAAGAATGAGGGGTGGAAAATAGTGAATTGTGCGAGATAAAATAATTTTATCGCGATTTCGTTTAAAATGATAAATGGAAAAACCATGTAATTTTATTCACTATCGTAGAGCCATAAAAAATCAAATATTCTTAAATGGAGGAAAAGAGAGGAGGGAGGGAGAGAGAGCATAAGATATCGCGATAAGTGTCAGGAGTTGTTTTTTTCTTTTTTTTTTTTTGGTGGTAGGTAAGTGTGGGGTGTTGCATGAGGTGCATTGTTGTGTTTCAGTGCTCGCCTCCATGCCAGGGCTGACATTGAACTCGCTGAACACGCCGTCTGCCAAGAAGCTCTTCACCTGCCAACTGTGTGGCAAGGTGCTTTGCAGCAAAGCATCGCTGAAACGTCACGTTGCGGACAAACACGCCGAACGACAGGAGGAATACCGATGCGTCATCTGCGAGCGAGTCTACTGCTCGCGAAACTCCTTGATGACCCATATCTATACCTATCATAAGAGCAGACCTGGCGACATTGACATTAAGTTCTTTTGAAGGTTTAGATAAGGTAGGGCCAAGCACACGAAAATTTTGAAACAAAAAAAAAATCAAAACAAATTTGAACAACAAAAAACAAACGGTTTTTCTTCTTTATTTTCTTCAATATGATTTTTTTAATACTCTTTTTATTTAATTTGGATTCTCTCTCTCATTTATCATTCAAACGGATCACCTTTCTTCTCCTGTAACATGCGATCGATATTTCTTTCTTTCCTTTCCTTCGGAGCTTCACTATTCTCTCACACTCTCTCTCACACTCTCGCTCTCGCCATCTCTCTCTCTCTCTCTCTCTCTCTCTCTCTCTCTCTCTCTCTCTCTCTCTCTCTCTCTCTCTCTCTCTCTCTCTCTCTCTCTCTCTCTCTCTCTCTCTCTCTCTCTCTCTCACACACACACACACACACACACACACACACACACACACACACACACACACACACACACACACACACACACACACACACACACACACACACACACACACTCGCTCTCTCCACCTTAATATCTATCCAAATGATTATCACGTTTTCTCGTTCTCTATCCTTATCTCGTGAGTCCTTGGAGCAAGTGCATGAACGACTAACAAAAATACGATCCCAAACGACCCTCCTGTTACGCTATTTTCAAGACTACAAAAATTATTTGTTTTTCTAAGCCATTTGAACTCGATCTTTTCAAACTTGTTTCCAGTTCTTTCATTACTCCTTTTGGGTCTTTCGTTCCTCGAAAATTTCCTTTTCCGCATATCCCACAAATAAATTTTACGAATGAAGTGCAAAGGGACTTTGAACTTCTCTACCCACTTCGCCTCATTCGGTTTTTTAAAAATTTCTCTCATTTATTATTATTATTATTACTTTTTCTTTTTAATTCGTAATGCATGCATGGGTTGATTAATCGGAGAAGCTCGAGTTTGTGGAATGGCAGAATGATGATGCATAAGTATACAAAATAATACTCGAACGACCCAGTACTTAATCTAGTGCTGAAACATTATAAGCGCGTTTACTAATCGAATACATCGGAGCGTTGTGTCGATTCTCGATCCTCTAAATCTGTAAAAACAGCAAAAGAATAAAAAGAGAAAAATAGGCCATCGTGTCGCATCTGGATACGAGAGAATACTCTCATTGATACCGGAGCAACCGATTTCTTAGGAAAATTCAGGGTTCATCTTTTACTTTTGATGAAAAATAAAAATTTCGTAATAATGTTAATAATACTTGTGATTATAACAGAAAAGAACAAGCAAGGAAATACAATCGTACTGTTTACGCTTCAGGCTCCCAAATAATTAATCCAAAAATCCTACTCACCTTGATTGTTTTTTTTTTTTTAGTTAACCGAATTTTTATTATTTATTCAATTCGATTTATTACCATTACGATTATTATTCATTCATATTATTATTATTATTGAGATTATTATCATTTACTGTTATTATTATACTCGTTATCAGTTGCTTTTGTGTGTCAACGTGTATGGGCTTTTAATGTTTCGTGTCGTCTGCATGCTCGTTTGTTTTTGACTCAATCGCTCTGATCTTTCTCCTTTCAGACTATCGCGACTGTGCAACAACCCGGATCGTTTGTCTCTCACAATAATTCTTATAATCTCACCTACTCTCTCTCTCTCTCTCTCTCTCTCTCTCTCTCTCTCTCTCTCTCTCTCTCTCTCTCTCTCTCACTTTTTAATACTGTTTTTTATCATCATTCCATCGTGCACGAATTAACACTGCGCTGCCGCTTTTTTTCACGTTAACACGACAAAAGAAAGCATGACACTATTTTCTAGCTTTTCTCACCGTTCCCACTGACATTTCTTGGCTCCTCTTTGTTTTACAATCAATCTCGTGACTCGTCGATTTTCTGTATAATTATTGCATGATTTTATTACCGACCATAAGTTTTTTCAATTTCGGGAGCCATAACTTTTTCTTTGAGTGTCGAGGAGAAATATCGTATTTCCAATGTTTTTTTTCAAAACGCTAATTTTATAGAGATCATTAATTTCTTCGAACCTCTAGCAGCTTCAAAATTTTTTGGAAATACAACATTTTTTCTCAGATCTTTAATACGGTGATTTAAACTGTTGGGTTGATACAGCTGTATCGAATCTTGTGGAAGTTTCAGATACGTAAACAAGTGATTCGGATACCAAGAATGATTTACTATCATTCCATAACAAATGATTCCTCAAGCGATTTTTTTTGACAATAATATCGATCCAATTGTTAACTGATCGAGACAAAACCGAATCATTTGTTTGATTTCAATTTTTTCATATAAAAATGTTTAAAAAAAAGGTTCAATCGAATTTTGGGGCAAAATTATTCAACACATGTACACATCGTAATAATTCTGAAGTCTAGGAGCACAAGATTGAACGATTTATGAAATGTTAAAGATCAAATGAATGACTGAAACTTCCTCAAGAATATAATTAATGATAATCTCATTTGGGATCCGAATGGACTAAAAATAAATTGGTTTTCTATTATTCGGTTGATTAACATGTTGATGAATGATGGAAGAAAGTAAAAGGAAGGAAAAAAATGGTGAACTATATATTTTACAGGTACGGGCAATGGGATGCATCCACCGACGACGCCTCCCGCTGCCGTGTACCGGATGCCACCGCCGACAGCTGGCGGTATAAACGAACCCCAGGAATGTCCCTACTGCCGACGCAGTTTCTCGTGCTATTACTCGCTGAAACGACACTTTCAGGACAAACACGAGCAATCGAACACCCTTTACGTGTGTGAATTTTGCAATCGTCGTTATCGTACGAAAAATTCATTAACAACCCACAAGAGTCTTCAGCATCGTGGCTCGAGCGGCATGCTCAAAAGGCTACTGAAAACATCGGCAATCAAGAACGTACTGGCGCAGCATCCTCACATACAGCAACAGCCGCAATGAAAGTGGCTACGCTGTCGTGACTCAAGCAGCAATTTTATTGCCGATTTTTACGATTCTTCGCGTCGCTCTATGCACAATTATCGTCACAACTGAATAACGATCGGAATCGCTTTTTTCTCCTACTCGTTTATTTCGTTTTTCTTCAACGACGAATACGTCGGGCTGATTTACTGGGCGAATTCGCAATCCGAAGAAAGAATCGTGTTCTCCGGGGCGAATAACAAAAAAAAAGAGGAGAAAAATTGCAGAAACAAAATGATTCGAAACAGGATTACACTGCCGTTTCGTGAATCGTCATTAAAATGGGTGCAGGATCGAAACATAAAGAGAGAAAGAGAGATAGAAAAAAAGGTATGAGAGAAATGGAAAATCCCCTCGCTTATGACAGATCGCGTTGCTCGTAAAATAACGAGAAGTAGCTGTCAATCGGAAATTAATCGAAAAATACATTAATGAAATAATAAATACAACGTGTATACTCCCTCGGCTCGGTCAGCCTGCGTGAAACATCGAAATTCGAAACGTTCACGGTAAATAATTTAAAAAAAAAAACAAAGCTTTTTTTTTAATAATTTTTTTTGTTTTCGTCAAGACTGCGCTAAATCCAAAGAATAATGGAAACGAAATTGACTGAAAAATTTTAAGGAGAGATGAAAGTAATGCGATGAAAAAATCAAATTTGTTATTTTTTTTTTTTTTTTTTCTATTAATAAGCTTAACCAAACGTAAATGAACAATCGGAAACATTCCATTTGATCTCGGCGAAGGAGAAAATTAAGTGAGAGAAGGAGAAAGTTGAAAAAGAACGGTGGTTAATCGTAAATCCCTCGAAACGAGGGAGACTTTTTTTTGTTTTAAATTTTGATAATGTCTCAAGTAATTTATATACGTATACTTGGGATACATTATCAAAAAAAAAAAACAAAATCTCGAGGTAAAATAATGCTCGAAACATTTTTGATCAACCAAAAAGAAAAAAGAAAAAAAATTAAATAAGTGAGCAATGAAATTTAAGGAAATTTATTTACGCAGGCAGACTACGTGGGTTTACGAGGAAATAAGGGATGAAATAAATAAAAAAAATATGTCAATGATATGGGGGGAAAGGAGAAGGGAAACTTTGAAGAGCGGCGACAAAAGTGCGTTTCCGCTCATGTATTAACGAAATATAATTCGGCCGTTAACGTGTACATATATATATGCACACGTCGTACATCGGACGCGAGTAAATGTATAGAAAGATGCAGCACGTGTTTATAATTCATATAAGTCGAAATGAAACATTTGGGAATAACAAAAAGTTATCGTCTTCTTAGGCCTAAGTAAAAAAAAAAGAAAAAAAACAAGCAAAAATATATCGAAATTCAATTACGAAATCTAATGTGCTCAAATTCAACAAAGTTTCACGTTACAAAAGAGAAATAAAACGATAGTTAGAGAGGATTAAGCAACAAATACATGAGGAAACAATCACAATAAGATCGACGTTTTACGGCGGGAGAGAGGATATGAAAAATCTGCGAATTCGAGACGTGTAAGAAAAGAAAAAAACGGTCCATCACGCGCGCAAAGTACAGACTATATTTTTAACTCTTAACGACGAAAAAAAAATAATAAAAAAAAAACAATTAAGAAAGAAAAATACACATGATATTTTGAACTGTGTAAATAGATATATTATATTCGTAACGATACGCTAATGACGACGATATTAACCTCCAGAATTTTATAAGAATCCACTTTGGCAACAAAAAAAAACAAAAAACTCCGGATAGTCGATAAAACGTGAGTTCATCATTTTTTTTAAGTAGTTCTAAAAAAAATCTAACAATGTCAATGGTGATGACTAAGAACAGAGAACACGAACATTTTTTTTTGATAATCGATGTATCTTGGAGATCGTCGTGCATTGGCGTTTTTTTTTTTTTTTTAACGGAGGCCTCTAATCCTGTCGGACTTCCGTTCTATCCGCAATTTATTGGCGAGCTGGACGGTGGAAAAAAATATACAAACGGTACAGAAAAAAAAGATTCGCCCTACGTTCGGTTTTTTCAATTTCTTCGCGTATTTACATTCTTTTTGTTTTGGCAAGTGTGCAATATAAAAAGCGTGGAAAGATCGTTCGAGATCTGGATATTATAACGCCCGATTTGATTTTCGCAATTTTGGCTAAACGATTTTGTGTTGCGTTTGTTTTTCACAAATTTTCGAAAAAAGGGTGTTTTTGACGCGCGAAAAAAAAAGTTAGAATTTTTATACTCGATCGAGTATTTTTCATAAATTTTTTGACAATTACGAGATTCATTTTATTGAAAAAAAAAATTAATTTTTCGTATTAATTGAAAATAAAACTTGTTCGTAATTCGATAAATGTTTACGAAAATATACAGGCCGTTTTTTGGCATGTCCAAATTAAAAAGCCTCGCGTTGTTGTAACAATCGACGTGAAACATTAGTCGATAATTAAAATCAAATCCGGCAGCTCGTTCCAATTGAGATTTTTTATTACGACGAGATCCTCCATGCTGACGATATCAGATATACGAAAAAATCCGTTCGCAGTTTACCGTCAAGCGTGCCTTCCACTATCCTGCTCTCCAATTACAAAAGACCCTACTCAGAAATAACAAACAAAAAAACGAAAACACGTACAAGATAAAAAAGAAACGACGAAAAAAAAACAAACATTAAACCCTAAAAAATGTTTCAATGGACGCAACAACGTATTCAGGTCTCAAAACTCAACGTAGAGAAAACGATAACAAAAAATCGATGTTTTATTTGTAAGCTACGAAGGGGGTTATAAGAAAAAAAAAGCCATTTTAAACTAACGAACAAGTACAAATTATTAAGAGAGAAAAAAACGAAAAATTACGACTACATGTATCTTAGATTTCGTAGTAGGCAAAGAAGAAGAGAAGTGAATTTGAAAGAGGAGAGGTCGAAAGGGGGAGGGGAGGAAGGGCGAAATAGAGAAAAAAAGGAAAAAGTAACAAACGTATTTTAGCGACAGTTACACGTGAAGTAAAAGAGAGAGAGGAGAGAGAGAGAGAGAGAGAGAGAGAGAGAGAGAGAGAGAGACAGAGATAAACGAATGGAAGAAAGGTTTTCTGACATATCCTCGAATTGCGAAGTATACCGTAAAAAAACATAACGAAAAAAAAAAAACAATGATACGATTTTAGAATTAGGCGTCTTCCCGAAGTTGTTCTTCACTTTGCGGAAATGCAAAAATATTTGTGTCAAAAAAACGGACTCTTCAAGGTTCATATATAAATTGTAAGTGTAAAGAAAGGAAAAAAAAACATTCTATAATCTTTCGAGACTTCGCGACGACGTAATGTGGAGGATAACTGACTGAAACGAAGAACGAAAAAGCAAAAAACGATAATTGAACGTTCCGTGCTTATTTATTTACAATGATGAAAAAAAAAAGAAAGAAAAAATAGGAAGACGAAAATATTTGGTTTTTCGGTCCTTTGATCATACGAACGGAAGATGCGTCTCAGTAGGAAAATTGAACCTAGTCATTTTCGGAAACTTCTGTAATTCTGTGATAAGAAAGACGATGAGAAAAAATGAAAAGAAAATTAAAATAATAATCGGGGGGAAAAAGCAGCCAGGAAGGATATTTAGCGCGACGCGTTATTCCACATTATGTTTAATGTCGCGAATCTCTCGAATAAAGAACAAAATGAGGGGAAAAAGAAATAAAAATTCATTAACGATATTGGGAAATTCTGTGATGTTCTTCAGTTGGTATACTAGATGCTAAAATTGCGAATGTTATTCGAAAAAAAACAACAAAAAAGTAAAAAAATATAAAACAAAAAAGTATACGGGAAATACATGAATGTTTAGTGTTGTGAAAATAGTTCATAATGGCGAAAACCTTTCATCGTGATTCAGGTGATTCGAGAGTAGAGAGGCACGAAAGTGTTGGCAGCTGATCGGTAAAATAAAATTAAACAATTGGTAAAATTATATATATATATCTTTCCGTTAATAAAAGCTCGGAAATAAATCTTCCAAATTTGTAATTAATTGTAAAGAATCTCGCACGTCCGCGATCTTACGTATCAGTATTAAAAATACGCCCAATTGTGTGATTTCGTTTTTCCAAATTTTATTTTTAATTGATTGGAAAATTATTATTATTATTATTATTATTATTATTATTATTATTATTATTATTTTCGAAATTAACAAATAAAAAACTTGGCACAATGCTAAAGTTCGAAATTTTTCATTGTTTTTTTTATTAATCGTATTTTATTCGAGCGAGATACTACGATTAATCTGTTTATAAAAATTTTTCAAACGTCTATATATATTTTGATTAAAACGTAAGTGGAAAATGTTTTACGCATGATCAGCTGCCACGATTATTCGCATGCAACAGGTACAGATTTCATTGACATATCTTTCTAGGGTGAGCACCGTTTCGACATCTGTTAAAACGTGATTTTTTCTTCTTTCTTTTTCAATTGAAACGAGGTAACGAAATTGAAGAAAAAAATAATGAAAAAAGTTCATTATAATGTGCCAACTTGTTCGAGAAATTTTTTTTTAAATAAATAAAGGCTACTCCGCCATCTGTCCAGCGTAGGAAGTCGAATGTAAACAAAAGACTATACGGTTTAGCATTTTTAATAAGACGAAGAGAAATATTAACGAGAAGGGAATTCAAAAATGATGCACTTTACGAATTTTCAATGCATGGACTTTTTTTTTTAAAGCTGTACCGGAATTCAAGGGGCGGCAAGAAGGGAGGTAGGGAGGAAGGGGGAAACAAATATTTTAAACTATATATTTTTATTTGCACTCTTGTATATCATAACATGTACATACATACAATAGAAATATCGATAAGGAATATAAAGAAAAAGAGAGAGAGAGAGAAAGAGAAGAGGGAATAAATAGAAAGAGATCGAGTGGCGAAATCGTGAGAACGTTTTCGTCGACAATTTTAATCGACAATTAATGTTCGAGCCTTTCGATATTTAATCATTTGCAACATTGTCCTTTCTTTTTTTGCTTTGCTTCTCAATTGCTAAAGTCTCGAAGTGTCTCAAGCAAGAAAAAAAACATAACCGGGAATCAGGGGCTATTTTTTTTGTTTTCTCTTAATGCACACAATTTTGGTAAGAGTCTGACGAATTTCTTCCAATTTCAACTATCAACTTTTATAGCTGGTACGAATTTTTCTACTTCCAACAATTTTCCTTCCACGATGATGCACGAAGATTGAATAAGTGAAAAGAGAAATAAGGAAATAAGGGGGTGGTCGATTTTAGTGAACGAGACACGAGTACTTGGGGGAGGGGGGTGAGTTTCGATTAATTTAAATTTCGAATATATAAAAAATAAAGAAAATAATAACCGGCGAGAGCTCAATTAAAAATTTTTTGTTTTGTTTAATTGCGCTGTGACGGAATACTTTGATACGTTGAATTTATCGAATTATTACTTTCGAGAAGGCTGATTTTTATATGATTACGAAAATAAAAAAAAAATAAAAAACGAAAAGTGAAAAAAAAAATTAAACAAACAAAAATTTAACTTCAGTGTAAATAAGGAGAATTTGATTAACACTAACTTGTTTCCACATTCGTTTTGTTTTGTTTTTTAAGTTTTTGTCTTTTTTGTTCCTAAATTTAGGAACGTTATAACGACTGATTAGACTGTTTTTTTTCTTTGATTGGTTCTAAAGTTTTCTTGTTCATGTGATATTGTTTTACCAAAGAATATTGAAAAATTCGTTGAAACGTTCTCTTTAAGCCAATACGCTCGAGTCAATCTCGTCAAATCAGTCCGGAAAAATGGGGGAAAAAAAAGAAAAACAATTGTTCCGGATTAATTGAGAAGAGCGACGGAACTCTGTGAGCCTTGAGAACGTTGCGAATCTTTTTCATTATTGAACACGTCGGGGTTTAAAGAGAAAAAAAAACAAAAGAGAGTAAAAATTTTCGTTTAGTTTAAAAATGAAAAAAAAAAGAAAAGAAAAACCAAAACATAAAATGAAACAAGCTACGACGAAGGAGCGAAGTGGAGAAATACAGAGCGAGAGAAAGATTAAAAAAAAAAAAAATTTAACACACACACTCACACTAAAACGTACAGAAAGATGTCAAAAGAATATCTTTGAGTCGAAAAAGTTTAGGGATGTAATTAACGAGGTTAAAAAATAAGAAGCAGGAGAAGAAAATTGTGGCGAAATTGTCGAACATAGGAGAAAGACTACTTAGATTTATTTTTATTATGTCTTCAAAAAGACTTTAAATATAATATTTATATCGTGCCATAATTAATATTAACGAACCTTAAGTATAAATTAATTGTTACGGAAAGTTTTTAAATTTATTGGAAGGGAAAATTGCAAACAAAAAAAATGAAAAAATAAGTAAATAAAAAATAAACAAATATATTATATATCACTGCTATCTATCGATAACCAATCGTAATGGTAAATATGAGGAATGAAAACATAAAAAGAAACAAAAAAAAATAATAACGGAGAGAAAGAGTGAAAAATTCAGTTTTGCCGTAAAATAAAAATAATGTGGTAGATATTTTGAACGTTGAGTTGTCGATCATGTTGACCCATCGGAAAGATCAGGTCTCGAAGAAAATTATATGAAAAAAAAATGAGATACAACAGTTTTGACGGCGGAAAGTATCATGAGAGTTGTACGCGAGTACAAACAAATTATGAAATAAATAACGAAGAAGAAGAAAAAAAAAGTAAATAAAATTTTTTTCAAACATTTTGTGAAAATGATTGGACCAAAGTTCGGTTTCGGAAGGATTTTATCGCCTAGCTGATAAACGCGTAATTTACGTATATGTGCGCGTGTGTGTCTGTATGTGTGCGTGAGTGCGTATAACGATTTTGATCTATAAAATCGAATGAATTTATGTGGTATCGATAAAAATATTCGTCGAATCCTCTCTCATGTACGATTTACGTTCACTGTAATCCCCATTACGATTAATTATGGCAACAAAAATAACAAAAACAAGAAACAACGACATAGTGCTCAAACGAGAGCATTGTAGCCAAAATATTGCTGTGTTCGGCATTCGTGCTGCAAAATCTTTGAGGAGAAAAAAAAACAAAAAAAACAAACGAAACATAAATCACCGTGCAAAAACTTCTTTATGTCAATTGAATAAAGTAGTTTAAGTTTTTCTTTTTCTTTTTTCATTATCGATGTCAAACGCGACTAAGACCGAAAGAAAAAGATTTGGTAAACTTCAACGACGCAAAATAAATAAGCAATTAATATGAAATTACAAATTTCATAAATGCGATTCAAAATAATTTATTTGACATTTCGTAAAAACCTGAAATACTGATTTTTTCTCGACAGTATTTTCCATTGAGTCAATAATCTTCGATTTATTTTGCAATTCAATTAAATTTTATTCACCTCAACAATCGTTTTCTCTCGGCAAGTTAATTAATAATCAGCAAACAAAAAAAAACAGAATTATGTATCTTCGAATGAAAAGAAAAAATACTTTTTGCTCGTCTGATTACGATAACAGCATAAACACATAAACCTCTACACAAATGCAAAAGAACAAATCTCACTTCTCACATTTCTAACCATTGTTTTTCTTCCTTTTTTTTTTAAATAACTCTACACTATTAATTTTTTAATGTGCACTTTGTGGTTCGATCGTTTCTCTTATTTTGCGTATACGATCGCTGTCCATCATGAGACACTAGGGTAAACGTGTAATTATTCTCAATCTGTTTAATATCAATTTATATTATTTTTTAATCGAAACAGAAAACAATTTTTTTTTATTTTTTTTTAATTTTTATTCCACTCGCTGTTCGTTTTTAACGATCTATGTGATCACACGATAATATAAAACATATTGATGTACGAAGAAGCTCTTACGTACGTGTGAATAATATATTATTATTATTATTATTATTATTATTATTATTATTATTATTATTATTAATATTATTGTATTATTATCATTTTCAATCGCAATACAATGTATTGTACCCACGTTTATTTTTTTCTTGGCAATTATATATATTTAAAAAAATCAAGGAGGAAGCAGGTTTCAATTTGAAATTAATCTATCCATGTACGATATGATGAACATGACGTTGACGCGTTATGTTAATTTTTTTTTTATGTACATACGTATACATATCTATACATACATATTACTATGTAGGCATATTCCTTAAGGTATATCTTTCCTTCTTGGTTCTTTTTATTATTATTATTATTATTATTATTATTATTATTATTATTATCATATTCATACTATAGTGAGTTAGTTCTCAAAGTGATTGTTGAAATATGTTTATGAGAACTTGTCGATTAATTTTGATCATTATTATTATTATTATTATTATTATTATTATTATTATTATTATTATTATTATCATTATTATTGGTATATTAATATGCTATTATATTATATTGCAATTATAATTGATGTTTATGTTTGTTTTTTCAAAACTCATCCAACGTAACGCGATGAAATTGGTGAAAGAAAAATAACAAAAAAAAAGAAATCAACGATAACGTCCTCTCGTTTGAGCGATTGATTGACGCGTGAGCTTTTAGCGCCGTGTAAATCGCGCACGATCGTGTATGGTATAAAAGTAGCTCCGATTATGCATCCAACGTGAGCCGAGTACTTGTGAATATTGGGTATAGTTAACGGAAAAAAAGATTAAAAAAGCGTAAAAAGAAAAAAGTGGTAAATAATAAAAAAAAAAAAATTGATGGAGTAATATTCTTATTCGAAATATAATAATTTTTGTTATGACGTGGTCGAAACGATGGTCTGTAAATTAAGTCTGTACAATTGTCATACGATTTTTGTCGTGTATTATTCGAGAGGGAATTAACGAAAAATAACACAAATGGAGAGTAAAAAATGAAGGATCAGAAAGTTTAAGGGTCCTCGCAATGAAATGTACTTTTTGCTCTTGGTACCCTCGCTTCGTAAAGAAAGGAAAAAAGATGAAATCTTCGTACGAGCTCACACCTCCCTTTTGCGAACTATTATTCTTTTAATATCTTTTTTTTTGTTTCTTTTAAGAGTACGATTGTTAATCGTCTCGATAGTAAAAACAAAAAAAAATCACACCCTCAATTAATGAAAATAAAGGTTTAAAAAAAAGAGAAATGAGAAAAAAAATTCTGTGGTAAAGCAATACGCATAGAGGATCGTACGATCCTTTAGCGCCCATTGCGATCCGAATAATATAAATAATGAAGAAAAAAAATAGGAAGAATTTAAAAAAATAAAAATAAAAAAAAAATTTAAAGTAACAAAGTGCAACACGCTGCCTTGCTGAACAGTACAAGTACAAAACGAATACAAATACATAAAGACAAAAAAATGAAAATGAGAAAAAAGAAACATGTCTTCGACTTAAAAGAAAGCATAAAAAATGAATAAACGATTCTGGTAGTTAAGAAATTCAAAAGAAGAGAATAAAAAAAAACGAAACAAAAAGATGAAGAACTTTTAATTCTAAGATATGAAGAAAAAATGAAAAAAAAAAAGAATAAACGAACGATACGAATCTTTGGTAGCAACGACGATCGGTCGTAATAGCGTGAAAGAGCGAGTTACGTCACAAATACCTCAATTGCCGAGATCTCAGATTCTTTTTTCTACTCCTCCGTGTGTACACGTGTGTTGTGAAATTGCGAGAGAATTTCTTTCCTTTTTGTTTTTTTCATTTTTACTCTCGAGCAAACGACACGCAGAATAGTAGAGAAAACATCCCTGAAATCTACACTGCCATAATATACAAAACATTTCGTTCGATCTCTTCCAAACTACGTCCGAGGCCACCACGGTAAATTAACGAAACAATTTCTGAATGTTTTTTTTTTTTTTCGAAAGTCGTTCGAATCTCAGGGCTGTCAATTCATTCAATTTTATTGCAAATTTTTTATAAATACAAAAATTGATTCTATTATATAATATTAATTTAACGTTTGATTATTTTTTTTTTTTTTCAATCATATCATGAAACCAAAGACTCGAATTATATTTTAAAAAATTCGTATTTATATTTTGTTTTCACGAAGAAAGTATGGATCCAAATAAAAATCCGAATCAATTAAAAAATGTACCTGGCACTTGAACGATCACAAGCGAAAATAACAAAAAATTGATTCACTCAAAAAGCGTGGAATTTTCCAAAATATTTCGGACGTCTGAGATGTTGCGAAAATCTCAATAATGGTCACATCGGAAATTTCGCGTATTCTCGTCTGGATCTCGGCAATAACAGATTCTCATCTAAGTTACAATAGTTTATTGTACTTATGTCTTGTATATTATCGATATATAAAATAGCGTGGAAAAAAAAGAGGATTAAAGGAAATAGTAACGGGTAAAAACATTTGCCTGAGCCGTTTAACACACGAAGAAACCGGATCACACAATCGGGTGTAAGATGAATGGACATGAAAAAAAGAAAAAAAAAGAAGAAAAAGTAAAAATCGTGTGTGTACAAATTGCATGCGATCGCCATATCATTATATTTTGCAGAATTAACTCGCATATATTTATATACGAATGAGCGTAAACTCGTGAGAAACAAAAGAAGAAGAGGAAAAAAAACACGACAGTTTAAAGAAAAAATGGCAATGGTCATTGTTGTAACATATCGAAGCGATAATTTCGTTTTTAATTTTTTTTTTTTTTAAATCATCAATCGTTTTATACGACGTAGATTGTTTCTGCTTGAGAATCATCCGAATAAGTGGATACTTATTAGTTGCAATTGTTTTTTTTTTAAGGGCACCTCCATTTGTCACGAATAGTACGAAACTTCTAAATATGTAAACGAAAAAAAAATATACAATTTTTTTTTTGTTTGCACCTCTGACGTCCACTCGATCGCGAACAAAAAAAAAACAAAAAGCAAAATTTCATATCGCAATAATGACGTATGAAAAATTACGGCAATCAAGCATTCCAAGTTACGACGAATTTAAGACCGGGAATGTAAATACATATGATTTCACGATTATTAATGCTATGAAAAACTGCGCAAAACGTAATTTGAAAAAAAAAAAAAATTAATACGACTCAACTAAATCGAATAACGATAAGTCAAAAAAAGTCGCAAAAAATAGAACAAATTTCGCAGGATGCGCATTCATCTTTCCGCGGTAACGAAACTGAGGTAAGAAATTAATACGATGATTGAGTGGAAATATATTTAAAAGAAAATAGAAACGAAAAAATATGCGACTATTGGATAATTCGCGCGAGACTCAAGCGCGCATCCTCCCCACACATTTTTAGACTATTAATATTTTAATTATAAGATATAATAATAATAATTATATATATATATATATATATATATATATATATATATATAATTATATGTATACATATAATTATATATTATGAGATAAGTGTTTATTCGCATTTTTAACACGATAAGGAATTATTATTATAAAAATTCAATAATAGTTGTTGGTGTAATATTATGAAATAAATCTTTAATTATAGCAAACGAATACTGTGTTATTTGCTAAACGACTTTTTTTCATTTTTCCATTTCCACTAAATTGGCTATAAGGATAAAAAGGGTATTTCATTATTTTATCAAAAAATTCTAACTTCAAAAATAACCTCCTTAATTAGCTTCCCAAATTGAACATACGTTTTTTTCTCCATAAATCGCTGAGTGATCATTCAGTAATGTACGATATCGTACTTCGATCGTAAAGTGTATTTTATGATTTTTTTATCAAATAAAATTTCAAATTTGTCCCCTTGAGTTAGTACCCGCCTTATTTAGAGTATTTGAATTTTTTTATAAATCGATTTGTAATCGCTTGATAATGGTCCGTAGTGCAATTGAAACGTTCAGTGGTTAATCGTTTTTTTATAAATAATATATGAAGAAAATATAAGTAAAAAATTGATAGCCGTTTTCGATGCAACAACATTCGAAATTAATATCCTGCCTTACCAACACTGTTGCTTCGGTTTAGTTGAAACCACGGTCTTACATACAGGTCTGGAAACTCCCTCGGATCCGAGGGATCACTTAACGACGAAACCTTTCTACTGCAGTGGCCGCTAGGGGCGCAGCTATCTTTAAAGAGAAGGCGGTGAAACGCGGTGCGATGGTAAACGGAGGTATTGAACAAAGACAGCACTAATTGCCGCAATGCTTCGCCAACGAAGTCAGAAAATCTGACTTCGTTGGTATAGATATCGATGTCTTTGATGAACTGTACAATCGGCGCCACTGTCGCCTTTCTTATAAAATGTAGAAATGATTCTGTACAATACGGCGAGAATTCTTTAAGTTTTTTGAGTTTATCGATGGTGAGGATGCCGGGTTGAAGACAAGACCCGCCTTCAGGACTTGATTTTTTTTTGAGATTGCTGGCACAAAAAATGTATTTTTTTTCAGAATAAATATGTGGTTAATTAATAAATCCAATTAATTTTATAGTTTTCATTAATTTCAATATTTTTAATATATTCACGGACATCAATAAATTTTTATTCCAACGTACGGGGAGACGTGGGGCATCAGTTTTGTTATATCAAATTGCATTCAGAATTTATATTTAAGGAATTTTTATAAAGTAATGGCAGGTGTGGATAAAATTTTTTTCGGAAAATGAAATATTATGTGAACAATTAATATCACCAGGATTTCAAATAGCGTCGCAAAATCACAAAATAACACGTGGTGTTCTTTATAATCACATTTAATGTAAGACCGTGTTTATAGGTTATATCATATGGGTCTTCCGCTCTGTTGCCGCTATGACTTGATCAAAGCGACGCGTAGCGACGGCCGGGGCCACTAATGGGCCGACAGAAACGCGACCACCCCCACTACCAAAATTTGACTCAGTTGCAAGACCTGTATGTAAGACCGTGATTCTGGCAGTTCCATTGAACAATTTTGATACCTTCATTTTGGGCCGCAATTTTTACGTGGGTCAATTAACCTTCTATCACGATCCAATGCTTTCTCTTGAGTATCGTGAAAGGTTATGTTATCAGGGGGCGAGACCTCAGCGCCACGTGCCAATTTTTGACGAAAGTTTTCGTCGGTAAGAGTACACCCCCACCACGCAAATTCTGGCAGAGTTTCCAGACCTGTATGTAAAACCGTGGTTGAAACAACAATATTTACCGCAAGAGGTAATAAGTACCGATTTGCGTCTAGTTCAGAATTTTACAACAAGAGGCGCTTAGTATAAAAAGCTTTCTTATTATTATTTATTTATATATCTACTTCTGCTTTGAAATCGTTGTTTTTAATTTCTACGATCTACGAAGGTCGTGTGATTATTATTCAAGCTTAGATTCACTGAGAAAAAGTCGAAAAGATCAGTGATTTTTTAATAATTACAATCAGGCTGCGGTAAAAAATTTGGTTAATCAATCCTAATAATAACATCACCGAATGACAACCATTGTCAACGATATCTCGCAATTCCTCGCAATCTGTCATTATTTCCGTGCTTCCGACTGTAACATAACCTCAAATGTAGATTCTCGCTAATGTTTTGGTTATTATCGTTCTAACAAATAATACAGGATGGAGATAAATCCTGAAGAGGTAATAGAAAATAAGACCGAGGTTGAAAATCGTTCGATTGAAAACTCTAACAGTTCAGAAGCAGCGTCTGAAAATGAAGCAAGCACAAGTAGTGCAATTTTTAATCGTTCGAAAAAAAATGTCAAGAGGCGAAGTTATCGTCAGAAAAATTCAAACATCGATGAAAATAACTCGAGCAGCTCAAACGTCGATGATTTCAACAAACCCAGCAGCAGTTCCACAAATTCTAACGAATCTGAGGAACGATCAAAACAACTAAATTCTCACACAACCACATCAAATGGAAAAGACACGAATGCTGAAACTGCGAATGAAAAAAAGAGAAATCCTAACACAGGTAACTACATTAAAGTCTTGACAACTTCACAATTATGATTTTTTTTGTAAAATTCGTTCTGTTCGAACAATTCGTCTTTTTCCAGATGGTTCTGACACATCGTCCATCGTTGACAGCGACCACGAATGTAAGCAAAATTCACTTTTGTAGCCGAATCACATAATTTTCCTGAACTCTGAAACTCCAACGATTTTTGTATAAAAATAATTATTAACCCAAGAACCGGTCTCATAGGTCCCAAAAGCTGGGAAAAAAAGTGCAAATTCCACAATTTGCTTCTCAGGTTTTTTCAAAAATAAAATTTTTTCAGAATATAAAAAAAAAATTCAATGTTTCGTTTTGATCAAATTCTCACATATAGGTGAAAAGTTTGTTAAAATTTTGAAAACAGAAAGTTTGTTAGGCTAGATTACATTAGCACATTTAGTTTTCTAGACCATTTATTATAAGCTTCATATCAAAATTTTTCATATGTTCTTCCACGGCGTCCATAGAGACTGGTACTCATAAAAATATCTTATCAGTTAAGAACTAAAATTACAATTTTATTATTATCATTTTTATATCTCATCACCGCAGTGGAAATCTGACAAAACTGAACCATATTTGAGGTGCTAGGAACATTAACTTTCAATAATAATTTTCAGAATTGATTATCAAAATTGCTTAAACGAATAGCTGTTCCATAAACCTTTGTACAATTATTTGACTGGTCTTGATTAAATGTGTCCATATTTCTAATTGCAAATGTTTTGATAAGGCGTATGTACAATTTGATAAATACCACCACTATTGAGAGTTTTCAATGACGATTTAACAGGTAAAGAAAATTCGGACGACTGGACAACGTCGGAAGAAGAAAAATATGTAACACCAGCAGTTCTCAGCAAAGTCAAACCCAAACCTACTTTGAACATCATCAAAGAGATCGTCCAGCGACAAATAGGCCCAGGAGTTCAATTTGAGAGAAAATTTTATGGGTCTCTTTACATGGTGGAGCATTTGCAATATTTGCATTCACTCGATGAACATCGGGCAAGAGATTAAATCATTTTTCGAAAAACAATACTCATTCCTACTTTTCTGATTTAATAATAATGAATTCAATGATTATTTCATATTTTTAGGGCTGCGTGAATACAATTGAGTTCAACGCGAAAGGCGATCTTCTTGTCAGTGGATCTGACGATTTGGCCGTCATTGTTTGGAATTGGGCGACTGGAAGAAAGTACAGGTCTTATGTTAGCGGTCACCGGAACAATATTTTTCAGGTGAGTGTCCATGAAGTGATGTTTTAATTCAAATTAGTTACTAAATCAAATTTGGGAAAAAAGAAAATAAATATTAAATTTTTTTGAATCAAACAGTTATATAAATTCAATGATGTGTTAAAATTAATTAAATTAACCCTAGACCCCTACTACGGGGTCGAAAACGACCCTAAATTTTTTTTTTAGTCAAAAACGTCTCGCATTTTTCAAAGCCTTTTTTTCGTTTTAGAGTTTTTCTCATTAAATTTTTATCAAATGCAACTTTATCATACACCATTCTCTTTGTTATTAAAAAATGAAGATAACAGTGTATAATTAAACTTTATGATTGCACACGAGGAACATTTTATGCTAAAGAGAAAATTGAAGTCGTTTTCGATCCCGTTGTAGCGTTTACGTTTGCAAAAATATTGTTAAATAATTCAAATTAACTGAATGTAATAATTACAAACTAATACGTCAATGTACTTATTTCTTTACCGACGTATATTTTTTTTACTGATCAGGCATCGTGGCTACCCCGTGACGACTTATCAATGATGGTAACATGTGCCAGTGACGGTCAAATACGATTGCTAGATTTGAACAATGGCAGTACACGAAAATTAGCTGCACATCGAGGACCTTGCAACAAATTTGCCATTCACCCGGATTATCCTCACGTTGCAATATCCGTTGGAGACGATGGTAAAGTCCTGTCCATAGATGTGCGAGACGGCGAAGCTTCAAAGTTCGTACCAATTGGGGAAAAAAATGTCACTATTTAGAGAAAGTATAGATATTTATTTTCATTTTTCTTTTCTTTCATAAATAATATTCAAACAGATTGGTGACGCCGAAAGAAAAAGGTTTTCCTATACAACTATACACCATTCATTCGAATCCTCAAAACAGCAACGAGTTTTGTGTTGGCGGTCATTCGGAATCCGTCAGGATTTACGATCGACGCAAAGCCAATGAACCGACTTCGAAATTGCGTCCCAAAGATTTAGTAAGGGATACAATAATACAATTAATAATCAGTACTAGTTATTTTGTTTATTTATAAGACGACTTAAAAATTTGAAAGATTTCATCTTTTTCAACTTGTCGATAGGTTGAAAGCGAACGGGTCCACGTTACTGCTGTCAGATACAATTACAACGGCACCGAGGTTCTTGCTTCTTACAATAATGATGACATTTACCTTTTTGACACTCTCATACCTCATCCATATGGAGATTACGCTCACAAGTATCAGGGTCATCGTAACAATAAGACCAGTAAGTGAATCACCGAGTCCGCCGAAAAAAAAGTTTCTCCCTAATTGTTTCGATTTTTCAAAAGCAAAAATTCATTTTTAGAAAAAAAAACGTATAATTTAAAAAAAAAAGGTTTCTTGTTTTATTTCAATTTTATCGACTCTTTGTTACAACAATTGGATCATTTGGACGCAGGCCGAAACCATCATTTTCGACTAAATAGAAATGCAATTTATTATCAAACTGATAAGATTTTTGAAAATTGTAGTAAAAGGCATCAATTACTTCGGACCGGAAAGTGAATTTATCGTATCTGGTTCAGACTGCGGTAACATGTATTTTTGGGAAAAAAATACAGAAGCTATAGTTCAATATTTGCCGGCAGATGCCCAAGGAGTGGTACGAAATATTTGATTTCCAATAATTACAAAATACTCGATTATCAGAATATCTTCGCATTATTTAATCAAGACTTTCATTCAAATGGAATCCTAATTGTGTCATCTTTTTCTGACAGGTTAATTGTGTCAAACCTCATCCGCATATTCCTGTATTAGCCAGCAGCGGTTTGGACGATGACGTCAAAATTTGGGTTCCTTCAGCTGTTGAACCTTCGACTTTGACTGAAACTGGACTCAAAGAAGTAAGAAATCATGAATCTCGACGATATCATCAATTATTCTCTATAATGAATATGATAATAATTTAATTTATACTTTTTTTTTCTCAGTCGGTCACAGCTAACCTGAGAGATCGAATGGATAGCCAACTTTCGTATCGAAATCGTTCTGATGACTTATTCTATGTACTATTACACGTAAGTCAAAATTGTCAAGTATAAATCGTTTTTCATTGACCTTAAGGGGTTTTTCAACTGTGATGAATTAAAAAACAAATCTATTGTAAGAAATCTCTACCAGCGATGCTTTCAATTTTTCCTTGTTTTTTTAGTGTACATGTTACTAACAAAATCCTGAAAATTTCATGAAGAAATATTCATATTTAAGAGACTTCATTAAATACTCACAGAAGTTTGTTGAAAAAAAATCTGTCATGAATTAAATTTCGTTACGTATTTTTCGAAACAGGCTTTTTCATATTTCACTTATTTAAAAGGATTTTTAAAAACGTTCGCGATTTTGTAACAAAAATATTCCTGCTATTATGTAGATTTTATAAACGTGTAACGTTTTTAAAAAATTGTTAGTATATTGCATAGATTTTTCAATTAACTGTGCAATCAAATTTTTGAAAAAAGTGACAGGAAAATTTCTTGAGACAAAATATAAAATATCACGATAATATTTTTTTTATTAACATGAATATTATTATTATAGCGTATTCGATCGAATAGTCACTGGAGCGAGACGTCGAGTGACGAGGATGAAGATGATGAATAATCGTGAGACAACTGTCGCTACCGATTCCAAAAGCCTACGTTCATTCACACCGATAATGTGAACAAAAGCAGTCTCTACGACTTCGCAATTTGTTGTAAAGGAGTAAGCATTAATATCGAAACAATTACGTGGTTTATGGAATACTTATATTCAAATACGATGACGAATAAGAGAAAGAAACGTGACGTAAACTTATTAATGCTGTGCGGGGATAAAAACATGTATCGTCAATGTGAAAAACGAGTTAAAATATTTTATTTATTTATTCGTACGATTTTGAAAAGTTATATTGCAACGATATCATTAATTTAGCATCTTCAGATGGTCAGAAACATAAGTCACGTTATAAGGATCAGAAATTCGACAAGTTTCCAAAATTCACCAAAATATCGACTGTTTGAATTTTTTTTTTGATACGAAAATAATTTCAATTATATTATGATTTCCAATGATATTTGTTGACAGTGAATTCCGGTGATAATCTCAATAATTATTCTACGTTTATCAACGAATCTTCCATTGTAAGATACCAAAATAAAAATTAACCATTTATAACAGTTTGACGTGACGGCTGGTAACAAAATACATCCTAGGAAATTACGTTTGTATCGTCATGAATTTGTTATCAAACAAGAAAGGATCATCGTTGAAGCTATTAATAAATAAAGAAGAAAATGATGAATTGTTACTTGCAATATTATCTGCACCTTCTCCAAAGTCACCGAATCCGGATCTATGCGCAAGAGTAAAAACAAAAACATTAAACCACGTCAATCTCTTAACCAATAAGTTCAATGGAAAAATAGAAACTAAAGAAAATAGCATGGTTCGAAAGAAACCATATTCTTCTATTACAGGGAAAGGGAAGAATACAAAAAGCACTTTTATTTAATAATATTGATAACCGTAGATCCCCACCACGGGGTAATTAGTTACCCCACGAAAATGTCAAATTTCCTTCCCAAACAAATTTTTTAAACCATTCCTTCCGTTTTATAAATTTTTCAACATTAAATATTAACAAAATGCGACTTTATCATACACCATTCTCTTCGTTATTAAAAAACGAAGAGAATGGTATATAATTAAACGTTATTATCGCATACAAGGAACATTTATGCTAAGGAGAAAGTTAAGGTAATTTTTACCCCAGTGTGGGGTTTACTTTGTAAAAAATAGATTGTGGAGTTCTAGGAATAACAATCATTCAAATTTATTTTAACAATAGAATAAGCATTTATCCATAAATATAGAAAGAAATAGATCTCATGAAAGGGATTCGTTCCAACAGTAAGAAAAAACATTTAATAAACTTCCCGATAAAATATCAACCAGATACTTTTCTCAAAACAATAATTATCTTCACTAAAAAAGTTGAAAAAAAAGCTTAAAAATGATGGTCTACAATCTTTTACTCGATTACAGAAAAAAAATGAAAGTAGAAATGTTCTAAATGATACGAAAAAAATCATTATTTCCAAAAATACATATCAATCGAATCATCATCGAAGATCAATCGAAAAATAGCAGCGTTTATTAATTTCGCACGAAAATTTAATTTTTATTGTTTCGGAATGTTGCATAGTTAACAAAATTTTTCCAGATGCTTACTCAAACTTTAATTCGAGAATTAAAATGTTTGAGAAAAAAATCATTGACAATCAGTCGAGACTAGCCGAGACTTCTCCATCTTCCCTTTGTTGTGTCTGGCAACAGGCCCGCATAGTAACAAATTGACAGTATATAAAAATGTTTGATATAAAACGCTTAATACACTAAAATACGAAATAACCCGATTCTCGATCACTGCAATCGCCGCACAGGGCTATCGACCCCAAGCTGATGAGGCATTACGCCATCGATCGACTGAGAACATTCGAGAACAAATTAATTGTAAGAAGGGGTAATACCGATAGGGTGTGGTGGAAATTATGCGAATCATTAAAAGCAGCCACTCTGCCCAAATTCGGCAGTCTGCGACAATCTACGAAATAATCTAGAACGATGGGTCTCAAGGCAAATCACCTTGACTTTGTACACCTTTTTAACTTCACTTTTCTCAATAAACCTACGTTAACTTGTTTTTAAATATCGAGTTGGAGTTTCGGCTCATTCATTGACAAATAATTCCAAAATACCCGTCCTCGATAACTCGTCCCCACGTGACGGTCTTCGCGGGCACAACATTGGTGGCAGCGGTGGGATTGCCACAACTCAAAAAATTAATCTCAATCACGAGGTGAAACAAAAGATATCTAAAGTGCCGAAAGTGAGACGACATCTATGTCAGCATCTCAATACATCGAAGGAAGAATTGGCCATTCGAATTCGACAACTGGGAACCGACCGCCGTCACATTCAGAGGCAGACCGATCAACGTAGATTCAAAAATCTCAAAAGAAGGAAGGAAGGAAGGAAGAAAGATACCTCCTTAAGAAATACGACTACAAGCTACAAGCAACAATCATCATGCAACAAGCGAACATCTTAATGTAACTGACGGAACATTATTTGATTGTAATCCTCCAAAGCCAGCGCGTATGCGAAACAAATTTATATGTCAAACGACGAGTTAGTGAACCGTCTCAAATTACCGGGCGTAAGCACAATATCGCGTTCCCTCGATTCATTCTTTGGAGCAAATTGATATATACTCGGAAAAATATAAATGCGAGTGAACCTGAATTAAAAAGAAGAAGAACAAATAGCTCAAATGCTTTAAGTTTTACGTCAGAAGACGATTTTTTAGACGCGACTTCCGAAGGTGAATTAGATTTAACTGTAAATCCTCCACCTGCGGAATCTACGGTTATATCTTCCACAATGGTAGAAACCGTGAATCTAGATAATACTAATAATGAGGGAAACACAGGAGATAATCCTGGAGGTAGTGGAAACAACGATAATAATAGAAGGATAATAAGTAGGGCAGATAATAATGAATACTTGTCCCTTAAAGAAGCCGGAGCTGTAATTCCCGTTTTTGATGGAGAAAACCCCAGACGCGCAAAAAGTTTACTCGATGCTTACGAAACAGCCAATTGTTTAATAAAAGACTCAGACAAACCTAAACTGCTCAAAATAGTGTTAACTACTAAATTGACTGACGATGCACGAGAAGACGTTCGTCATCAAGGCATAGAGACTTACGAAGAATTTAAAGAACATATGACGGAACAATATGGTATCAAAAGAACAGTAGAAGCAATACAAGTAGAAATGCACACATGCAAACAAAAATTTAACGAAAGTGTAGCAGATTTTGGCAAAAGAATACAAGCATTAACATCAGAATTAGTAGAAGCAAGTGTAGAAGATGAGTCATCGTTAGAACAAAAATTAGCGGTGGAACGATATGTAAAAAAAATGGCTTTAGCAAATGTTGAAAGAGGACTCAAAAAGGAATTGCAAGTTCTCGTAAAAGCTGGGGGTTATCCAACCCTCAAAGCCGCAATAAAAGGAGCGTAAAACGAAGAAACTATCATACAGGGTTATGAATCAGTAGCAAAGCAGATACATCCAGAAAAACGAAATGAATACTGTCACAACTGTAAAAAATCAGGACATTTAACAAAAGATTGTCGGAACTCGTCACAATCGCGAAATAATTTACCTACTCCGACAAGGAAGGTAGACACAATAAGAAACGTACATTCATTATTCTGTAACTATTGCAAAAGACCGGGACACGTATACGACGATTGCTGGTATAGAAATGGGAATAACGGTCCAGGAAGTTCAGGATCAGGTCGAAATAATAATAATTATTATAACCAAGGAAATCATCGCAATCAGGGACAAAATTATCGAAATCACGGAAATCAAAATTACAGAAATCGCGAAAATCAAGGCAACAGAGGACAAAATCATGGATATCGAGATAATCAGGGAAATAGCAGCCAAAATAATCAAAAAAATAATCAAGGACAACAGGTGTTGACGAGGATGACGAAAAGAAAACACTCGGTTCACTCAACCTTAGTACCCTGACAGCGACAGCCGCGCGAAAGAATGCGAGCGTCAGCAAAAGTGGAGTAGCGAGAGATACAGGTTCACACAAAAAAGGTGGTATGAAACCAACCAAAAAATTATGCGAAATAAACGTCGTAAACCCAGGGGGTATAGCGAGCGACTTTCATGTATCATCGCCTCAAGCGATAAATATGGTTCTCACATTAAAGGCCGACACAGGAGCCCAATGCTGCTTAACGGACAACACCACTGTGACGGCTTCAAAAAATCGATTTTTTGAAAACCATTTTCAAAAATCTAAAATACTTTTAAGATTGAAATGCCGTTGGACCCAGATCGAAAAAATAATTATTTTCGTAGATATTGAATATTTTGTGGAGCGGTGCAGCGGTCCGCGACGATCGGGGTCCCAACTTTGAACGCGTTTTTCTTAAAACCACTTTTTTGAGTGCGGCACGCAGCAGAACTCGAGCAATTTTTATCCGATCGACTTCAAATTTTTACTGTATCAATAAAAGTAGATTATCTAGAGAAGTACTTAAGATTTTTTCGATATCTCAATAACTATAAAAGTTATAGCCTATTTTCGACGAGAAATTTTGCTCAAAAATCATTCTTTAATTTGAAAGGCGTGCCTATTTTTTAAAAATCAATATTTTTCCAAATCCCTATGTACTTCTCTTCAAAATATCATATTATTAACGAAAACACTCGGTATTCTTTTTTAGATCGACGTTGAAGAGAGTTCTGCTGCGTGCCGCGAACCACTGCGGAGATGACGCGAGAGCTTCCCCAGCGCCACCATGCGGCGTGAAAAATGTGAAAAAAATGTTTTTTGATATATTAATAAACAAGGAACAAAACCCAAAAAAAATTGTTCGAATATCTCTTTTTTTCCCACAAAAAAAAATTCTTGAAAAATGTGAAAAAAATAGGGGGTCACAGTGGTGTTGTCCGTTAAAATAAGCGCCATAAATCTCGAGGATGCGGCGAGTGATTTTTATATCACAGCAAAGCAGGCTATAAATAAAGTTTTAACTTTAAAAGGCGATACAGGAGCGCAATGCTGCCTGATAAAAAAAAGTGCTCTCTTACCAGACACTAAAGCAATCGACGAAACAGTCGAATTAAAGGGAACAGGGGGAAAAGCTTTCCACGCATTATGCAAGGTGCATTTGGAAATAGAAACCCCAGCGGTAAACGTCCGCCATGGATTTTACGTGGTCGAGGACTCAGTACCAATAGACACTGATGGGATCCTGGGTATGGATTTTATCAAGAAACATAAGGTCGACGTATTAGGTGGCAGTCATATAAAAATTTATGGCCACGTCGAACCGTTAATAAACGGGTCGGGAAAAATAAAATTACCACCCCACTCCGAGAGCATAAATTACGCAAAAACAAATAAATTGAAAATTGGGTGCGTAATAGCCGAAGAAATATCGCCAGGAATAATAATGGGTGGAATGATCGCCTCAGAAGGACACGCATGTCCTATAGTAATGATAAACGCGTTGGACCAAGAAGTCATAATCGACAGGCCAACAGTGACAATAGAGAGTTCACAACAGAAAAAATTAAAAAGGAGCTGAAAAAGGACTCTAGAGGAACAGGAGAAATCCAAAAGGGGCCGAAAAAGGACTCTAAAGAAATGGAAAAAATTGAAAAAGAGCCGAAAAAGGACTCTAAAGAAATGGAAGAAATTAAGAAAGAGCCGAAAAAAGCCTACAAGGACGTAAGTAAAATCAATGTGATACACGCAAGAGATAAAAAAGAAATACAAACAAAAGTTTGGAAAGAAATTGAAAACCATGCACATTCAATCATGAAAAAAGAAAAAGCCGTAAAAGAATTTAGCGAGGAATACGCCGATGTGTTTCATCACGAGGGAGAAAAACTCAGACGTACAGATCTTGTTAAACATCACATATATACGAAAAAAAACAACTGTACCGATAAATATTCGACAGTACAGGCTACCTGAGACACACAAATCAGAAATGATGAATCAGGCAAATGAAATGTTAAAAGACGGCATAATACACCTAAGTGGAAGTCCACGGATCAAACCACTACCAATCGTTTCAAAAAAGGTTGACGCCGAGGAAATCATTTGCAAAAAAGTAGTGAAGGATTTTTATACATTAAAAGAAGCGACGGAAGCTGACTCACATCCACTGTCTAATATCACCGAGATATTGGACCAGTTGAAACGAGCCAAGCATTTTAGCACCCTTGACCTTGCTTCTGGATTTCACCAAATCCTGACGGATAAATGGAAAACAGCCTTCTTGAAACCTACAGGACACTACAAACGCAATCCAATGCGCTTCGAACGAAAAAATTTAAGAAAAATGCTACGTATTTAAAAACAAAATACGTTTGGAAAAAATCAACTTTTGGATAAAGAAACATAATAAACTAAAAGAAAATAGGATTCATTAATGAAAAATAAATGAATGAAAAGAAAAACTAAAGCAAAAATAAGAAAAAGGAACAAAATTTAAAAAAACCGCCAATAGTGACGAACAAATAAATAAGGGAAATAAAAATAAAATTGAAATGAAAAAATTATCAGGAATTAAAAAATTATAAAGAAATAAAAGAAAAAATCTAATAATTTAGAAAAAAATTAAGGGAATCATCAAAAATGACATTCAAATAGAAAAAAAAGTAAATGAGATAAAAGAAAATAATTACCCAGAAATTAATAATAAATAATAAAAATCGAAACATACTAATGACGATTTAGGAGAAAAAAAGGGGAAATTATTGAAATACTGAAATTTTGAATAAAGAATAAATTAAGGAAAGAAGAGGATGGAAAAAGGGAAAATAAATTTCAAAACAAACTAAAGTGAAGAAAATATATATCGTTACATTCGAAAAAAAATATTCTTCTTAGATATATATTCAAAATAAAAATAGGGATAAAGAATAATATAATTATGAAAGAATTTAAAAACAAAAGAAAAACAATTTTAATCCAATAATAAAATTAAAATTTCTAAGAAGGGGTACCAATTGAAAAATAATGAAATGAAAACAAAATCTTAAATAATAAAAATATAAAATTGAAGCGAAAAAAAATATATATTTAGCTACAGAATGACAAACAGACCGTATGTTACGATAGAAAAGACAGTTTTTATTCGAAATCTCATTATTCGAAAGCAAATAAAATGAAAGAAAAAAGAAAATATTCAAAAATGCAAGCATTATATAGAACGAGTAAATAAGCAAAAGAGGGGAGAAATGTGATAAATAAAGAAAAGAAAAAAATTCATTCGCGCGGTCGTACATACTCAGCGTCAGTAAAGTGCGCTCGAAAAATTTAAAACCCAACTAAACACACACCAATTTGAAATTCCACATAAAATCAGTCAAATCAATTAATTCTAAATAATCAACAGAATAAGAGCTATTTATTGATATATAAAAACCCTATTACAGGTGCGTGATCCTGTTCGGTTGCGTATCAGAAAACGATCCAACTCAGAAGGAAAAATTTCTATGTTAAAAAACTACAAAACACGCCAGGGATCTAATAGAATCCTTACGATTAGCCAAAAGAATTTGAAAACCAAATTTGGAAAAGTTACAACCAAAAAGAATAGAGCAAAATAGGAAAACAAAAGCCGGTATATATATATTCTTTACCTAAATATTACCACTATCGTTACCGAAATACTGGCTTTGGACGGAGAATGTTCCGTCCCCACCGCAAATTATCAATTATTAACTGTAAACGAATTAACGCAAAACGAATTTGTTACATTTGTACGATCATGCAATTTAACGAATACTTTAGGAAAAGTAAATTCACAGCATCCACTTTTTAATTACAGCATACCGCACAAAATGATATTGAATCCTCTAGAGATCAATAAATTAGGTGAAAGAATTGACATATTAAAAACAAAATTAAACGAGCAACGAAATAATTGGGTACATGCTTACCACGTTATTGGTAATTATTTATTAAACTCGATAACTCTGATGATAATAATTATACTATGTGCAATTCTATTTTTGTTTACAAAACAAAGCTTTATTAGCATATACAGCCAGCTGCTCAGGCTAGCGACGTTGAGCGACCTTCCAAGGCCGTCAAAGAGAGTCAGCAAA
This sequence comes from Rhimphoctona megacephalus, assembly GCA_963989365.1. Taxonomy (NCBI): domain Eukaryota; kingdom Metazoa; phylum Arthropoda; class Insecta; order Hymenoptera; family Ichneumonidae; genus Rhimphoctona; species Rhimphoctona megacephalus. The sequence goes on from OZ022417.1 coordinate 18,230,215, forward strand.
ACACCTGAGTTAAGCATATAACACAGAGAAACGCCAAAGAATAAAACAAACACAGACTCAGAAAAAATACACAAATACACAAACACACAAATTTAAAAACGAAAATTGTAAGCCGAGAGACCAAATCAATACAAGTAAAATTGCAAATCAATTTAATGCTATCAATTTTTAACTAATTTTTGGAAATATATGTGAAAAGCCGAAACGAGTTTCGTCTCCTTAGGGGGGAGGAATGTTGTGTCCCGCATGGCAACATAAAATTAGCTGGAATCAATTGCAACATAAATTGATTGGCAACAGGAAGCCAGCATAAATAATAGCTAAGACAGCACATTCCTACAATCGATCGTCGCATGGGTCTATCGACCCCGAGCAATCTCACCCTAAAATGCTGACAGGGCATTACGCCACCGAACGTTCGAGAACGTTCCGCGATGACAAATAAATCAATAGAAGGGGTAAAATTCGATACCATTTGGGGGAAACTCGTAAATCAATAAAAGCGGAGACAATGCCTAAAATCGACAGTCTGCGACAATCTACGACATATTCTAGAACGATTGGTCTCAAGGCAAACACACCTTGACTTTGTATTTTAATCTTTAACTTTATCAATAGACCTAACGTTAACTTGTTCTAAAGTATTGAGTTGGAGTTTTGGCTCAATTATTGGCAATAATCCCCAAAATACCCGCCCTCGATAACTCGTCCCCACGTGACGGTCTTCGCGGGCACAACACAAAATATAAAAATAAAAATAAAATAAAAGACATATAAAAATAGCATTTTAAAATCCAACGCGCCAGTTCAACGGAACACCTGTTTCATGATCGAACAAGTCAAAAGGTGACCTCTGAGCCTTTGAAAGGACACGTCCAAGGAACTTCTGAGTCGACATGAAACAAGGTGTCCCCGAACCTCTGACGTGGATTAAATTTACGAGCTTTAGATGGGGCAATATTCAATTGTTACCTCTACCCAGTATATACAAAACTAATGAGGTTAATAATACTTAAAAGACAACTTAAAAGTAATTAAAACAGACCAAATGGTTGAAAATGTGTAAATTGCACAAATTCTTTTATTATTTAGAAAACTTTATGTTCAAGCTAATCGAAACCTCCGAGTCATCATCGAACATGTAATTTCATTTGAATCGATGATTGAACAAGTCCCTCGGACCTCTGAGACTCTAATAAAATTGAATTGAAAATTTCATAATAAATGAAGCAAAATCAAATCTATGAAATCAAATCAAAGCATCGAATCGATTCAAATTTATATTGTATCAATGATGCGCAAGTACATCGAGACCTTTGGGTTGCTGTTGAACAAGCAAATATTAAAAAAAGCCTCTGAGTCGACTGGCGAACATGTACATTCGAGTGATAATTCAACAAAACATATTTTGCGATATAATTTGTAAAATAGTGGTAAAAACACCGAATATACGATAAAATATTGTTTCTCGATAAAAATATTGTAAAACAAAAACCTCATAGTATACACAATAGCGAATGCACTGAAGTAAATTTTTGAAAAACGTATAAAAGAAAAAGGAAATGTTTTCTAAAGGCAAATAAAAATTTCACACAAAAATTTATAAAGAGGATAAAAATAAAATTCCTACCTTACCAACCGTAAGAAAATTAACCGGAACGTGTAGTTCACTATCATTAGAAATAGTTTCACTATGATCAAGCAAAAGGAACTCGAAAACCAAATTTGTAAAAATACAACTAACAAAAAAAGGGAATTAGCACAACGTGGAAAAATTAAAGCCAGTACATCATCATTATAATGTAAAAAAAAAAAAAAGAAAAATTATTTGTGTAATTACATTAAAAATTAAGAAGGTAAAAAATTATGTAGTCCCAGGAAAATGGTGCTACACCGAATCGTTTACACAAAATATTACCACTGGCTTTGGACGGAGAATGTTCCGTCACATCCGCTAATTATCAATTGTTAACTTTAAGAGAAAATACCCAAAACGAATTCATCACGTTCGTACCACTGTATAATCTGACAAATGACATGGGAAAAGTAAACTCAAATCACCCTGTTTTCAATTACAGCATACCTAATAAAATAATCATAAATCCATTAGAAACTAATACCCTAGGCGAACGTATCGAAACATTAAAAACGAAATTAGATAAAAAGTCAAATATATGGACACACCCCCACCACATAATCGGAAACTACTCATTGAGCGTATCAGCTATAATTCTGTTAATTATCATCACAATCGTATAACACATTTTTAAAATAAAACACTGTCAGCGCGTACAACTGACCCAGCAAGTAAATGATGTCGAATTAGCTGCCACACATGTATCAAGACCAACTAAGAGACCCAGAACGCGATTAGTAAGCAATTTTGCAGAAAACAAAATCGTCTTACAACCAGCAACCCGAACAAAACCAAATTCCACTGGTTCTATGTAAAATTGTAAGCCGAGAGACCAAATTAAGAAATACTGCCAATTTTATAGGAAAACAAATAGCCAAAACGAAGTTTCGTCTACTTAAGGGGGGAGGAATGTTGTGTCTGGCAACAGGCCCGCATAGTAACAAATTGACAGTGAAATAACGCGATTCTCGATCACTGCAATCGCCGCATAGGGCTATCGACCCCAAGCTGATGAGGCATTACGCCATCGATCGACCGAGAACATTCGAGAACAAATTAATTGTAAGAAGGGGTAATACCGATAGGGTGTGGGGGAAATTATGCGAATCATTAAAAGCAGCGACTCTGCCCAAATTCGGCAGTCTGCGACAATTACGAAATAATCTAGAACGATTGGTCTCAAGGCAAATCACCTTGACTTTGTACACCTTTTTAACTTCACTTTTCTCAATAAACCTACGTTAACTTGTTTTCAAATATCGAGTTGGAGTTTCGGCTCATTCATTGGCAAATAATCCCAAAATACCCGTCCTCGATAACTCGTCCCCACGTGACGGTCTTCGCGGGCACAACACCTTTAATAATGAACATTAAATTGATCAAAATGAAGATAAACATAAGGCCAAGGTCAATATAAAAATTAAGGTCAATCTCAAGATGATATGAAGATTAACGTAAAGCAAAAGGTAAAGGTGAGGCTGAAGATCAACACGATGATAAAGATGTAGGTTTTAAGATGAAAATGAAGATGAAGGTCAATATGATGATAAAGATACATTTAAAGGTGAAATGATTATAAATTTTATTTCATATTCCCATTTTCCATCTGAAAACAAAAACCTTTTAAGCCAAACATTTTTTTCAAATTATTAAGATTACAATCAGGAAATGTACGCTATTCTGTGAAACGAAATTTGAAATATTGAAACGTCCAGCATTTTGTTTTGCTGATGAAATTTAAGCCAGTTGTCTTTACACGTTACAGGTGGCGAATGAATTTCAATTAACCCTAAAACCCCACGATCTATTTTTTCCAACGTAAATCCTACACTGGGGTAAATAATTACCCTAACCTTCTCTTTAGCATAAAATGTTCCCCGTATGCGACAATAAGGTTTAATTGTATAACATTCTCTTCGTTTTTTGATAACGAAGAGAATGGTGTACGATAAAGTCGCATTTTGTAAATATTTAATGGTGAAAACTCTATATAACGGAAGGAATGATTTTAAAAAATTGGTTCTGGAAGAAAATGACATTTTCGTGGGGTAACTAATTACCCCGTTGTGGGGTTTTAGGGTTAAAGAAGGGCCTATAGATTTCATTCCTTTCCATTGCCATTCTAAGTAGTTACCATCTATAACCACGATAGTCGTTAAACGGTCGAGGATAGAGCAAAAATGCATAGGACCAAGCTTGCAGAGCATAAAATTTCCTACGATAAAGTCTCGATCGGCACTTTTCTATCTTTATTCCTATAGTCCTTGGAGCGAATCGAAAATACAACCTCTAAAAAACGCTCGCCTTACGCGACCTCCACTGAGGTAGCCCCCCCATATGGATTAAATTAATTTTCAATTTCACAAATCTCTTGGTGGTCGTACAGTGGTGTACGGTGTCGCATTTGAAATATTCAGTGGTTTACCATTTTTTCAAAAAATTAATTTCAAAAAATACCCCCGGAGTTAGCCCCTCCATAACGACTATTTTGACTTTTTTTTGCAAATCACTTGGTGGTCGTACAGTGGTGTACGGTGTCGCATTTAAATCGTTGAGTGGTTTTATCATTTTTTCAAAAAATTAATTTAAAAAATTCCCCCAAAGTTAGCCCCCCCATAAAGACTATTTTGACTTTTTTTTTACGAATCACTCGAAAATCGTTCAGTGGTGTATGGTATCGCATTTAAATCGTTCAGTGATTCGTCATTTTTTTGACAAATAAAATTTAAAAAATTGCATCAACGAGCGATACCTTCTCAAACGTCATCGATCCATCGAATCGAATTGAACTTTGCATATCGTTTACATATGTGCGCACGCTATGGCCGCCTCATGTCCGACTGCCCGCTCCCGTTTTTCATAATAATATTTTGCAAATAAATGGTGGAAGTAGTTGTTCTTATTCGTGTTTACTCCAGTTCCATTCAGTTCGACGTGTGTTTGTTCTCATATTTGTAAAGTTGCAATGTCAAAAAGTAGCTGTTAACTTCTCCATTTCTCATTCAATGATTTGACCATTAAAATTAAACGACTAATGGAAAATATTTCCATTACCCATTTAATTAAATAATTAATGGAAACTATTTCCATTAACCATTGAAATTAAATGATTAATGGAAATATTTTCCATTAGCCATTTAATTTTAATGGTCAATTAAAATATTTTCCATTAACCATTTAATTAAATGGTTAATGGAAATATTTTCCATTAATCATTTAATTTTAATGGTCAATTAAAATATTTTCCATTAATCATTTAATTAAATGGTTAATGGAAATATTTTCCATTATCTATTTAATTAAAATTAAATAGTACTAATGGAAGTTTCCTCGGTTACTGGTACCGGCAGTAGTTCTGGCTTGGGTAAGATGACCCCATGGTAGTAATCGAGGCTCACTCGGTTACCAGTAGCAGTACCAGTTTTGATCTGGGTCAAAATGACCCTATGGTAGTAACCGAGGTTTTCTCAGTTACAAATAACGCGAGCGGTTTTGGCCTGGGTCAAAATGACTCAATGGTAATAACCGAGGTTTTTTCGTTTACTAGTAGCGGGAATGGTTTTATTCTGGGTCAAAATGACCCGATGATAGTAACCGTCGTTTTCTCGGTTACTAGTAGCGGGAACGGTTCTATTCTGGGTCAAAATGACCCAATGGCAATAACCGTGGTTTTCTCGATTACTATTAGCGGGAACGATTTTATTCTGTGTCAAAATGACCCAATGGCAGTAACCGTGGTTTTCTCGGTTACTAGTCGCGGGAGTGGTTTTAGTCTGGGTCAAAGTGACCCAATGGTAGTAACCAAAATTTTCTCGGTTACTAGTAGGAGGAACGGTTTTATTCTGGGTCAAAAAGACCCAATGGTAGTAACGAAGCTTTTTTCGGTTATTAGTAGCGGGAACCGTGTTACTCTGGGTCACAATGACCTTATGTTAGTAACTGAGGTTTTCTCGGTTACTAGTAGCGGCAACGGTTTTATTCTGGGTCAAAATGACCCAATGGCAGTAACCGTGGTTTTCTCGGTTACTAGTGGAATGGTTTTAATCCGGGTCAAAATGACCCAACGGTAATAACCGCGGTTTTCTCGGTTACTAATAGCGGAAGTAGTTTTACTGTGGGTCTTGTTTGGATTTGTTTTGGTTACGATTCGAACGAGGCATTTTGTTTGGGTTTATATTTGGGTTTGTTTATGTTTGTTTAGGTTACGATTCGAACGCGTCATTTTGTTTGGGTTTGTTTGGTTTACGATTCGAACGCATCATTTTGTTTGGGTTTGTTTGGGTTACGATTCGAACGCGGCATTTTGTTTGGATTTATGTTTGGGATATGATTCGAACGCGGCACTTTGTTTGGGTTTATGTTTGGGTTTGTTTGGGTTTGTTTGACGAGAGAGGGAGAGGGAAAGAGAGAAAGAGAGAGAGAGAGAGAGAGAGAGAGAGAGAGAGAGAGAGAGGTTTTCTTGGTTACTACTGGCGGTAACGGTTTTATTCTGGGTGAAAATGGCCCAATGACGGTAACCGTGATTTTCTCGGTCACTAGTAGTGAAAACTGTTTTATTCTGGGTCAAAATGACCCAACGGTTAAAACTGCGGTTTTCTCGGTTACTAATAGCGGAAGTGGTTTTATTGTGGGTCTTGTTTGGGTTTGTTTGAGTTACGATTCGAACATGGCATTTTGTTTAAGTTTGTTTGGGTTACGATTCGAATGCGGCATTTTGTTTGGATTTATGTCTGGGATACGATTCGAACGCGGCATTTTGTTTGGGTTTGTTTAGGTTACGATTCGAACGCGGCATTTTGTTTGAAGTTGTTTGGGTTTGTTTGGTTTTGTTTGGGTTACGATTCGAACGCGGCATTTTGTTTGGGTTTGTTTGGGTTACGATTCGAACGCGGCTGTTTGTTTCGGTTTGATTGGTCAGAGAGAGAGAGAGGGAGCGGGAGAGAGAGAGGGCGAGAGAGAGAGAGAGAGAGGGAGCGGGAGAGAGAGAGGGAGCGGGAGAGAGAGAGGGAGGGGGAGAGAGAGTGAGAGGGAGACATGGAGAGAGAGGGGGAGGGAGAGGGGGGGGGAGAGAGAGGTTTTCTTGGTTACTAGTGGCGGTAACGGTTTTATTCTGGGTCAAAATGACACAATGGCAGTAACCGTGATTTTCTCGGTTACTAGTAGTGGAAACTGTTTTATTCTGGGTCAAAATGACACAATGGCAGTAACCGTGATTTTCTCGGTTACTAGTAGTGGAAACTGTTTTATTCTGGGTCAAAATGACCCAACGGTTTTCTCGGTTACCAATAGCGGAAGTGATTTTATTGTGGGCCTTGTTTGGGTTTGTTTGAGTTACGATTCGAACGGGGCATTTTGTTTGGGTTTGTTTGGGTTACGATTCGAACGCGTCATTTTGTTTGGGTTACGATTCGAATGCGGAATTTTGTTTGGATTTATGTTTGGGTTTGTTTGGATTACGATTCGAAAGCGGTATTTTGTTTGGGTTTGTTTGGGTTACGATTCGAACACGTCATTTTGTTTGGTTTTGTTTGGATTACGATTTGAATGCGGCATTTTGTTTGGAATTGTTTGGGTTTGTTTGGGTTATGATTCGAGCGCGGCATTTTGTTTGGTGAGAGAGGGTGAGGGAGAGAGGGGGGGAGAGAGAGAGGTTTTCTTGGTAACTAGTGGCGGTAACGGTTTTATTCTGGGTCAAAATGACCCAATGGCAGTAACCATGGTTTTCTCGGTTACTAGTAGCGGGAATGGTTTCATTCTGGGTCAAAACGACCCAATAACACTAATCGTGGTTTTCTCGGTTACTAGTAGTGGAAACCGTTTTATTCTGGGTCAAAATGACCCAATGGCTGTAACTGTGGTTTTCTCGGTTATAAATACCGGGAACGGTTTTATTCTGAGTCAAAATGACCCAATGGTAATAACCGAGAAAACCTCGGTTACTACCATAGGGGTTATTTTGACCCGGAGCGAAACTGGTACTGCTACTGGTAACCGAGTGAAGTTCGATTACTACCATCGGGTCATTTTGACCGAAGTCGAAACTACTGCCGGTACCAGTAACCGAGGAAACCTCGATTACTATTATTTAATTTTAATGGCTAAAGGAAAATATTTCCATTGACCATTAAAATTAAATAATTAATGGAAAATATTTCCATTGACCATTAAAATTAAACGATTAATGGAAAATATTTCCATTGACCATTAACCACCGGTTAATGGTACTCGGTACCAGTAACCGAGGAAACCTCGATTACTATTATTTAATTTTAATGGCTAAAGGAAAATATTTCCATTGACCATTAAAATTAAATGGTTAATGGAAAATATTTCCATTAATCATTTAATTTTAATGGTTAATGGAAATGATTTCCATTAACCATTTAATTAAATGGTTAATGGAAATTATTTCCATTAACCATTTAAATTAAATGATTATTGTAAAATGTTTCCATTTACCATTAAAATTAAATGGTCAATGGAAATTATTTCCATTAACCATTTAATTAAATCGTTAATAGAAATAATTTCCATTAACCATTTAATTTAAATGGCTAATGGATATTATTTTCATTAACCATTTAAATTAAATGGTTAATGGAAAATATTTTCATTAAAAATTTCGCAACCCTGGTGGTGTATGGTATCGCATTTAAATCGTTCAGTGATTCATCATTATTTTGAAAAAATCGTATAGCTTGATGGAAATAAGATGAAAACAAGAAAAAAACCGGCAGAATAAAAAAAAATTCTAAAAAATGGTTTATTTTAAAATTCCTTCACAAAAAAAAATAATAGTGAACCTTAAAAAGTCTGAAATAAAAATTGATAAAATATAATACAGATAGATAAGAAACCATTCAATTGTTAAGTACAACTCCCTCGAGATTCAATTCCTATGGTTAATGTTGATTGACGGTAGGATAAGTCTTTTACATACAAAAATAAAATTTTAAATATAATTGTCGAAGTTGAATGATTGTAAGAAGAATGAAGATGATAAAAAAATGTAAACTTACATAAAATCAAAAAATGTTATAATCGTAATGGAATTCAATTTTGGTCGGGAGAAGTCTCTAACCAAATCATTGAATGAGAAATAGAGAAGTTAACAGCTACTTTTTGACATTGTAACTTTACAAATTTGTGAACAAACACACGTCGAACTGAATGGAACTGGAGTAAACATGAATAAGAACAACTACTTCCACCATTTATTTGCAAAATATTATTATGAAAAACGGGAGCGGGCAGTCGGACATGAGGCGGCCATAGCGTGCGCACATATGTAAACGATATGCAAAGTTCAATTCGATTCGATGGATCGATGACGTTTGAGGAGGTATCGCTCGCAGATGCAATTTTTTAAACTTTATTTGTCAAAAAAATGATGAATCACTGAACGATTTAAATGCGATACCATACACCATTGAACGATTTTCGAGTGATTCGTAAAAAGAAAAGTCAAAATAGTCTTTATGGGAGGGCTAACTCTGAGGGTATTTTTTGAAATTAATTTTTTGAAAAAATGATAAACCACTCAACGTTTCAAATGCGACACCGTACACCACTGTACGACCACCAAGAGATTTGTGAAATTGAAAATTAATTTAATCCATATGGGTGGGTTAACTCATTGGAGGTCCTTACGCGCAACCCTCGAAAACTTGTTTTCACGTTTCATGTTTCATAGTTTTCGTGGATAAATGCAATGGGAGCGAATATTTGTTGTATATGCCCCGAGCTGGGCTAATGAGATCGTATAATAATAAATTATTAAAAACGATGTGTTGACACGCAAATTATAGGAGAAAATTTTGGATAAAAATCTTATAGGGGTCCGACCGTGCGTGAGCTATAGAGAGCAGCACCACCGCCGATGTGCGCGATCTCTCGTGTCTGAATGTGCAATTTGTGCAGTGCTATTTTGGCTTTAAGACTAGGAGTCATACCGACTGAGCCGCCATGAGTGCAAGAGAGATAGCTGCAAATTTCGAAAGTGCAATTCTTCAACACGGTTTGACCGATTCCAAAAAGGCCCTGTCATCCCATTTTTGTCATCGTCTTACGTGGGCTGACAGAGCTTTTTTGTAATCGGTCAAACCGTATCGAAAAATTTCAACTTCGAAAATTCGAGGTGAGGTTAGGTGACTGACCCTTAAGGGTAAGGGTCAGTCGGTATCTCGTCACCGTGAGTGCGAGAGGGATAGTTGCAAATTTCGAAAGTGAAATTCTTCGACACGGTTTGACCGATTACAAAAAGGCCCTGTCAGTCTATTTTTGCTATCGTCCTGCGTGGGCTGACAGAGCTTTTTTGTAATCGGTCAAACCGTATCGAAGAATTTCAACTTCGAAAATTCGAGGTAAGGTTAGGTGATTGACCCATCCCCTTAAGGTGATCTATCAGTTGCATGAGTTGGGGGTCGATAACTGAAAAGTAGATACACGGTTTTCTCGGGCACGCTTGATATTTCGAGAAAACGAAGAGTTATACATTGTTCTCTGATGGAAAGAGAACTACGTGTAACTCTCCGTTTTCTCGAAATATCAAGCGTGTCCGAGAAAACCGTGTATTTACTTTTCAGTTATCGTCCTGCGTGGGCTGACAGAGCTTTTTTGTAATCGGTCAAACCGTATCGAAGAATTTCAACTTCGAAAATTCGAGGTGAGGTTAGGTGATTGACCCATCCCCTTAAGGTGATCTATCAGTTGCATGAGTTGGGGGTCGATAACTGAAAAGTAGATACACGGTTTTCTCGGGCACGCTTGATATTTCGAGAAAACGAAGAGTTATACATTGTTCTCTGATGGAAAGAGAACTACGTGTAACTCTCCGTTTTCTCGAAATATCAAGCGTGTCCGAGAAAACCGTGTATTTACTTTTCAGTTATCGACCCCCCACTCATGCAACTGATAGATCACCTTAAGGGTATGGGCAACGAATTCACATTATTCGTTGGTATGGGTCAGTCGGTATCTCGCCACCGTGAGCTGCAGCGTCTCTATGATAGAGCATCTCGACATACCGGACACTCCTCAAGGTAACGAATATGCTAAATTATTAAACAAATTTGACGACATCACAAGGCCTCAAACCTTGCCACGCACCGATACGAATAGCCTGGTTGCTCATCACATTGTGACTTCTGGACCACCCGTCGTGGAACGACCTCGTCGACTCACGGGTAAAAAACTCAAAATTGCCGAAGCTGACTTTGATCTCCTCTTGCATCATGGCGTTATTCGTCCTTCTAGTAGTCAGTGGGCCAGTCCGCTGCATATGGTTCCCAAAAAGCTTGGCGGCTGGCGTTCAACCGGTGACTACAGAAAACTCAACGCTCAAACTGTTCCGGATAGATACCCAGTGCCGCATATCGAAGACATTTTTCAGCGACTCTATGGGAAAAAGATTTTTTCAACAATAGATCTCGTTCGTGCTTACCATCAAATACCTGTTGTTTCTGAAGACATCGAAAAAACAGCTGTCGCAACGCCGTTTGGTCTTTTCGAATTCCTGGGCATGCCACCTGGCCTTCGGAATGCCACTCAAACTTTTCAGCGACGCATGGACAACATTCTACGCGGATTAGATTTCGTTGGATGTTTCATCGATGATTTAATAGTCATGTCGAACTCACACGAGGAATATCTACAGCATCTCCACACAGTTTTCGAAATTCTACGATCACATCGCCTCACTATCAACCCAAACAAGTGCCAATTCGGCAAAGAAGAGGTTGTTTACCTCGGGTTCATCGTCAATAAGGATGGCTACGTTCCTCCAGCCGAAAGGAGAGCAGCAATCACTTCGTATCCTAAACCTGAAACAGTGTGCGATCTTCGTCGTTTCCTGGGAATTCTAAACTACTACCGCCGATGTATTCCTCAAGCCGCTCAACTCCAAGTACCGCTATGTGAGTATCTGAAAGACTCCAAAAAAAAAGACAAACGAAAAATCGAATGGAACCCCACTTCCGAACAAGCCTCCGAAGCCTGCAAAGAGAGCATCATTGGTACAGCAAGAACATCATTCTTATCATCCTCAGCGCCATTGACTCTTACGACTGACGCCTCCGATTTTGCCATTGGTGCCTCTCTTGAACAATTAGAAGACGATGTATGGAAACCTATTTTCTTTTCGAGAAAATTATCTGCGACTGAATCACGTTACAGCACTTACGATCGCGAACTCCTGGCTATCTTTGCATCAATCAAGTTCTTTCGTCACATACTCGAGGGTCGACATTTCGTTATCAAGACTGATCACCGACCTCTAGTATTTGCTTTTGCCTAACGATCTAGTAAAGTGTCCCCGAGACAACTGCTCCAGCTGGACTATATCTCGCAGTTTACAACCGAGATAGTTCACATCGACGGCAACGAAAACACAGTGGCTGATGCCCTCTCACGTATAAGCGCAATTTCGATGCCAAGTTCTCTGGACCCCGAAACCATTGATGAATCTTAGAAAAACGATGAAGAACTGCAGCGCTTGCAAGAAAACAGCTCCCTCAAGTTACAGCGACTGTCGATCGAAGGTCACACCATTTTCTGTGACGTTTCTTCGGGCTGGGTTAGGCCTTATATACCCCAAAGCCTTCGACAGCATGCCTTCAACACCGTGCATGGCCTTGCTCACCCCAGTGGACAAGTTACTGCACGCCAACTGCGAGAAAAGTTTGTTTGACCTGGTATTAAGAAAGATGCACTTTCTTGGTCTCATGAATGGATCCCATGCCAACGATCGAAAGTCCATCGTCACAATCGATCGCAGCCAATGAAAATAGATGTGCCTGACAATCGATTCGACCACATCCATCTGGACATCATTGAATTGCCGAAAGTCGGTGAGTTGCGTTATTGTCTCACTATCATTGATAGATTTTCCCGGTGGCCGCTGACAGTACCCATGAAGGATATGCTCGCTGACACCATCGCCTCGGCTTTCTATAAAAATTGGATTTGTCAATATGGAACACCCTTAACGATAACAACTGATCAAGACTCTCAGTTCGAGTCCGCCCTTTTCACGGCTTTGGCAAGTATGATTGGTGCTCGCAGAATCCGAACCACCCCATACCATCCACAATCAAACGGTCTTGTTGAGAGGTGGCACCGAACTCTCACGGCAGCTTTAATGTGTAATGCACGAACACCTTGGCCGGAATTACTTCCCACAGTTCTCCTCGGACTTCGCACCGCATATAAAGAAGATCTCTCGCCCGCTGAAATGCTGTATGGAACAGAATTAAGAGTTCCTGGAGAATTTTTTGTCACCGAGAGCATTCCTGCAAATCCTCAGATCTTTTTGGAAAGATTCAGAGAGCATATCAAGAGTGCCCGACCGATGCCTACAGCTCATCACATCAAGTCTCGTCCCTTTATTCTCAAAGACTTGCAAACGTGCACCCATGTTTTTCACCGAATGGACTCCATCAAACGACCCCTTGAGCCGCCTTACTCCGGTCCACATGAAGTGGTCAGAAGAATTGACGACAAAGTATTTGTCATACTAGTCCGCGGTGTGGAAAAAACGGTGTCTGTGGATGCTTTAAAGCCCGCATATATCGCCAAAGAAGACGTTCCGGGTCAAGCTGATCCTATTGTTACTGAGGAAAATCGATCATGCAACATGGATAAACCGCTTCGTACGTACAGTGGACCAGCCAAAAAAAAAGTCCCGTTCCTTCCACCCAAGTAAAAGTTACTGGATGGGGGGGAGTGGTTGTGGCTCCTCTGCCACCGTCGCCTACGATACGCGGCGCCACGATCGGCTATCTCCGAAAACGTCCGGCGGGTCTCAAGCGGTTTTTGCCGCCTTTTATTGTTGTCCGTTACGAGTCTTTTCTATCCACCACACATGTGGCTCTGTTCTTTGTATTTCCAAGTTATTAATTATCAAATATATTCATTGTTTATTTTCGTTACTTAAACTAATATTGTGGACTCTTATTTCTTCCCACCACCTCTGGAGACCTAACCAAAAGTCCACACACGCACAGCCTACAGCGCCACCTTTCGCCCATAACGCGAACTTCTGCATCATTCCTGTTTTCACTGAAGTTCTCTCACACCGAAAAGTTAAAGTTGATAAACAAGGCAACTTGTATGTACGCACCTTAAGGTTGTATTGACGCCAGTAAAAAAAAACGCGATGTCTGTCATACACACGTACACAATTTACACACAAACGTCAAGTGCAAACGCTACATAGCGCTGTCAGTTGCAATCTCGTGTTGAAGTCTTACACTCCCAAACAAAACGACGTATTCGTGATTTTTCATTCATTCGTCCTCGGACGATATATACACGATGAGGAGGGTTCAATTATTCGGCCACGCTTTCGTATACGACATGGCGAACTATCGTATTTATTATTCTCGTAAAACAGAAATATCGTTTTAATACACGATTTTTTTAATTTATTCACCCACATGAAATACTCAACATCATGGGTAACTGCATGAGAACTCTGTTCAAAAAATTGCGACGAAAAAGCAACACCCCGAAGTAATTATCGTTTTTTCGGCTTTTTTTAAATTATTGTTTCATCTCGATAATTAATGACTCTTGTATTATGCTTTTTTTTTTATAACAGGACTATTGTGTTGCTCGTTGTAGGTCTCGATAATGCTGGTAAAACATCCGTCTTGAATCGCATTTCGAATGGTAAGAAATAATTTTTGTTTTTTCCATAAATTAATACTTTAATCGAAATTTTGAAAAATTAGTTTTAATTATGTTTTTTTTCCTACAGAGTCTGGCCAGGACGTTTTGCCGACAATGGGATTTCGCACAGTATCATTGAAACACAAATCTTGTTTTATTAAGGCTTACGACATTGGTGGTGCTTCACAAATTAGATCTATTTGGTCCAAATATTATACAGATGTAAGAAATTTTGGGGATAAGGAAAATTTTTTATTTCTTTTTAAAACAATCTGGTCAGTTTTGGGTACAAGCAAAATCTATTCTTCTATTAAAAAAACTAATTTTAGCCATTGATTAAAATAATTTGATCATTAAATCGGTTTTAAAGCACTACAACTTTGTTTACATATTTTCGAATTTTTACATAAATTGTCAATTTGTAAGGTAAGAAATTTTTTAACTTGTCATTGAAGAGAAAAGTCATTGAATATACTTTTTTTTTTGAGTATTTTTTTGAGTATTATTGAATGTTCGGTACTTAAGATTTATCAAAAGACATGACAGAGTCTTGTTTCGGATAATTAAATAATAAGGGTACTAATTAATAACGAAAGCGACTAATTGGACAATGATCAAAATATTCCTATCCCAATTTCCTTTTTTTTTTAGGGAGACCGGTGACTACGAGAAATGTAGTGCCAAACTGTATTTTTAGTCTACACCGCAAAAGCCCAAAAGAATGATTTGACTGCCCGAGTTTTCGTCATTCGCAATGGCAGATTTTTTCACACATTTCTGAAAGTATTATTAACAAAAATGAGCATCAGTTACGTCATCCAATAATCCATGGCAAGAAAACAATTATTTTTTGTCAATTCATTTGTGTAATAGAAAATTTGAGGATTCCATAAATGTGATTGTGTCTCAATAAATATAGTTCTAAAGGCCTTTAAATTTACAAACAAATATTCAAACAATATTAAGAATTAATCAAACTCAAAAACAATTCATTTTTCAGAAAATATTTGATTAAAAATCAAAATAAATCAACAGATTGAAAAAAATGGTATTTCTGCAAATAAATATTGGATGTCAAAACCGATGCTTATTTTTGTTTAAATAATTCTTACAGAAATGTGTGAAAAAAAACTGTGATTGGCAATGATAAAATCTTGGAGAGCTGAGTCATTTTTTCGTGTTTTGGACCACGAATACAATTCTGTGATGTAGTTCTTGCAGTTATTTCTCAGGTTTCAGACAATAGAAACACTAAACTAAAGTATTATCGTAGTTGGAAAATACCCAACTATTTGAAAGTTTCACCAAGGTGCCCCTTAAATTCGTTCATTTTTTTCGTAACACATATCCATTAATTTTTGTAACAAATGTAATAACTTTTAGGTACACGGTCTCATTTATGTGGTGGATGCTAGCGACATATCACGTCTAACAGAAAATAAAATTGTATTCGGAGAATTAATCGCTCATGAACATATTACTGGAAAGCCTATATTATTGTGAGATTTTAAAGAAAGATTATCATAATATGCTCACTAACGCTTCGCACGTTCTTTTTTTTTTTTTTCTTCATAATTGCACAAGTATAGTCATTTTGAGAGATTAATTATTGTGTGTTCACAATTTTCACGATTTTATATAATAATCAAACGACACGAGTGAACTAAACACGTTCAGTAATTTTTTCTCTAGAAAGCTTTAGTAATCGAACAAAAATGTTCATTTTGCAGATTAGCTAATAAGCAAGATGTTGCTGGTGCCATTGACGAACTGGATGTTGTTGAAAATTTGGATGTCGAACGCATGGCCAATGCCATGCGTTGTCCAACGAGAGTTGAAACGTGCTCGTGTATCTTGTCGAGTGAACAATCGACGCACAATACTCTCGGTATCATAAATGGCTATAAGTAGGTGTAAAAAAGTTATCGAAAAATCAATTTCTTCCAGTTTTACGAATAGACCTTATTTTGATTGAAACTTTGAACAGATGGTTGTTAGACACGATATCAAGGAACTTTGCGACTTTGGATCGTCGCATAAAACATTCACAAAATGGTTTGATCACTCGTGTGCAAAGAAAATTGTCTTCGACGTCGATGACGCCTTCGCGAGTATCGATACGCTCCAATCCTTTCAAACCAATACAAGAAATACTGGCACAACAAGTAAAAACTTAAAACCCCTTTTTCGAAAACGTAAAAGCAAAAGTTGCAATAATTTATAAGACAAAATGATTGATGTTTTTTTTTTTTTTATTTTCTCAGAATCGTGATCCGAACTTGAGCAACGAAAACCGTAAGTATTATATTCATATACTAAATTATAGGAATCATTATAATTTTCGTAATTTGATCATCTGTTTCCAGTAATCGAAACGAAAAAGAAGAGAACGTCGTTGAAAAAGTTTCTCGCATCTTGCAAGAACAAAACAGCTCCGCTGGGTCTTGGAGAGCGTATGAGTAAATCGCAACACTCGTTGCATAATGCAGGCCTCGATATTTTGCCGACAAACGCACAGGAATATCAGGATTCGATAAATCTCGTCACATTGAATCCCACGAATTTAGTATCTCTCGAAATAAAGGACAGACCGAAGCAACGGCCTTTCACAGCTCCGGAAATATCTCACAGACGAGAACCTTTGGTGTTGTATAATATACCTGGTCAAGTGCCTCATTGACAATATTTTAAGTAATTGTAATTAATTGTTGTATCTATTTTGTACTTGCAATAATGATGAAAAAACGACTTTGCATAAAAGACAAAAAATTGAGTGTTAACTAAAAAAAAAAAATATTCCAGTTGGGTTTTTCTCCACAATTAAAGACACCTTACAAATTTTCCATTTGCTTTAAACATTATATTTTATTGATTCATATAAAAGGCATACAAATTGCGTCCAAAAATTTCGGCGCGTACAAATCGTTACGGAACGAAGAAAAAAACTATAAAAAAAATTTTCAGAATTTTGTGACATTTCTGGGCACTGGGACTCATTGAACCACCGGATAACTGGTCCCAAGTATTTGTTCAGTTTTCAATGGTAAAATGCACCTTGAACATTTTTTATATATATATTTTTATAAAGAGTAATATTTAGACATTTATCGATACACGTTTTATCGACTATGACACACGACGACGATAATTTTTATCACAATTTTTTTAGTGAAAGACATTTTTTCTTGAGGCGTTAAAAAACTGTCCGGGACGTATTGAGTCAACGGTTGAGAGCATTGAGAAAAATGTTAATAAATTCCAAGAAAAAAAAATAAACTTGGTGCAATCACAAAATCTTAAAACGAAAAATTAACGCTATAGAGAGTTCTCCAAAATTTACGTAAATAGCGACAAGATAAAAATCGATTATCGCCCATCGAAGGAATAAGCACCTTGAAAATTAAAAAAAAAAAAATACGTATAAAAATTGAGCGCGAATAATAGTAACATAAATACTGCGGTTTGTTAAGTCATCACAAATCAAAGTGACCATTCAAAAGCGCGCATAATTATCTAGAAAAAAAAAGTTACATGTCTAACACGTAATTTGTATAAGTATCGAAATAGACTATCGCAACAGTGCGACAAAACAGCGATTCGTTGTCACGAGCAGATTTACTCTGCTTTGTATATTGAGTGAGCAATAATTTTATAAATGCGATATATAAATGCAGGTATTACCACGTTTGTCCTCTTCTCAGGCACGGTTGTGTTTTTCTCGACAAAAGCAAGATGGGCAAAATCGAACATAACAATTGCATCGTGAAAAAATAGAATTTTTAATATAAAATTGTAAAGATTCGTTAAAAAAAAATGTTCTGACATGGAAATATATCATATACTAAATTCAAAGACATTTAAATAGAATCAAAAACGTGATATTTGTAAAAACACGTTTTTCTCATTAATTGGTAACCTTCACTGGGATAATCCAAACAAAAATGTCGATATTTTTATGCAATCACAATTCTATTTTGCCAATCGCTCGCTACAGTCTTTTGTTGTTCGTTCAAAATTTTTTGTTGAATCAAGCTCTCAACTTCAAAGAAGAACAATGATTCTAGACAGCGCCGCGTCCATCTCCGATGATGGCGTTTTTTGAAGGCGGAGTGAATTTCACCAAACGCGTGAGCATTGAAGTGATGCAAGGAATTTGTTTTTGCTGGTGCATCGCCGCGTTATCGGGAGTGTTTGATTCGAAGTCAAGGGCTACTCGTTGCGATACAAAAGTCAGAAGCGTCAGCATGTCGTAACGAGTGCCATTTTCGCGCAATTCAAGGCACAACGCTTGCATGAACCACGAGCCACGTGTTGTATTGCGCCATGAATAAAAGCCAGGAATGGTCGAATACGCGATGAGAAAATCAGCGTGAGTTGGAATACGAAACGTCGTCGTTCCTGGGCCGTCCGTTTCCGTACGATCTTTCATCGTTGTTCCACCGTCGAGTCTATCACCTTGACAAGCTTGGATGAAAAATAATTTTGGTTTACCAGCCAAAGTCGGACATTTGTCCGCTGTGAAGTACGACCAGATGGTATCTGCTTTGTACGGTGTGTCATGGGCGTACAATAGACCGAGTTCTCCGTGGCTCAAAACAGCTACGACTAGACAGTCGTGATTAGAATGGTCCATTTCAGCAACTAAACAAAATATCGGATATTGTTGATTATTAAATAAAAAATGAAAAATACTTTTTCGTCATTTTCACGAAATATGTATGTCATGGGATGTATGTTAGAAAATGATAAATCTGAAAAAAAATATAGAAAAAGGCGAAATACAGTGGAAAATTCATCAGTATTCGAATCCTCTTCCGCTTCCTATTATATATTCACATTTTTTCCCCTCTTAAACAAAGTTCATGAGTAACGCATGAAATTGCATTTTTGTCACCGCTTTTCCACTATTCTGATTGATTCGCTATGACGTTGCACGTAGCTCGCGTCTCGTGTTAAATTTTAAGTCAATTTATGATGGAAGTTATTCTGTCTGCCCTAAAATGTCACAATAACAGCTGGTCCTTCAAAATATCTATAACAACTGAAATTCGTTTTTGACAAGTCGCAGACACGAAAGAAAAATAGCGAATTATAATTATTCTCAATACATCTCGAAAAAAAGCAGATTTTATTAAAACTTAAGTAAGTAAATAATAAATAATAGTATTTTATGTATAAATCATATTTTTTCATTCATTCTGACGGTTTCATTAATGTTAAGGTTTATTTCATTATTAAAAATAATATTAGGCCAGAAATTGAAGTGCGCGAAGCGCGTGTTTAAATCACCTTATAGTATTTATAGAAAAATTCTAAATTATTTAAGTGTATATACCGTAAATTCAAGGAATTTTCTTAGTTTTTTTTTCAGAAATAAATGAAATTTTTGGAAAATTGCTCAACCATCAAGATGGTTTAATTTCTAGACATTTCTAAAAAAGTAAAAGAACACATAGCAAAATCCTAGTTTATTCGAGAATATTTCATAATTTTGTTATAAAATGGTAAATGAAATGGAGATGTTTAGTCAAATAATCGAGAATTAAAAGTTCGTCTAAGCGTGATTAGCGGGACTGCAGTTGGAAATTAGAATTCTATGATTGGGGAGACGAAAGTGAAGTAATTATGTTCAGGAGAAGAAACTGAGAGAAGCAGAAGTGGTGAGGACGCTGAATCCAGAGGAGAATCGTGGGACAAAGAAGTGTCAGATTACTGATTCGCTAGAAGGGTCAGATAAGGAAGTTGTGGGTTTCAGGCATCAGTATGGGAGAGGACTATTCGTCTACAAGGTGATACCACGACAATCTCAAGAAATATTCCTAGAATTTTTTCAAATATAGAAGAATTTTTAAGAATATTACAAAATTATAAGTTTCTGATCCTTTTGGTTTAAAAAGTATGCAAAGAGTTTGGCAAAATTTTGAGGAGAAAACTGCCAGAAGGCAAGTTAAATCACTAGTAGTAAAAAATTTTGTGTTTTCCTAATAAAATCAGGAAAATCATAATGTTATTAATTATTAAGAAATTTGCAGCAAACACTTTATAATAAATTACAAAAAATAAATAAATCTTTAAATAATTTTCAATGGATAAAAAAACATGGTGCATACTTCGCTCCAAATTTTTGACGACATCTTTGTGAGTAGCGTTATGAAAATCGTTAACTTCAAATCCAAGATCCTTGAGCGTATTGACCAGATTTTCACAATCTACGTTTGTGCCGCTTCTTGCTTTCAAGTGGGTCACAGTGAAAAATTCATGATTAAATATCACAGCGAGCCCACGTTTTGAATGATTCATTTTGTAGTGAGTCGCATAACGTTCGGTCGGTGCAGTCTGCAACGATCCGCCGAAAGGACTAACACTGTTTCTGCAATATTTGAAAAAAATTGTCATTTTCTTTTTTGCATAATAAATAAAAAAGAAATTTATGGGAAAGTGCTTTGCGCATGAAAAATCTTTTACCTGGAACGCTCAATGGAAAATGGGTGGAATATTGACCTTAAACAAGGTCACAAAAATCAATTATGTGGTTTTAAGTTTTTGGCAAGGTAGTTTTTAAATGCAATTTTTGTTAAAATTAAAAAAATAATTTGTATTGTTGAATAATAATATTAAAAGGATTAAAAAGTAAATTATTAGTTAGTAATAATTATTAAAGTTAGTACTCCATAAATATACGAAATTTATTATGACGCATGAAAATTTTCCTGTAGGTGTCAGGTAACTATTGATCCAACAGATTCGATCTATTGCTATTTGAATAGACGCATTAGGAATTTTCGTATGTCGAATGATGCAATAAAATTGGCAATAGCGCTTTCACACAATTTACATAACGTATGTATTTGTGTAAAATTGAATTGGATCATTGTTGCTTAAATAGTTTGACAGACGAGAAAAATAGTAATTATCACTAAACGTCATTGACCTCGTAAATGTCATTATACTCACTTTCCATATCCAAATGCATCAGCGTTGTCCGTGCCCCGATCGATGCCATTCCCCGCGGAGCTGTCAATCTCATTTACGCTCATAATTTCCAAATAACCTAGAAAACTGATTATTCAAAATAGGAGTCACGAGTTTTTTCCTCTAAGAAAAATTGATAATTGTTGCGAACGTGTGTGCCAGTCGAAGGTTTCGATGTTTCGAGGGCACGATTGATGGTGAATATACGAACAAAACAGGTACAAAAAACCACTGTATTCGAAGTATACACAGGAAAAGCGATAAGATAAATACGCGTCGTCGTTGATCGTTGGCGAACACAATGGAATGGTATTGCGGTGAGATTCGGAGGGAAAACGTACTTGATTGATTATTAGAAAAGCGCCACTCCGACACTAGCGGACAAATATGTAAACACCGAACTATCTTGCTTGCGAACCTGCTGTGCGAATCCGTTTCTTTTTCTAGCTTCTAGCGACGCACGCATGTTTTACATCTTGCTAGAACGATGCTATATCGCTTTTTGACAACGCACAGTTTCTTTCTGCCAAAGTGTAAATATAACGAAATCTACGCATCAACAACGATCATCGCATGGTCCGGAAAAGGACGATATTCGTGATAATTTAAGCGACAACAATAAACGTGCGACAAAAATGTTGAATCAAAACCAAATTAATTTATCTGATATTAACGAAGTTTTTGAGCATTTGGTCAGAAGGGTTTTGGAGACTCAAACTTTTGGTGAGACTTAATTCAATTTTTTTGTCATACCTCGTAAAAAATTTAACAATTTTCTCTATTTTTCTGTCTCCTGAATATTTTGTTTTTTTTTTTATTACAATTTTCAGGAGTTACTCGGAAACCCATTGAACTGAAATGCCTCTCAAGCTCCAATAAACAAAAAGCAGATCGTTTCACTTTTGCCATACCTTACGCTAGACACACCCTCCAATGGACAGTTCTGTTTAATTCAAGCTGTCCTGAAATGGGACCTGATTTCGAGTTTCACGATGATTCGTTTCTCGCCGATCCCGATGCTGATACCATAGAAACGCATATTCCCAGTCTTGCTAATTGGGAAGCTATAAATTCGGAGAGCCTTCTCTCTGTTTTGAACGAGCTTACTTTGTGCTATAAACAGCATCAAGTGAGTCAAAAATGGATTAAGATTAAAGCTTCAGCATCAAATAGAATTTTGGAATTTTGTTACTTCAATTGAAAAATTTAATCAAGCGTCAATATTTCGTTTGTTTCCGTTGAAAAACAAATTATTTCAGAAGCCATGCATTGAAAAGACTGCCAAACGTCAAAATTTATCAATTGATCTGAATATTTTTACTAATTAAAAATGAACTGTGACAAAGTGAAAAAAGTTGATTATTTGAGTCTAGTAAGTCAACGTGGAAATTAATCTAAAAAATGCATTGACTACAAAATTTTTATAATCACCGTGTTAAAATTTTAATAACTGAACTGAATTAATTTCTTTTATATTTCGAAATAATAAAGTATTTCAAAATTCATGCATCAAGTTAGCCAAACACATTGAAGTTTATTAATTAATTCGAGAATTTCTGTTAATGATTAACCCCTTGTCAGCATATCGGGTCGTTGAAGGTACAAGTTCTTTCGAAGTTCGGTGTCTCGTATTCTTTTCGTGATTTTTCTTTCACACAGAAATGTGTTGAACAAAAGTGTTCGAAAAATGATCCTCAACCATTCAATAAAAAAAATTTGCAGAAATTATGTGCTAGTTTTTGGATTACAATCTCTAAAAACTAAATTTTTGAAGATTTTTCTCAAATTTTTTTGACTAAGAGAAATAAAACAGTCGAAATCATTGCTCTGGCAAAGGATTGTAATAAACTATTAAAAAAATGGACAGAGGGTTCCATAAAAATTTGACCAGCAAAGATTACAATTTTGCAAAAATTTGTTTCAATTATTTTCCTATTATCAGATTATTTTCATACTTGAGCTCTTGTTTTCAGATAGATTTATTGAGTAGAAATGAGCAGCTACTTCACTCAGTATATACAACGCTGGTTGACAAGGCTGACGTATGTTCCAAAGATGTAGAAATAATTCTCCTGCCGGGTGCGGAGTCTCCGAACGAAGTTAGATTCGTGATTCATTTGGCTATGGATTTTTCGCGATTGCCTGGACGGAGCAACAAGGCAATGAACGACGCAGCAATGATGATCGTTACTTTTCAACAACCTAATTTGAACAAGGGCATACCGCAGCTTCAGCTAAGCACAACCTTGGAAGAAACTTTCAGTAAGGCTGGTTTTACAAACATGAGCATACCGCCGTTACGGGATCAATCGGTCGTGGATTACGTAACCCAGATGAAGAAAACCATTTCAGACAAGGTACAAAAGTGTCATAAAAAAATTTTTTTTTAAATGATCTAAAAATAAAAAAACAAGATTTTTCGATGGAACTAAGTTGAAATTTCCATTTCTATAATTCTTCCATTGTAACAATAATAATCACAAAGCAAAATAAGTTTGTTCTGCATTTTTTTTAACGAAAAAAAGCGAATATGCGGAAATTTTGAAATTATAAATGGCAAGAACTGATATTTAATAAGAAAAACATTGCTATACAGCGAATAACGAAATAATTTCATTTGTTTAAATTGCAGATAAACTCGATAGTAGATTGTTACGAAAAGAGAAACAACTTTATATCGACATTGTTGTTTTTCCAAAGACGCAACGTTGTCGAGTACGATGCAATCGATTTTACTCGCATCACAATACTCCTCGAGCAGCAGGATTTCTATTTTCTCGTGCATTTTGTACTGTCCCCCGCCTTTCCGACCCAGCCACCGACGGTCCTACTTCAATCGATTTATCACATGAACGCTGACAACGATCTAGTCCGAAAACCGGTATTAAATTTTCTTTACAGCCCACGATGGGAGTCGAAACGTATGATTGCCAAAATATTGGAACGGATTGTTGAAAAAGATGCAATGCAGTTGAGGAACTCATCATCCGCTCGCTGATCATTCAGATCGACGTTTTTCACTTGCAATTTTCGTTCCTATGTTTTTGTACATTTCAAACATTCAAGATAATTTACTTTATTTTTTTTTTATAAACCTGTGCCTTTTCGTCGTTCGAGGAAAATGAACACTAAAGCGTGTCGAAAAAATAACCTGTTTGAAAACATCAACATAAAATTGTTGAAAACTTGGTGTTAGTGACGAAGGTGTGGATCGGAAAAAAGATTGTGTAATTCTTCTAAAATAAAAGTAATATTAAAAAAAAAACGTTCCACTATGATTGCTTGATGAATAATAAAATTTATTTACTGACAATTATAATTGTCAATAACCACAAATAATTCGGTGATGTTTTTTTTTACTACTTCAATCGTGTATACTGTTGAAACGGTTGGAAATAAAGAAAAAAAAATAATACCAAACTTATAGTGGAGAAAATTTCTTACAGAAAAGTCCCTGATGGCACTTTTCTGTCTCCAGTAGTTTAATCCTGAGAGCGGATGAATGAGATCCCTTAAAATCGTTGCCCTATGCGCGACCCGAGGAAGCCACACAAAAAAGTTTCGTTAAGGGCTTTTTGTAGGAAATTCACGTTCTAGAAAGTTGGTCCTGTTCAATTTTAATTAAAACTACATTAAAATTGCTCGAAAAATATTTCTTGGCTTTTTGATTCGAAGTTCGGTCCTGAACTTAAGTTTATTACATTTTATACTATTGGAGACTGCATAGAATCTCTAATTAATTATGCAGAATTATTACGTTGAAAAGTAATGAAAAAAAAACGTTTTTCGCAGGAATGGAAATTCACAAGACTGATGGTTTTTTTTCATATGTAAGGTACAATTATAATTTATAAATTTACATTTACAAGGCTTACAGTGTAATTTTTAAATTTAATATTAAAATAAACTTGCACAGCGTAAACACTATGTCGAATTAACCAATGGGCTATACTCGAACCTTGTATATATTTTTTTTTTCATCTTCAATTTGCTGATTTACAACGCGGGATATTTATATCTTTGTCGGAGCATTTTGTCACAAATAATAAAAGAAAAAAATGGGGATTCATTTAAATTTGCTACAACGATAGAATGCAAAATAAAAAGGGTTAAAGGAGCATTCTTGTTTTGGCAAGACATTGAAATAAAAACGTAAAATTACGCGATTTCAGTGTCCCTTTGCGTAAACTCGAGCATTCGATTAATCGTGTGTCATTGGGCACTTGTGAGGGGCGGGGTTGTGTGGAAAAAACTTTCGGTTAAATTGGTTTGCAGCCGCGCTTAAGAAATATTTCTATAATTCCGAACGACTACTTAAGTAACAAACTAAAATCCTTAATGCTGAATAAAAGTGTCTGCTGCAATCAAGAGCGAATACATCCAGTTTTTTTCGAGCGGGGGAAAAGAGAGTTGGGACAATAATGAAAAAATACAGCAATAAATTATGTAAATGAATAAATATATATCAAAATATGTGGTCATTATGAAACAGGTCCGTCCACATTGCGATGAAGGGATTTCCTCTTTTTTGTCTTCTTTTCTTTTTTGTTGGACACGTGTAGCTTTGGCTCTCTATCTTCGCGTCTGATTTTTTTCCTTTCTTCTCATCGTCGATTCATCACGTACATAAATTTATCTAGTTGCGATCAAGACGATGAAAGGTCGAGCATTATGCTCGATTCTTCCAATGCCGGCAACGGCAGCTCGTTTTTCTCTTCTTCGGCTCTGGCATCTGATAACTTTAGGAACTTGATCACCTTGTCCGTTGCAGCGATACCGCAGCTACTTGCTTCATTCTGCGTTTGGATAAAAAAAATATTAAAGGAAAAAAAATATTAAAAAAAATTATCTGGCATTTTCAAAACAGCAAAATATTTGCCGATTGAATGATTTAATGGAAAAATAGTAGTGAAAGGATTTTTTTACGAATCAAAGTACTTACCGATGCCGTGAGGTTCATGAAATTGAAGAACTTTTGTAGAACGGTCACCATTGTCCCGAAATTGTTTTCAGGCAGTTTGCTACGAACTGCAGATTCATATTCCTGAAATTTCCATGATTTTATGAGTCGAGTGCGAATAAAATTCCAAAAATACAAAATACCAATAATAAAGTTATAATAAAAAATTATTGTTATTATTTCGTTGAAAAAATTTACCTTGTTATCCATAACTAAGTATCCGAGAAGAAGTACAACGTAAGCCCCGATCAGTGTGTGTTCCATATGACGACCAGCTTTTTGTAACACTGTAACGAAAGTTGATTAAACATCAGTAACTAAAAATGTTTAGCTTTCCAAAAATTGAAGCAATTTAATGATTAGATGTTTTACATTTGGTAACGGTTTCTTCGATGAACTCTTCCTGCGATTTAGTGGTCGTGGAGACCGTTTCGGTTTGTTCGGAATCTTTTTTCCCGTCGAGAATCGCATCGGTTTTTTGTTCTTCAGCACGAGCCAGTTCTTCTTGTTTGTAGAAGAGTTCTATCAGCGCCTCGACGCCACTGTCATCAGCTGGACAAAAAAAAACAAAAATTAGCTGTTAAGTCGAAAAATTGAAAATGATAAGCAAATGAGCGATGGAAAAATGTACGTACTGTCGAACAAATTCTCGGGATAAGGCGGGGATTTCGATTCGATGAGAAGTTTCTTGTTGTCGTCGCACTGTTCGACGAGATTAATGAGAAGTATCAGAGCCAACATCATCAGATCGAAACGTTTCTCGTCCGGCAACGAATCGGGTAATCGTAGCAAAAGATTAAGACTGCAATCGACAACGCCCGATTGAGCACCAACTGATTTGCTCCCAAAAGCTGTATCACATAAACAAATCATTAAATCCCCTCTATAATGGATTTTAA
This sequence comes from Rhimphoctona megacephalus, assembly GCA_963989365.1. Taxonomy (NCBI): domain Eukaryota; kingdom Metazoa; phylum Arthropoda; class Insecta; order Hymenoptera; family Ichneumonidae; genus Rhimphoctona; species Rhimphoctona megacephalus. The sequence goes on from OZ022417.1 coordinate 18,257,351, forward strand.
TTAACGGAAACAGAAGCTCAACTTACATTGTCGATTAAAGCGATGCGTTAAATTGATGAGAACTTTAATAATAGCGAAAAGGCATTCACGAACAACAGCTCCGGTTGATGTTTTATCACTCGGATCAATCGTCGGATAAATTGGTATTTCTTGACCACACAAATGATAGAGACTTGCTAGAGTACTGACCATTATTCCGTCCCCGTACTTCAATAAATATACTTGGTTCTCCTCGTTCATGTGAGTCACCTGTTTAATTAATTACAATTTCATTTGTCATTGTGAAAAAAAAACAAATATACACGTAGAAAATATTCCAAACTTGCGTGAGACCGTGTCAAAGAATAGAAGAAAAAAGTGTGTCGTCATATTTTTTAAAAGTAGTCTACTGTAATTTTTAATTATGTTGTCTGCATCGTTGGCATGCAATGAAATTGCTTTTTTCCTTTTAGTAGAGGCCAATATTTGTATGCAGTTTTTACCGAAGATCATTGGGAAATATTTTTAGGTACTGAAAACTAAATTTACGAAAAAATATTGGGACGATTCCAAAAAATGTTTAAATGATGCAAAAAACAGAAAAATTTCGTTGCCGCCCAATGTAGCAAACTTCGTGATGGAAACAAGAAAATTCATAAATATTACAGTACGTTACGATAAAAATATATCACTGAATTTTCAAGGTTTACAAATATTTACGAAGTCAAAATGTACACAGTTGTTTTTTGTCAGTATATAACAAGAATAGAATTCATGATACGAGTACAAAACAATTTATTTGTGAATTGTTATGCTAAAATGCAATAAAAAACCGTTTGAACTGAAAAATGTTCAGTTCAAAATGTTTACTTTATTACTTTTTATACTAAAATAAAAGGCACGACATGCGGAGTCCAAAAATATGTAACACAGTAATATTTACAAATATTTCGACCGAACATGAATGAAAAATTTTCTCCTCATACAAAAAAATGAAATGTTTTGAATCCGACGATATTTTGAGTGAATTTGTACTTACATTTTCGAGTACACGCAAGCACCTATCAACTTTGCGAAGTTTGTCAAGCAGAGGTTCCGACCAGCCGGCTCTAGTAACTTCGCTCGCGTTAATATAACGATGACAATCCTTGATCGTTTTGACAATATGTTCAAGACCACCGAGTTCTCGTAATTCCTCCTTGAACCATTCGCCGGCGCGTCTTGACGTCAGACTCAACAATGTCTCCATAGCCAATTGACCAACCGTAATATTATCGAGATTCAGATGTTTCGCGTGTCCTTGAGCTTGGATATCCGCACACAATTGTCGAACTTTTTCTTTGTTCTTCAAAAGTTCGGCGCGACTAAGCCCGCAATCATCCAATGCGTCTTTGTGACTCGCATCAGATTCCAATAGACTCAACATCAATTCCAAACAATCACGATCCAAATCCATCGCCAAACGATCTTGGCTCAGCACGAACATTACCGTCGCTGTGCATAATCCAAGACTCTGATAAAATAAATAGATGTATTTAATTAGACATTTGGAAAAATCAATAAATTCATTTCACACTATGAAAAAATAATTTTTCGATTATCTAGTGAAGAATTTGGTAATATTTTTTTTTGTATTAACATTATTGGAAATGATGTTCGACTGATAAAAAAAAATAGTCAAATTGCTAAATACTGAATTTCTAATCGGTTAACATTGATGGTTGGGAATTAAACGGTATTTTTTTATTTATTTCCAGCGAAGAAACATAATTTGATAAAATTATCCCATTTCGTTTTTACCAAAGTGGAAATTATTAATTTAAAAAAATTGAAAACCAATAATAATTACATAATTTTTGCTAGTTTTGATTCAATTCACCTGATCTTTGGTCGCGTCGTGAAGGGCTTTGAAAAACTTGGCCACCGTACCGTGAGCTCGAACGTGCATTCTGAACGCCGGAGCCATACATTTACTAGCAAGCCTAATGGCCGAAAGGCAACGTGTGGCGTTTGGATTGTTTTCCCGCAACGTATCGAGAATATACTCGACATCGTCGTTAAACTCTTGAAATTCACCGCTCTCCTGTATCTGATGGGCTTTCTTTACATTTTTTACGACAGTGTAGAACTAAAAAATTGAAAATATAACAATTTAACGTTTCCTTGAGAAAAATACACAAAAAATCATTTTTTATACATCATCTTTCATCATTTTATTTATTTGATCAATGACGTAACAAAATTCTTTTGTTGCATTATCGAATTTCTATATAAACAGAATTCCAAGATTCAATAATGATGATTTTCTTTTGCTAATTCTTTAGAAGGTATTTAATTCTTAGAATGGACATTTCCCTGCAGTAACATAAAGGCTACATGGGGTCTAGACGACCCCAGTGTCTTTAAACTGCTGCCAAGTTAAAAGTAATAAATATTAAGATTTAAAAAAATTTGTGTATTATTTTCAATCATTTCTTAATAAAACAGAACAGTTTGTGCATCAAAAAAGACGTATGAATATATTAGGAAAAATTATCAATTTTTTCAAAAGCCAGGTGTTGAAATTCGGCCTCTAAATTTGACCGGGGGATTCTAGACCCCAAGTCTACACTTAAAGTACTTTAAGGGGGAACTTCGGTGAAAAATGTAAATTGTCGGGACTTTTTTCAATGATGATACTTGAGGTAAGTCTTTCTCTCATCTAAAAATGAAGAAATAAAAGCAAGGACTCCACCGCCGAAGGATATGTCGGGTCCAGAATGCAAAAACCCAAAAAAATAATTAAATTGTCCACGTTTTTATGATTGCCAACCGCAAATTCTTTCACAGATTTCTGTAAGTATTATCAACGAAAACAAGCATCGGTTTTCTCATCCAATGGTTTTTCGCTGAAACACAACTTTGTTTTGTCGGTTTATTTGTTTATATTATTTTTTCATCCAATATTCCACAGGAAATTGATTGCTTTCGAGTCTGAATAATTCTTAATATCGTTTTCAAATATTCATTTAAAAACTTTAAGCACTTGAAAATTATTATTATTGAGAGGCAATGACTTTGAAACCTCAAATTTTCTATTACATCAACAAAACGACGAAAAATAGTTGTATTGTTGCGAAAAATGATTGGACGATAAAATCGATGCTTATTTTTGTTAATAATACTTACAGGAATGTGGGAAAAAATCTAAGATTTCCATCGACAAAAAATTAGGCGGTTGAATCATCTTTTCGGGTTTTCGCGTTCTGAACTGAAAATGCAGTTCAGCAGTGTGGTTTTTGAAGTTATTCTCAGATTTTAGAAGACAGATAGACTCGCCCAAAGGATTATCATAGTTGGAAAAAGCCCCGACGATTAGAAAGTTTCACCGAGGTTCGATTATTCGAATTAAGGATTAATTCAAATATGCGAACTTACTCCTTTGACTTTTTTGCCACATCGTATACTAGTGATGGCTTCAGTTTCGTCGGTGAAATCCATGTCGGTTTCGGGATAAGTAACGACTCTAGTGAGTTGCGAAGCTTCGAATTCTTCTTCGAAAGCAACGGAGCCGGCGTTGCTGTGAGATCCACTGGCTGTATTGGGTGTAGCATTGCCGGTGCTGGTGCTTTCCGGTGTGCCAGATTCTTTGTCGCTTTCGCACCATTTGTGTTTGTACAAGGCTCGTCTTTTGTTGCCGTTGGTAGCACCGGTTGAGCGACTTTTAAAAATGCTGCCTTTCTTCGTCGCTGGTTTTTTCGTATCGAGATTCATCGACAAAGTTTCGAGAGGTTGTAATTCTTCCTCGATGGGATTTGAATCGTTGGTGGGTCGATCGTTGTCGGCGGTTCCTCCGGCTTCTTCGCTTTCGTCGTCGCTGCCAGAGTACCAATCTTGATCGACGAGTGTTTTCGCAGCGGCGGTTTCGAGGTCAACGGGCGTCGGGACAACAGGAGCTTCGAATTCCATTTCCGTTTCCGAGGCTTCCTCCTCCACTTCATTCTCTTGTTGAGCTTCGAACTGAGGAATCTCTTGTATGGGTTCGACGATTGGTTCGGCGTTTGGTAAATCGATGCAACAATGTTGCACTGCATCGTCGTCGAGACCGCTATCGATGGGTTCTTCAGGGGTTTCCGCGCGCTGAGCCGGTAACGTGGAAATTTCTCCTCTGATCATCATACTGTCAGCGTCGCTGGACAGTATATCGATGAGTTCTTGAGTGGTTGTTGGTAAAGGTTGATCCCGTCCTATGAGAGGCTCTATCGTTGGTTTGCTCGAATAACTTGTGGTACAATCAGTCTTGACAATATCGTAATGCGATATGAGTGTGTTATTCGAATCGGTAACGGACTTTCGTAGAGTCAACGAAAGGCCGGAACTGTGAGAATTTGGTATTGACGGTGGTGCTGGTGAGGTCATTGGTGTTTGCGGTTGTTGTTGTTGGGAGGGTGGTGGATTAAAGAAGGAAACAGAGGAGGATGAAGAGGAGGAGGACGACGAGGACGTCAGCCCTAAGTCAAGTTGTTGAAGGTTCTTGGCTCGGCTGCGCGTCGTTCTTCGCATATCAGAATTGTCCAGTGGTATAGAAACAGTCGTGACGATTGGTTGCTGATGATGATGAGACGTTGCGCGCGAACTGTTGCTCGTCCTGGTGTCTTGTCTCAGAGCAATCTCAGGACTGAAACTTTTACGATCGAGCTCGATTTTCGATGGGCTCGAGTGCGGTGTCGTTATTCTGTACGTCTCGGGCTCAGAATCCAAATTCTCTTGAACATCCGGACACAACAATCTCGCTGTACCTTTACATATTCTCAATACTATTGGCGGTTTACCATCGTCCCGATTATTCGACGTCTCACTCGAGCTATTCTCGAGTATCGGCGCCTCGCTAATGCTCTTTCGCGACGCTGCTGTCGCGTGAGAAGACAAACCCTTCGACAGAGATTGCTGGTGCTTACTAACTGCCTGCTGTGAATGAGCGTTTTGCTTTTGACCTCGTGAACGAACGTACTGCGAGGTATCAGGTACTTGTTGCTTGTAAACTGTCGTATCTTGAAGCTTCGGCTGCTCCGCGGTCGCCGCGATGCTAGGAGCGTTTCGACTCTTGAAAAATTTCTTCGGTTTTGGAATCACAGCCGGTGCAGCCTCCGATTTAGTCTCCGGGTCTGGCTCGAACGAAAATGGATCCGTTATCGTTGTTACGCGCGCATTCTGATTCGCGTAATCCAACTTTGCCCTTTTCGCTCCAAACGACTTTACGATCTCGTCTCTTCTTCCTAAAATTCACATTTTTTTGAGATTATAATGTGCTCGATCGTTTCTTTGAGTTTACACAAAAATCTTCTATAATTTTCGAATTAGTTTACAATCTACCGAAACGTCAAAAATATGCATGTTCAAAAACAAAGTTGATGCAACAAAATAAGAAATTAATAAAATAGAGAAATTGCAGAACACAAAATATCTTCTAATTATTTACAATCAAATATCAAGTTGACATTTTTCGTAAAACATGCAATATTCTTGCCACCACTTTGGTTTTTAAAACTTGTGTAATCAGTTTAACAAGCCTTATCTATCAACCACCCACCCGATTTGTTTCAAACTTATTATAATATATCTTATCAATGAGTTTTTATCACTTAGGGCCGGTTGTTCCACCTCCAGGTAAGTTTTAACTCCTAGTTAAAGGTCTGCTGCTCAATGCTACAACCGTCAGGTAAAATTTACCAGAAGGTGGAACAACCGGCCCTTAGACAGCGAATCTAAAGCTCCAACCAAATTCAATTTGTACAAATATATTCAAGCATCATTGTCAAGCAAAATTCATGGGAAAAACATGGAAACTAGAGGGCTGAGAAACTTTTATTTACAAAGCAACATCTGTTTAAACTTGTGGTTTCTTTTATTTGCCCTTATGTTTACCATGCGAGCGACGGAATTGAAATTTCATAAATAGTGGAACCGGCCATAAAAAGTTCCAACATATGATACTACTTTGATAATTTGACAAAATGATTGACAATCACAAATGGTAAGAGACAACAAAAAATGTTATCGAATGAGAAAAAATTGTAAAAAATTGTATCCAATGACGAGGAATTGTTACGAATGACAAAGAAAATTGTACTAAACACCAAGAAATATTAACGAATGGGGAAAAAGTGGTAAAAATGATAGCGAATCCCAAAAAATAAACAGCAATTGTCGGAAGAGTATTCTTAATTGTAAAAATTGTTGTATAACGTTACCATTGATACTGGTGCTTCGAATGGACGTGAAAGATGTAATACCCCATTTTCCAACGGTACCAGCTGATTTGGCAGCGGATGGTCTGTTGCTGTTTTCTCTGAAGAGTTTGTCGAATTGAATGCTGCCAGGTGTGACGGTGTTCACCTTTCGACTGTATGACTTGGTGCAGCTGCGAGAAGTCATTTTTCCGAAAATTTTCTCTGTATTTAATCCTCTCTTCTGTTTTTTTTTTCTATCTTTGTTATGATCTCACAAAACAAATGGCATTCCAAGAGTCACAATTTACGATATATTGCCTCATAATTTCGTGATCCCGTCTCAACAGGCACGCCAGTATTAAACACAGCGCGTTTATATGAATATACATATACGTGGTTGGTAAAGTTATTGTAATATGTATATAGAGACGATTTAAGTCGTAACACTCGCGGGTTACGGTCGATAAGAAATTTTATTAATTTTTGCTTTTCAATTTTTTAACTTTATTTATTGTTTTTTTTTCGTATATGTCGATTATCGTTATATTCGGCACGGATTGTACGACGGCGTGTGTAGAAAGCTAATTGACCAAACAGATATTTCGGAGCATACGAGAGAAACAAACGCCATGTTACTATTCTCTCTTTCTCTCTCTTCTTTTGCTCTCTCACTCACGTACACACATTCACTCTTGGCTCCGTTGCTGCTCGATGCACGAATAAAATCTGTTTTTTTTCTTCAATCTTTACATCCAACCATGGATTTCAACGTTTTACGATCTTTCGAATTAACCCGTTTAACATTTTCTATTCCAATTATAACCGCTTGTTTGCGCCACACTTTTGTTACGATTTATATACTGTACTGATTTTCTTCTTTCTTTTTTTTTATCCGAACAACTAAAATTACTTTCTGTACTCTTCTCTTTCTAATTACGATGGAAAAATAAAAATAAAATTTAAGCCCCCAATCATAACATGATCTTTGCCATCTGTCGAATGTTTTTTTTTCTTCGCTCGGGAACTCTTGTATGTGCGGAACGAGGCAAATATATACACATTCGACGTTGAATACCGAGAGGCATATAATAATAATATTACACACGCAGAGGGAAGTGAAAAGAACGATAAAATGAAGAAGAGCTAAAAAAAAACGAGAGAGATACTACTTTTCTTTGAACGACAGCCATTCGTTGGGGACACGACGACTATTCGTACTCGTGTAAAATTTAACAACTTATTACCGATTGGGATTTTTGTCCGAAATTTTTTAGGCTATTTCCCAAACTTAATGCTTCTAGATTCTTCGTTTTTCTTTTAGATCATTATTGATTTTTTTGACACTAATGTTATAAACTGCGAATCCCTTGAAGAAAAATTAAATCACATTCTCCTCGTTTGCTTCATTACTGACTAAACGTGCGTCCCAAAGACAAAACCGTCGATGAAAAGCGTTTTGGAATCATTGAATAAAAGAAAAAAAAAACGAGGGATCAACAATGCCAAGAGCTTTGACGACTTTCCGTCAGATTGAAAGAAGGAATTGGCGCGACAGTATTGTCGTCGCGCGCGCGGGACGAAATGCAACGAGGCTTCCAATTTACGCCGCTACTTGCGCCACTTTCACTTTATTTATTTTCCATTGTTTTCTTTTTTCGAACCAATGGATTCGTTTTCGAATCCGTCAAATGCATAACCACGTAATTGCTTTTTTATTTGATTATCAAGCCATGAAAGTTTGAATACTCGTTGAGAAACTTCATAAAAAATTACGGAAATGCTTCAAGGCACGTGTTTCGCGATGTGTCCCGAAAAAGAACGTTGGCTGTATGGGACTTATGTCTTTTAGTGAATAAACATTATTCGAGAGTGACGTTTTGTTAATTTTTAACATTTATTTCGTAGCCGTGAGCGAGAAGGCTTGTTGCACGTTTTGGAGATCGACGATCGCACGAAACATTTAAAGAGACCGAAAGCCGATCCAGCAAAAACTGTCAAATGCTTCAGCCGACCCTCTGCTGGAAAATCTATGACAGATCTCAGCGAACTTCGACCAGCACCTGTGCTTTTGATGACTATAAGATATTTATTCAAAAAGTAAATAATCGAAATCATTCAAGATTTTCTTTCAATCAATTTTTCAATTTAAATTGAAAAACAAATTCCTTTTTGTTTTTAGCGTTGCCACACACGCCGATATAAACTGGGCTCTGGTTTACGAATTTATTTTTGATAGATTAAGAGCCATTAGACAGGATGCTGTTATTCAGAGGATAAATATACCCATCAGTATAGAACTCTACGAACCTATCGTTAAATTCCATATTTATGCTGGAGAGAGGCGAGTTTTGTCAAAAATTCAACAAAAATTGTATATTTAAAAAAAATTTGTGTGAATTCAAAAATAATGAACAAAAAAACAGTTTCAAACTCAACAATTGAAAGATTAACATTGAAAAAATAAAAATTTCATAATCAAGTAGTTATTGAAAAAAATAAATTAACATTGAAGCAATTAACATTGATATAAAATAACAGGCATTTGGAACAATGAACCTTAGGAGTGCACTCGTGGATCCGAAAGACCCAAAACCAATGTGTAAAAATCATAATTTTTTTCTCATCAAAAAATGTTCATTATAGTTCAAATTATTTTTGAGAACAATACAGGAGTTAATGAAATAACGATTATCAGTGTTTTTCAAAATGATTAGATGTACAAAAATCTACTTGTTTTTAATAAAAAAGGTACGTTGAAAGACTAAGCCTTTTTCTATAGAATCCAACTGCCTGAACGATAGCAAAAGGCAGTAGAAGCCAATGCTGAATGACCGAGTTGATTAAGTTCTTTTTTCTACAGATGAACAAAAAGTTGGTTAAAACAGGTGCACCTTTTTTGGACACCTAACAAAATCAGTATTTGGATCAATTGAATCGTTATTTTTATTTTTTTTTTTAATTAATAAATATTTGATAAAAAAATAATTAAAATATTATTGCAAAAACTCAACCAAAAGGTTGGAGAACATTATTCATTTTTATAAGTTTTTCCAACTACTAAATAATTTGGGGTCAAATCTTTTTTAGAATGTGTGATCGACCTCTTGAAGAGTACGTGCCAAAGTTTAATAACCAACATTTACTAGAATGTATAAAATGTTTGCTGGTTCTTTACGATGAGCGAGAGACGATTCCCGAAGAAAAACGTAATTTGCAAGATCACATGGCCTGTTTGAGCATAAACGACAAAAGAGCACAGATCGAAGCTCTCTACATATTGCTGTATCTCGGTGATACTACAGCATTGCAAAGAGGGTTATCATTACCAAGAAAATACAGGTAAATTAAATTTGCATCCTTATTGATTATTTCACTCTACAGCCGTTTTTGCTTCAGAGAATCGAAGGAAGTTAAAACTGCAATGGAAATATCACTCGCCTGGTACTTAAATAACTACGTACGTGTGTGTCGACTTATTGGAAATTTAGACCCCATTTTCGCGTGCGCCGCTCTCAGTAATTTACCGAGCATCAAAAGGTAATTTTTTTACTCCATTATCTAAAAATAAGGTAGAAATAAAATTTTATACAAAAAAATGTTTTTTAACATATTAGGTGTATAACTTAGTTTTTACCGATCATCGATGAATTTATTGCCTCAAAACCGCCTCGTTTCTTGCAAGATGGCATCCGTATGTTGCCTGATAGATGGAGAAAGGTCATCGAAAACAGTGGACAATATTTCAAAGATTAATGTTGTTTTGTATATTTTATAATATTAAATAAATTTTATAAAAAAACGGTAAAAATTAAGTTATGCACCTAATATTTTTCTCAATATTTTTAGCCAAATAATTTTCATTCAATGAATTTCATTCCTTCAGGAAAATCAATTGATTTTTCATAAAAATGTAACAGAGAATTTTGAAAAAATTTCTTATTCATGCTCTTAAATAACTTTCCATTCAGTCATTTATTATCCTCCAGGAATGCTCTACGAATTATGAGTTCAGGTTACAACAGTCAATCTCTAACTTTCCCGGGCTTAAAGTTGCAAGAGATTTTATTGTACACAGACATCAGTACAATTGAGAAAGACTGTAAATTGTTCGGGCTGACGTTTACACACGAAAATGTGCAATTTCAAAAATCCAAGTTCAACGAAAGTCAGCTTTTGGTTAGTCTTAAAAAATAGGTAAACCTTAAAAAATGAGAAAGAAAAATAGACGACCAATGAATTTTCGTTTTTTTTTGTAGGCGAACGTGGAAAAACACTTCAAGTCTGAGGCTTTACATAAATTATTACCAGAAATATTGCTCGAGTAATTTTATGGAATGAAAAATGCTGCAATATCGAAACTTTCACGTGGTAGCTGCAATTCGAAGTTTCTCTATGGAGAAAAAATTCCTAAGAAGTCCCGCGAGACGAAGACTGTGAATAGATATTAAGTTTTAATCGTATGAAAAAAATATATAATATTTTAATATGAAAAATATCGTGTAAATACAAAAGAACTCGAAGGAACGAAAAAAAACATTCAAATTACAAATCGTATCGAAAGTTTTACAATTTATTGAGAATCACTCGAAGAACTGCTCGACGAATCTGTCGACATAACTTCAACGTCTTCGTTTTCTTGCTTATGAGTGTTCATCGCGACACTTCCTTGGCCACCCATCGACATATGAATTTCTCCTGACGGATGCCATGCGAATTGATTGGCTTGAGATATCGGTGGTTCTGCAAAAAGAAAAAATAAACAAAGAAACAAAATAGTAGAAATTATACCACAACTTTGGAAATTTTTCAATTTTTTTTGGGTTTTACCACCGGGCGGATGTCCAGCTCTGTGAAGATCGGATGTTATTCCGGGATGCGATCCAAGCATCTGTCCATTCAGAGGAAGATCGCTCAAACGTCCTAGATAGCCTAATCTCATTTCAATATCTGGAGAAAAAAACTGTGTCAGCTCAAAGTTTGACTTCTGTTTGAAAGTTTGGAACCCAACAAATTTTCAATCGTTTTTGGAAGAAATAAGTCCAAACTATACGTTCATATGTTCACCGCGATTAAGAAAATATAACTCACTTTTTTTCAAGTAGCAAAATGTTTTAAAGTGTAAAAATTCGAAGTAATTGGGTAACAATTTTCGTCTCCAAAACAGCAACTAAATTTTTTGGCAATTTAAAAAAAAAGGCGAATAATTTCAGATGAATATGATACTAAAATCCACATCATTGGAATACAATAAAAATTCAGTTCATTATTCAATTTCTTCGCATACAAAATTATGAAATAATAAATATTCGCATATCCAAAAAAAAACAATGAAAACATTTGCTAAATTTTCGTATCTTAAATCGTTAAAAATTTTTTTTCTTTTTAATACTTGGTGTCGAATCGCTATCGTCTCTTGATATACAAAGATGTCAAAAAAAATATTTTCATAGCCAAAAATTGGAATTTAATCCTTGAAAATCCTGCCTGGGGTCTGGAATACCTCAAGCAAAGTTTAAACCCAAACTTGAACTGATCCTTCAAAAATTTATACTTTTACCAAATATGCAAATATTTTTTTTGTAATCAAACTGGTCAGTTTAATTAAGGAATTTCTCAAAATAAACAAAACAAATTTCAACACTCAATATTAATTATTTTTAACTTTGCAACATTTGGACCCCCCTCAGTCTTTTTTTTTAACCCAACTGCAGGTAAGTGGTAAAAAAGGAAAAATTTCCTTGCATCTCATTGATGGAAACTTCAAGTTTTGTGCAGTTTGCGCAAAATTATTTTTACCTGTAGGATAAGGTCTCCGAGGATCTCCTTGTTGCCAAGTGAGAGGAGCGCAAACAGCATTAGAAGCACTAATTCGATGAGCGAATTTGATAAGTTCTTCAGAAGGTACAGGTCGCTTGTTAGCTCTGGCGATGGATTGTAATTTTTGTTTAGCCTGATAAATAGCAGTGGCTAAAATTTGTTCAGCTTCTTTCAATTGCCTCTGCAATTGTTGTATGTCTTGATCCTGTTTTTCGACTTCTGCTTTAAGAGCTTCCATCTTAAGATCGATTTTCGCTTGTTCGGCAGCTTTTTTCAGAGTACTTTTCAATTCGTTGTCTTTGGCCACTAAGAGATCTGTCAATTGAGCGTGTTCGGCGCTTGATAATTTCAAGTGTTTCTGGGCTATTGTGTTTTCAATCATTTCCCTTAAAAATAAAATCAAACATTCAAGTACGTTTGGCGTCTTCATTTTTTCCATTAAAATACATTTTTTGAGGTTATGTTTTTCAACTCACTTTGCTATTAACTCTATATCGTCAACGAGTGATAATAGAACGTCGCGTGTACTTCTATTACACGCCATTTCTTTAAGCTGTGAAAGTTATTCACGTTTTTTATCGTTTATTGTCGAATTTTTAGAGACATTAACGGACCGGTGTGAAAATTCATGTAAACATGCTCCGGAGCTGTCACTTTCGCGACCATTTTTGTTGCTCGGCTGATAATGCAGAACACTAAATTACCGGCTCAAAAATTGCGATATTTTTTCAAATTGTCATTTTTTATTGCAGTTACGATCTGTAATTGATGGGATTAAGAAATAATGCAATTATTTAAACATTTTTGTGGCAAGTGGAGAAATTGCAGCAATTTGGAATTGTGCAGCACATTTGGAATTTGTATTTCAAACAAAAATATATGAATTCGAAAATATACCTGCCGATTTCCAAATTACACACTGCACTTCCGCTATCAATATCGATCTAATGATTATCTGCAACCGTTCAATGGTTTTTTTGATCGCGCGATCATTAATGCAGTTTGCGTGGAAAAGCAAATCTATGATCTGTGATCATTTCTCTGGTTTCTCATTTTTAAAAAACAGTAAATTCCGAGGAAACAATTTTCCGGGAATTTTCATAAATCGTTTATGAGTATACGCATCTTTTATGAATCAGTGAATATTCGAAGTGTGACGGTAATAATGGTGAGTAAATTCAAGGATGTTAGAATGGAACAGATCGTAGAAAAAAAATTGAATTAGGTACGTTCGTGAAAACCATTCAAATAAATAAAAATAAATAAATAAAAAAAAGAAATATCGTTTATTTCGTTTACAAAAATGTTAATGATACAACATATGGAATGCAAGAAAAACGAGATCTTTCGTTACTTTCTGTAATTCTATGTGCGAGGTCACGAAAGACGTGAGGCTCCACGTGAAAAATTGGTAAATATACGTGTGATACACGTAAATAAAAAAATGCGTTACGTGCAATTCGAGCGATTTAACTGTTTTCTTGAAGGAATGTCCTTCGCGTCCTTGTGCTCGGAGAATTGAGAGACGTGCGTGTTTACAATATTGCGTGGGTACCTACTTCGTCTTTTTTCCTTCTTTCTTTCGACTTACATACATGTATAAAAATGGACTTGTCCCGAGATTCTACCGAGTCTCTTGATAATAAATTGACTTTGCTTAATCGATATACGCGGTTTGTTGTTTGTACCGCTACAAACACTCTCGTCATCAACTGCGGCTAGTTAAACTTTCCCTTTCTTCTCCACACATCTCGAACAAGTTTCACGTCCCAAGTTAAATCCATCGAAGTACGTCACTCACGCGCATAGTCGAATCTTCAAATCTCGTTATCGCGTATATATATCGAGCATTCAATGTCAAAATATCCGAAATCAATCGTTTAATTTTCATTCACATTTTTCATTGCTTATTTACATTCGTAATTATGGAAAACTTTCTCGCATTCGAAAACAGTGGATTCTAACCCCGAATGTATTGCCTGGGTCTAAAATACTCAAGAAATTTTGAATGCATCCAAAAACAGTGGATTTTAACCCGTAAGGTCTAGTGTACCCCGGGTAAAATTTGCCCTCAAATTTGAATGCATCTCGTCTTTAAAAATTGAAAATTTTTCATATGTTAATATCTTTTTTCGATAAACAAACTGGATAAGGGATGAGGGTTAGGCGTTGAGTTTTTTCACAAATGTCTGTGTTTTAGATTCGCTTTTGTGATGGAGAAGAGTTTGTTTACAAAAAATATTAAAAATTGTGAATGAAAGAAGCGATCAACGAAAAAGATTGGCTCTTTTAAAATACGATTTACGTATTATTTACACGTTAAATAAAAATGTATCCTTAAAAATAGATATCCTTAAAAATAAAAAAGAACAAGAAATATTTTTTCACGTATAACATTGAGAAAAAACCTTTCCTGTCTTGAAAGAAATGAATTAAAAAATTTATATCAGAAACAAAATCAAAATCGTTTGTCGCGTGAAATCACAAAATATTTATTGTGTCAAAAATGAGGAATATTTTTTAAAGTATAAAGTAAAAAATAATCAAAAATGAGGAATATTTTTTAAAGCAATGTGAAAGACGTTCAAAAAAATATGAAAAACGCTCGGTCGGTAAAAATCCTGTAACCAACTTTTCTCCTACGCAGAGGATATTGCCTTGAACGTCTTTCACATGGCCTTACGTATATGATATGGATCAGTCGGTATCTCACCACCATGCTGAGTGCGAGAGAGATAGCTGCAAATTTCGAAAGTGAAATTCTTCGACACGGTTTGATCGATTACAAAAAGGCCCTGTCAGCCCATTTTTGCCATAGTCCTGAGTGGGCTGACAGAGCTTTTTTATAATCGGTCAAACCGTATCGAAGAATTTCAACTTCGAAAATTCGAGGTCAGGTTAGGTGACTGATCCATCCTCTTAACGTAACATTTTTCGGAAACAAACTGTTATGCCCAAAAAAATTGAATAATGAATACAAAACAATAAAAAATCCGCGTCAGGCGAAACCACACGATATTTGTTGTGATCCAATGGTTTTTTATCGTCAAGTGAAATGTCTGTGGCTTCGCTTCGGGTTACAATTGCAATAAATTATGAACTCTCTTTCAGAAATATCGATTTTCTTTCGAATAAAATGAATAATTCAGATGCCCACCGTTTAAAATCTTGATTCGAATAATTTGCACAGTAAAACGTATTTATTTGCTAAAACATTCGAGTCTCGTGACTCAAGATTGCATAATGATTGATGGTATTAAAAGAATTACTTTTGTAAAAGAAAAAGAATCAAGTTTTGTGATGCATGAAAGAACGGATATAAAATTGCTTTACGCAGCAACGAGTACAAGGATTATTCGCTCTTCATTTAACGTTGGGCATCACGAGCCAAGTTTTCCGAGACACGGTCACGCGGTCGTACATACATATATACGTATATAAATAAAATAAATGATTTGGTCTTTCGCCTCCAGTCTCTCAGAATTACCGCAACTTTGCACATGAAGTATCGTGTCGCAATACAAAACGATAATATCTCGATTTACCACAGAAATTTGTGTCTATCTCAACATACATACACAAGAGTATATTTATAGCAAAAAGCTTTGTTTGAACTCTCTAAGCCCTACATAACACGTTCAAAGATTATAGAGACGCCGAAATTCGAACTTGAAATTCTCCACTGTCTCAAAATTTCTGTTCTTCCATCAGAACTGGATTTTTTTCATTCGTCAGACTTTTATAGTCAATTTCCGAAATTCTCAACCATTGAATTCATTACTTTTACGTGACATTCGTCTTTATAGCTTTCTCGTGACACAGGGAATAATAATCAATAAACGGAGGATCAATTTCAAATGTACTTAAACAAAAAAGCAATTCACTTTTGTTACGCACTTGTTCTAAGAATAGTTTATATGGCCCGATAAAAAATAAGATTTAAAAAAATGATATTGCTCACATTCTGTAAACTTGCGAACAATTAAGCCGCGTAGTAAATGAACACATAGCATGATTAACTTATATGCATACATTATGTATGTATGCTTTTCTGTTCTCCGTATCTGATTGACAATTATCCACGTTTCCGGTGTTATTATATAAAAAAAATTATATACTTATCATTATTGGATTATCTCGTTTGATATTCGTGATTTTAAGGACAGGTCGTTGACGTTCCCTTTCTTCCTAAACTATTTCAATGGAAGAATTCAGAAAATATAATGATCTTACTCAATCCCTAAAGATACCATTGTTCAATGCCCTAATGCAGTGCAAATAAAAATTACACTGCAACCTCGATTTATCGAATCTTGATTCATGCAATATTCCCCACTACGCGACCCGTATCGATCTCTCTGCGTTTGGTAGGAGAGCGCCCGGTTCAATCCGGCCGTTGGTCTGGTGGGCAGAAACGGAAAGACGAAGTGTGCGCAATTCTATATTTACAAGTGCGATGCGGAGTCGATCCCGCCGCTGTTCGAACAATCAAGGCTGCAGTGTAGTTTTTTTTCGTCACGTTTACGAAAAAAATTTGGTTCTATTTTTGGGTTGAAGCGTACAGTAGGAATCGTGGTTGCCCCAAATGGCTTTTTTGGAAAAACTTTTTTGAAACTATAATCACAACTCATCTAATATTTTTTTTTATTTTTGAATTTTATTGACAACAATATGTCTTCAAATAAACAAAAGGTGTTTCAACAGATACATTGGGGGGTTTGTAATCGCTCCCGCGATTGTTCCTTCCACGGCCCAGGATCCTTCCCCCCTCTTATTGTTAGCCTCCCACTCTTTCCAACTATTCCTCTACTCTTCCCTCCATTTTTTCTCACATGTGCGGCTGCAGCCGACTTATTCCCGCACTGTATCGCATTTACCGAGGGCGACGGGAAACTGCAGAAAACGTTGCCGATACAGCCGGTGCTCGACAAATCTCCGCGGGTGGCAATGCGAGCACGCTCAAAGCACGGCCACCAGAGGCCGCTCAGGCAGGCACCTCCTCAACTGTAATGCAATGAGCCAGCCTAATGCACGGGGCTAGAGGGCCACATCCCCCACGATGAGAACCGTCCACGGAAGGCCACCAAAGCCGTACACCGACTGCTCATGCATCACAGAGAGGTGTTTGGTCATGGATTTATTATGAAAGTGGAATCTGAACCACCCGGAATTGCAGCAGAAACACTTGAAAAAATTTTCAAATTTTCATTGGTAATTGGCCGGGATTCGAACCCGGGACCCGCGGCGTGCGAGTCCGAGTCCTTATCCATCGGACCAACCGCTCTCCCTGTTTCAACAAATACATTTTATGAGTATAAAAAAAAATTATTGGAATTGACAGCTTTTTTGGCACATCTAGGTGTACGTAAGCCCTTAAGCAAATTTTGGACCTTTTGCTCTTCAAGTCATAGCCGTGACTCTCTAACTTTCAAAACACTACTTTCGTTTCAAATTGTTTTATTTTTTGTCAAAGACAATCTTATTTTAACACGGAAATTGAGTCAAATATCGCGAATTTTGATCGTATCAATCCTGGCCAGCATACGTCTCCATTGTTAAATTATTTTTTTATTATTAATAAGCAAATTTTTAAATTTATACGTTTAGTATACAAAAGAATACACAAATTTAACATTTTTTGATAATTATATAATGCGCATAGAAAATAAAATAATAAGGGAACTTTGATCGAGAAATGGATTGTTTGACACTGTAAAATAGGTAATAAATAAAAAATGTACATAAATTAGTGTTCGTCTCTCGACTGCTTTTTTTCGTTATTATTTCTTCTATTTTTCCCGTTTTTATTCTTTTTATTCCCTTTTTCCCCTAAAAATAAAAATCATAGAAAATACCGCTATATATATACAAAGAGTTTACTTTTGCCTCGAAGGATCCTCTTTTTTGTCAAGAATGACGCAGCTCGTTAAAGTGTATGAGTCGATGTTCGGGATTCTCGGGGAATTCCCTTCGTTTCCCGCTAACAGAAATATCAACACAAATGGACGTAACACACAATCTCGAGATCGGGAATTTTGAGACGTTACGTTTTTTATCTCTGCCCCTGAGTTTTTTGACATTGACATTGGCAAAGGTCACTTTTTTCAAGTTTCAAGATCAACCGTACTTCCGGGTTGCAATATAGGCATGCTATATATAAATCGCAAGGTTATTTACCAACGAAACACTTAATTATCTTAAGACTAATCGAGGATTTGACCATGGCGAGTTTTCCTCTCGCCCGACTGACCCATGAAGGATCGATCGAAAAAAAAAAAATATCGAACGAATCGGATAATCACTTTCTGGATTGAGAATTTCTTCAAAATTCTGATCCAGTTTTTGCTGCAGCATTTTTTTTTCTCCCTTTTTAAAATCGACCATTTTTTCTCAACTCATGAAATTATTCATTCAACTGTCATTATACATTCGTCATAGGTGGGAAGCACATAAGTACGAACTTGATGTTTATTCATAGAATGATCGGAATTTCTTTAGGAGCAAAATTATTACCTGAAAAAAGTGATTTTTTGTAATTTCTTTAAGTCATCTTTTTGATCGATCTTCTTGGAATTGTGGGAGTATTTTACAAAGTATTTAAACTAATGGTTCAAAAATATTTGGAAAGAAATTGTAAATATAACGCGAGAAAAAATTGTACGAAAGTCGTGATTTCATGGTCGAAGGAAATGATAATTAAAATAATAAATTGAAAGATTTTTATTTAAATTGGAATTTGAGTACTGCCTCTTTTAAGGGGTTAGGGTCAATTAGGAGGCCAAAAAAACGCCTCTTTTATGATTTTTTTTATGGCTGGTTTATTTATTTTCATACCAGTATTTTTTCAATAAAATTTGCAGCCCAATTATAAGCGATTTCTGAGATGTTGAAAAAAAGGCGTTTTGCGGTGTACACAGCTGCTCAAGACTGGATCATCCGTAATCAAAAATTTTAATGGGATCATTAGTTAACAGCACTAGCTTCCGGGTGAACGAAGGGTTTAGGCTAATTTGGATTTTTTACAAAATGGCGGATGTGCAAAAAAAAATTTTTTTTCGCTAAAAAGAGTCTCATTTTTCGGCTATAAAAAAAAAATATTCATCGTATAAAAAAATCCTTTGTTCACCCGTGAGATTATTGTATCTTAAATAAGTGATCAAAATTTGAAAGCAATCGGATTAACGGTTCTCGAGATATCTTGTGCACCGCCTCAAAAACGTTGTTTTGAGAAAAACGCATTTGAAGTTTTAAGTAGATTTTATATGCAGATAAACAAATTTCTCTTGTACTTACATAGTGTCATCGATTCCAGGACATACAATGAACCTTCTGCCTCATTTGCAGCCTCTGCAGATGCTACTTTCTGCTGTCGTCGAGCCATTTTTCCCTCTTGAGTATTTTCTTATGCACGAAGATTACTGATTTTAATCCTCTCATTGTCTTCCTTAGCGGCATAGTGATGTGCATTGGGTCCACAGTCAATCCCTAATGCACTGAAAACTGCTAACAGGTCATAATGTGCCTTCTTTGAAAACAACAGTAGCAATGTATGCGGCAATACTAATAGTAGTGAAGCTGGCAGGTAAATGTTTCACATCTTTCCAACAGTTCGTCCTTGGAAAGGTCTTCATAAATTGGTTTTATGGCCTTCAATACGTCGCTTGGCAAGGGATTATAGTCTTGCTCATAAGAGTGGTATTTGACTGCTTTTGCACGCTGATATGAGCACCATGAGTTTTCAACAGTTGAACCATAGTGGTAAAATATCGCCCAAATAGCGTTTTTCATATTTTCCACAGAGTTACAGTTCTGACGAATGGCTAAACCATAATAAACTGCCAATTTCTCAATCACTTTTCCAGTAAGTTTACCGCATAGAGTACAATAACATACATGTATAACTAAGTATTTAACAATAGATTCACCTTATTTTCGAAATTGTACTTTCGAAATTTGAAATAAAAAAAAAAAATCGATTTTTTGAAGTTGCTAATTGACCCTAACCCCTTAAAAGTTTTGAAATAATGGCAGAGAAATCTTCTAAATCGCGACTATCAGCAATATGCTTATGACACTTTTGGCATGTATATAACGTTTCCCTCAGAAAATAACGACATTCGCGAGAGTGAAAAAGAATAAGAAATACACGAGTGTGAGAAGTTTGTAGCCTTGAATAAAGGTTTCGAGGCTCCTGTGAGTGCAAAAACTCTTATTTCGTTCGTACCCTCATTTCTGTATGTGTTTGCTTCGCTAGTTGAGAAATTTCGTGATGTCGGTAATTACACAATATACCGCACAGGTTTCAATATCACTCGCAGAATTTTATCCCGCACTTTGTACATCATTATTAAATTGCCATAAAAATAAGAATGCGAAAAAAAATCATTGTCCGTAATAGATAAAAAAATTAACATAAATTAAACCTAAATTTCAAAATTTTATATTTAATGCCACAAAAACATAAATAAAGTTATTTCTTTGTTTTCACTCTTATAATTAAATTAAATGTGAATTTTTCTAGATAAAGATTAATTTTTATTGCTTCAGCTACGTCGTAGCAACAAAATCACTCATAAAATATGGAGAAAGAAGAGAAATTACATAAATTGGCGAAAATGTTTGATCAATCGTTACAT
This sequence comes from Rhimphoctona megacephalus, assembly GCA_963989365.1. Classification (NCBI taxonomy): domain Eukaryota; kingdom Metazoa; phylum Arthropoda; class Insecta; order Hymenoptera; family Ichneumonidae; genus Rhimphoctona; species Rhimphoctona megacephalus. Next base: position 18,277,992 of record OZ022417.1, read on the forward strand.
CAGGGGTGTTATAAATTGCGAAATATTTATTTTTTGAGATGAGAGATTTTCATACACGTTTGAAGTGTCATTCTGTAACCCTCGTCATTTGTATCTTGACACATTCGAGTGTACGAGTAGTGAAGACAGTTCTGCAGTCAGACGGTAAGTGGATATAAAATTTCTAAAAGATTGTAGCTTAAGGTTTTTTTTTAATCAAATTCGTCGATGAAATCGAGTGGAATGTTTTCGGTGAATTTGACATAAAAAATCGATATTTTCACCAGGTTGATATATATTTAAGTTGCGAAAAAAAATCGTAATAAAAAAATAGAATCAACAATTAAAAAGTCCAAAAAATAACAAATTTTTCGGTGTGAAAAATTTTTTAATAAAAAACCCAGAACAATTCGTATCGTTTTAGAAACGAAAAAAAATTTAATCAAAAATTTGATTTAATATCAACATTCTTTTGATTTAACATTTGTTCAATAATTTTGAGGACAAATTAAATTTCGATTCACCCGACAAATTCGTGACGAAGAAATTGTCTCGTAAATCATAAAAGTGTCAAATACATATCACAATGGAAAATGTTGGCGAATAAAGTATATTAACGACATCTAGATCAAAACAGTGTCGTGGAAAAGACACAAGAGTCTTATCTCCAAACTAAGCAAATATCGACATTTATGAGATCATTAAGGTTTACGAAGAAAGCTGTTACTTTTGGTTTTTCGTATTTTTTCATTGTGTTAATGTCGAGATAATATTAAAAGTGATTTCAGTTCGCGACGACAACTTCGAGAATCAAGAACGTATTTGGAAATTTACTTCGAGTTGTATTTTCAATTTAATTGATATTGCATCGATTATAAACGAGGTTTAATAATAGATTCGTATTTACGTCTAATGAGATTCTTCTCATCGGAATTAAAAAGTTCTTCGAATTGTGGAAATAAATGATTAACGGAGGAAAATATACACAAATGTATATAAAACGAAACTAGACTTTCCGTAATTTATCTTCATCGTTCATGCCGCCGGTGACTCGATGGGAATCTTCGAATATTCTTCGGGTATTCCGAGACTGATGAAGGTCAAACGTCTGGATAGTAAAATGTATCTCGTAATCCGGCTAGACACGTGCTAGTCTTATCATTCTGCAGGTAGACAAATAAATTATTGTATAATGGCCTGTCTTGTTGTTGAATAAAGAAAAAAAAAGTTCTCGATGTCCTTGAAACGAACATTTCTACACACCCTATCAAATGTTCAATATGACGTTAAGGAGTTTCGGGACAGCTTATCTTTGGGGGGAATCAGGGGGAAATTCTATTGTTGAGGAGCAGGGCGCCAACATTACACAGTAATATTTCGCCTAAAGAGAAAGTTATTATTGTGAAAAATTTTGAAACGGAGAATTCGGAATATTATTATCTTGACGTACGCGCACTAATAATATTTTTGGATGTTAATTCAATGTTTATATCACGAATATTTGATATTAAAAACATTTCGATAAATTCGACTACAGAACTACGAACCATGAAAACAAACTAGTGAGTTTGTTTTCATGGTTGGCGACACTGCTGTCAGGTGTTCTCTCATTGCATGCACAATCGTTCATGCAATTTCGGGGGGGGAAAAAAACTTTGTGTCTTTAGGAAATGATAACAAGTTTTTGAGATGAAATAATATTTGCATAATCAAGGATAAAACGAATCATTTCCCTCAAAAATATATTTTTTAAACGTATATTTGCGCGACGGCGTCTGATTGCATTCAAACACGCGCGCCATTCAGCACTCATGCGATGTTGCCACACTTTGCCAGTACGTTCGGTCGATGGTGGGAAAATTTACCGTTGTCGTTAACGAATAAGTTAAAAATTGATAAACGATGTAGACGAATCATTTAATTTTTGGACACCGTAATTGCAATAGTGTACTTAGAGGTTTGGCAGTTTTCCAACAAGTTTTTAACATTTTTTCTCACTATTCCTATTCATAAAACTATCGTTCGCCAATAACCGTGGACGTCTCTCCGTGTTAAAGTGTTTTTTTAGAATTTAATTTCACGAAAACGGTGTAGACGATCGATTTAAAATTTGGAGGACACATCCAATGTAAGTCAAAGAATATGTGTGAATTTTAACTAAATATTCTTACTTGTTTTCTTACTTGTCCCGAAACTCCTTAAATCAACTTTTTTCTTTTTTAATGAGATGACAAAAAAGTTTCTACGAAAGACCCGCAGTTTCAGAATTAAATAATCGACGAAACGATAAAAAAAAATCGACCAAAAATTTACAATTTTCTTTCCCTTTGACGAAAAATAAAAAAAAAAATTGTTTCGTAATTTTTTTTTGAAATTCATTATGAAAAATCATAGGATATTAGACAAAAATAGCGGGCTCTCAAAATGTGATTTTATATAAATCGCATTCGCAAATGTTCTTCGTTCTTCGGAATCGACAAATTGCTTCGAATTTCGTATTAAACGGAGAAGGAGATCAGTGTCTCGCGTGGCGAAGAAAAAAATAGTGGAAAGTCCGGTGACGAGTACGAGTGGTTTGTGGAAAAGCCAAAGAGGGTTGAAGTTGTGATTCTCGGGGTCAACACGCGCGTCATACAGTGCGGGAAGATCTTCAAACGTCACGTGTCGATTATTTCAATTTCAAAGACCACGGGTCTCTTATTCACAGGGGCAAAGTGAGAGGACGAAGGTCCCTGTTTGGGGGGCAAACTCGACCTCCGGTAGATTCCTCGTATAGAGAGACGTTCACACTCTCGACGGTCCAGTCGTTTGGAGCAATCAGTTCCCGCATTTTATCTCATATTATATACTCCAACAATTTCACTTAAAAGTTTGTTCGAAACTATTAGTTTTCCATCTTCACCCATTTTATACTTCTTTTCAGAAGTTTCCGGCACTCCAGTGTGTGTATCGAGCTCTTGCCGGAAGAGAGTCGATTGCACGTCACAAATTAAAAAAAGAAATCATTTTTATTATCTCCTATTATTTTTTTTGTCAACGAAGTGTGAATTTTTTAACATTTTTTTATTTCGTGAACCAAGTGCGAATTCGAACCCAATAACTTTCGTATCAGGTGCGAATTATCAACAACCAAATTTTGTTATAAAAGGTGAGCGACGTTTATTTTTTTAACTAGTGATTCGTTAGTTTTTTTGATATTATTTTTGGATCCAGTGCTTTTGGAAAGTTTGAAATTAAATTTGGTGCTTTTCATCTTTTTTTTCAAATTTAGTGTTTTTTTTTTATTATTGTTAAATAACTTTTATCCCGTTTAGTGCTCTCGTCAAAAAATTGCATTTTCACTTCTTCGTCCCTCATTTTTACCCTGGTGTTTTCCAGATTTTGAAAATCTCTTTCATAAAGTGACTTAGGTCGTTGCGGTTGACTAATTAGCCGAAGTCTTCGCGGAATTGCACTTCAACTGGATTTTCTGAACTAATGGTTATGCAAGTTAAACAATCATACCGAAGGTCATCAATAATAAGCAGTAATAAAAAAAATGTTGTCCGATAATTGTTCGATGGTTTGAATGGCAGGAAGAGGCCGTTTAAGGCGAGCAACCACTTTAGGAGACCGAAAATTAGATGATTTTTTGGATGTTTTTTTTATTGTGAAAAAAAACGGAAATTTCCGTAACTCTGACAATAATTTATTCATATTTTCATACATCTCTGGTAATTTTTTCAAGTTATTTCATGCATTAATTAAGGTGCAATCCGCTGTGTCCTTTGGCGTGTCCTCATGGTCGTTGTCGATTTGCGGGAATTGTGCAGCTCACAATTCGCATCTCAAATAGTCCAACAAATTTTTATACATTCTTGAGATGTTTTTTAAGAATATGAATCTAAATTTTGGAAAAAAAATAGAGAATTGAAAGTTGCAACGTGTTTGAAAAAAAAAAATGATTGATTTTTAGCATTTTTTTCCCGGCATTTTGCAATAATAAACATGTTTTAAACAATCTAATCTTTCCAACTTCAGGTTCATGTTTTAATAAATTATATTATGTAAACGTATTCCAAATTTGAAGATGATCCATCAATTAGTTTTTGAGTTATGATTCCGGCAAATTGAAAAAATGTCATTTCAAGAAAAACACGTTTAACGGGGTCATCCCATGTGACAGCTATTTTCTTCGCTTTTTTTGGGAATTGTTTTTTGATGAACCATTAAAACACACTATCTTTAAATTTTTACCACACATTTATTAACATTTTTACAGTCCCTCAGAATTTTATCAAACAAAAATAACGAGCTGAATCAACTTTACACCGTTTGGAAGACACTCATGTGTTGGTTGACGGCTGCCATGATTCCGCAGGTTTTGCTCAACTAAAATCAAAAAATCAAACGGCATTTTAATTTGTAGACCCGAGGCTATCGCTGGAACTAGAATAAAGTAAAAATATCGAAAATTAAATTTTTGGCACGATTTTAAATGTTAAGTTCCAAGTTTCGTCGTTTTTTTTTACTTTTAAAACCGTACCAAAAATTCAATTTTCGATATTTTGACTTTACTCTAGTTCCAGCGATAGTCTCAGGTCTACAAATTAAAATGCCGTTCGATTTTTTGATTTCAGATGAGCAAAACCTTCGGAATCATGGCAGCCGTCAATCAACACATGAGTTTCTTCCGAACGGTGTAAAGTCGATTCAACTCGTTATTTTTGTTTGATAAAATTCCGAGGGACTGTAAAAATGTTAATAAATATGTGGTAAAAATTCAAAGATATTGTGTTTTAATGGTTCATCAAAAAAAATTACCAAAGAAGCGAAAAAAAAATAGCTGTCACATGGGATGACTCCGTTAAAGTTTGAGCGCACTTGGGAGTCAAGCGAGGAGTCTTTATCATTTATATACATACCGTTAGAAGGAATCCGAATATCGTTTTGAAACTTTCAGGGTGTATTCTTAATACATTTTGGTAACGATTTATGAAATAAAAAAAAAAAATTGATTCTTTGAAGCATCTAAAGTGGTTGCTCGCTTTAATATTGAGGAAAAACAGGAAAGTTGTTCGTGAGTGACAAAAAAGCCTATGCAACTTGTCACAACACTTAAAAATGATGAATCTACTTTGTGTTTTTAGTTAATGAGGAAAACGGTCTCTCGAAGAAATTGATTGATTTTTCAGACGATTTTATCACATGGAATTCATCAGTCATATTCATTCATTGCTTCATTGCTTACACAAACTATACACATATATATACAAATTATATAACAAGCAACAGCAATGAATGAAAATGATGAATGAAAAAAATGAAAAAAAAAAAAACAATCTTTTGTGAATTGTTTTGTTTTTTTTCGTTGCCCTTCTTAAAATTATTCGTGATATGATTTTTTATCGATACAAAACGTTAAAAAATAATTTGGAACGTTTTTTGGCAGAAGGCGCGATTGTAAATATTTACCATGACATTGACTGTTAAATGATTTGACTATTTTCGACAATTTATTGACTTTTTTCATAGAACTTTATCAAGTCACGTATAAGTGAAGTGACGTCTAATCATGTGATAGCAAAAACAAACATTTACGAGTTGGAAAAAGTTCTGGTTGCGTAAGAAAACGTGCTCCAAGCATGAGCCCTCTTTAATATTTCTTTTAATTCGGTTCTCACGATACGTCGCGATAAATCACAAATATTATGACTTTCCGACAAATATTTCATTCCCTGTTGGAAAATTTGAGCCATTTTTCCAGGTTCATGAAATTATCACTGAAAACATCGATTTTTGTATGTTCTCAGAATGACAATGTGTTCATCGAGAACAACCATAGTTTACGTCGTGGTTCTTTCGGCCATTCAGAACTGCTTCGCAGGTGAGTGATTCGTTATTTTTATTGAAAGAAATATTTCGATATTTTCAAGAAAATGGGGGAAAAAAAGTTTGTCCGTCCTTTTAAATTTGAAATAGGGAATAAAAATAAGTTTTCGGAGTAGAAAAAAGTTCAATGTCAAAGTTCAATTAAGTATTCAATTGATTACATCCTAAATTCACTCAAAATCAAACAAACATATAAATAATTTCGATAACAAACAAATCATTTCATTAATCATAAACGTTTAATTTAATCTCGAGTAAAAAATCAAATCTTTTCAATTAATATTCAAAAAAATTATTTTCACGGATAAATAAGTAGTCAAAGTGAAATTTGATCGAAGTTTCGATTGAAAATGTTGTTATTTTCTTTAAACAGCGTCGATAATAAATTCGAACAATGAGATTGATTTTACGAACGAGTTCGTTGAACCTGACGAGATAGACTGGCGTAATCATCCATGCAGGCGCGAATGCGTCGATGGAGAGAGACCCATGGATTGTAAATACGCTTTTAAAGTTGAATCGTACTACGCGATGAGCAAAGCATGTTATAATTGTCCATTCAACATTACCGATTGTTTTCGTCCGCACTGTGTACCAGCGGATGGAATTAAACGTTCGATTCAAGTCGTTAATCGACAAATGCCTGGACCATCGATCGAGGTAAGTTCAAATGATTTTCATTACCCTAAATTAATAACAAAAATAAAAAATGAAACGTAACAACGATGCTGATTCGCAAATTGGTGAACAGTTGTAAATAGAGGAAAAAATCCACTAAAAAAAAGGATCCAATTAAATTTCATGGTTTACGAAGTTAAAAAAAAGGGCCTGCATTTTTTCAAACTTTTTGAATTAAAGTTTTGAAACGTAATCATTTTTCAATTCAAACTCTTGGCTTATAAACATTATTTAATTAAATAAGACCTGAATACTTCGAAAATCAATGAAATTCGTTGTTTGCTAATTAAAAGTGCCCTCTGGTCGAAGTGCAAAATCAAAATTCCTAGAAATGTGACAAGAAATAATCTGTCTTGTATAAAAATGGGCTCGTCGCTGGCATGCATTTAGGCATTAACATAACTGCGTATAAGTTTCATATTATTATCGAAGAACAGTTCATTTTCTCACATATGTTACGTTAAATCGTTGAGTACGGAATCGTCTTCTTCACTCAATCTCGTAGAGTTTTCTTTTCCATTTTTTCTCTCCACCGTAATTCATCGAATTGAAAATTAGATGTATAATAAATACTACGTTCGTAATTGCGAGATACAATGATTTTTTCTCTACATCCGGTATGAAGAGTGCCAGACACCTGGCGAGAATTGCATCAAGGCCAAATCGATCGAAGTTGGATCAAGGCGAATGAATTTACGACAAGACTGTATACTTTTTCATTGCGAATACTGAAATTGCGTGTTACGAATAATCATACATGTAGATCAAAATATCATGCAAATAATATGTAAAATAGATACACAATGTATTATAAAATCGTTTGTTTTTATTTTATCCTCGCACGAATATATTTCTCTGGAAGTGTAAAAAAATTATTGCAATGCTTATTGGCATAAATCTATTTTGTTCTATCCTCTTCCGGGATCTTGACTTTTATGGCATGAGAACAGTCACCATAATAGATCGAAGCTTCGAAAAAATTAACGTGTAAAGTATCAATTAATTGTACAGGAAAAAATTGTTCAAAAGTCAAGTACAATATTTGAATAAATCGTCATAAAGTTATTATACGATATTTTTAATTAATACGTTAAAAAAGTACAATTTATTTTACATCACTTCGATATAATTTGCACTAAGAGCATTTTGATAGATGTTATCTAATAAATATGAGCCAACGTGATGATTTTACAGTCGCAAATTGATAGAAATTCGCAGAATGAAAAAAAATACCTAAATTTATATTTTTTGTAATTTTTATTTTATTTTTAAATATTAAAATTCTAATTAATATTTTATCTATCTAATGTAATTAAAATATTATATTAACCCTTGCTTGCCACTCCTCCGCGGAGTAACACGCTTGTCAAACGAAGACTGAGGTGTAATCCACCCCTAGGTGGCAAGCAACGGTTAAATAAATAAAATAAAATAATAAAAATCTAATTAAAATATTAAAGTTCTATTTTTTTATTTGTTTTTATAGTAAATTGTTTTTTATATAGAAATAAAAAAATATATTTCAATACATTTTAATTCATATTTAGCATTTTTTCCATGCTGCAAAGTTCAATTAATTTGCGACTGTAAAATATCTCTGTTTTTTTTTAAATTTCTATTTATAATTAGTTTTTTTTTTCAAATCGAAATAAAAAAACCAGAGACATTTGAATACATTTTAATTTTTGTTTAGTATTTTTTCCATGCTGCTTCATTCAATCAATTTGCGACTGTAAAATCATCACGTGCAGGATGATGACGAAACTGCAGCAATGTGCTGAGCGTTGAAGTACCATACAAGGAATAATTTTCTAGAAAAGTTGTGCACCAAGAGTGAAAGCGTTTGACACAGAGAGAAAAACACGTGACAGGAGTAGCAAAGAAGGAGTGTGTATAATAATATAGTTCGAAAGATGTTGAATGGATTGTTGACAGTAAACAATTACAACTACGACCGAAAAATGAGCATACAAATTATGAACAGAAAAATGAAAAAAAAAGATTTTTTACAAAACAAAAAAATTAAATTAAAGAAAAAAATTTCAACACAGTACTTGGCGAGTTCTTTTTCATTAATGAATCCCAGTGAACTCGCAAGTAGTGCGTTTTTTTAAATGTATTTTTTTTCTTTAAAAAATCTTTTCTTTTTTTCACTTTTTCTGTTCAATATCAGTATGCTCGTTTTTTGCTCATAATTGTAATTTTTTGCTATCAACAATCTATTCAACATCTTTCAAGCTGAATTAATGGGTTCAATATATTTGATAAATTTTCGTGTTAAATTATCCTTGTGTGACTGAGACTCATCTATAACTTAGAACACGGCTTTTTAATATCTGGTAATTCATACTTGAATCTTTTTTTCTGATTGACATTTGATTAGCTAATACAACGAACATAGTCAATAATAATATAAAAAAAACTTCGTAAATCTCGATACGTCCGAATAAGTTTTCCTGCCGAATAAAATGAAATTGTACTATTATTTTTATGGCTGTGATTACGAGTTTAGCCTCATATCTGTAACATGAAAAATAATACCCCAAAGACGAAAGGTTAAGTCGATAAGGACAAAAGTTTTCTTACCAATTTATTTATACGTTTTTAGGTTCATTCAGATTCGTAAGCGTTATCATTAACCTTCGTCAGATAACGATCTTTTCGGCAACCGTTAAACCTAACGATGGGTCGTTCGTGTCTTTCACTTATTTCACAATTTTAAAACTTTTGAAAAAATCTGAAAAAATTTATGGACCTTCATTGGACCCTTAAGGGCGGGGTAACGTTAATTCGTGCAAAAAAAGGCACATTTTTGTGAATTTTTTTTGACGACACAGTTAAAATCTATTTATTAAAACCAATGGTACATTAAAGTATAACATTCGAAGAATATTGTGTAAAATTTTCATGAAGAAATATTAAAAAATACGGCAATGGCAGCAATTATTCGGAAGCGTCTCGGAAAAAAGTAGAATTGCGGTGCCCCTCATAACTCGGTGCTGGATCATCTGAAATCAAAAAATCAAAGTTCTTTCGTTAGATAATCGCTTTCTCCAGATAACGCTGGGAGGATTTTTCGAACTTTCAATTTTTCACTTTTTGGGAACACTGAAGTGAAAAACGCGATTTTTGCGAAAAAAATCGGCTAATTTGTTATTGTAAAATAAAAAATATTAACAAATTTGAAAAAAAAACTCTCCAGCGTTACCTCGTAAATTATGTACAGAAATAGTGTTCGAAATTTCAAAAGGATCGGTGCAGTAGTTTTGAAGCTATGAGGGGCAACCGACTTTGAAAACGTGAGTGTGGGAAAAACGCGGCAGGTGTTTTCTGATGCGCTGCCAGTCATGTATGAGGCGCGGTTGCTTAAACCGCTGTATCTTCGTTAGTTTTCCTCAGATTCATCTCAAATTTTCACACAATATTCTTGAAAGGTTCTCCATTCAGAAAATCAAATTAAAAAAAAAGTGCAAAAAAAAAAGTTTAAAAACGTTACCCCGCCGTTAATAGTCCAGTCACCTTAGCAAAAGTCCTATTCAAGAGACCCAGCCTCTGGCTAATTTTTTTATAGGTTGCTTGGACCTATAGGAATATAGCCCTGAGTTTTCGTAAAAATCCGAGTTGCATTTTAGCAATAAAAAATTATTGAAAATTAAAAAATCGATTTTTTTTAGTTATTTTTTTTGGAACGCATCCTATCGAATAAAGTTTCGAATAAAAGTTGTTCATCATAACGTCCTCTATAAAAAAGGTCCTATACAAAAATGAGCTAGCATTGTTAATTAAGCGGTTAATTGCAAATGAAAAAAAACATTCTCAATTTCATTTTTGCAACCGCAATCGATTGTTTATCAACATATCGGTTTGAAGTTCATGCATGATGTAGGGGAGCCGAACCCCAAGAGAATCGTGTAAGATTTATCGATCTGCGAGATATAGTTTAGCAACAATCTGAGATCATCGAAAAAACTTTGGCATTCAATAGAATTTTCCGATGAAGGCCAGCGTATAAAAAAATCGAGGAGCTTCGTGTCATCGTGCACAAGCGATATGGAAAAAAAAATTGTTTTCGTTGAAAATAAATACTGTTTTTTGACGATTTTCGATTGTTGCTTATAAACAAATAGCGATTCTGACCAAAGTTACAAAGATATCCGGAAAGTTCTTGGACCATCTAATGCGTTTTTGAAAAACGAACAATTTAAAAAAAAAGTTGCAATATCTTGATTACAGCCCGAGATATGGATATTTTTACGTTTTTTCAATTTTCTATTGTTGTAATTAAGATTTTTGCAAAATTCAAATTCGTTAGCCTTCCCTACGCTTCCGGCTACGGGATTCAATAAAATACGGACCTTTAGGAGGAATAATGCCATCACAATTATCAAGGTATTCCGATCGACGGCGCGCGGCTGAGCGCGCGGCGTCGGCCGCTCGGCCGGGCGGCGTGTTGGGAGTACCCCCTCTCGCTCCGCAGCCTTGCGCGAGCGGCTTAGTTAACAAATTTGATAACTTACTTAAAAATGGTCGTAGAACAATTTATTTTTTTTTTATTTTACGTAATTTCTTCTCGCGAACACGATGGTATCCTTAAAATCATGTTCACCCCATAGCAGACCCATGACCATCGTTTATACAAATTTTACATATAACCGTGCTTTAAAATCATTTTACTATGAATGAGAAAGGGTATCATAAATAAATCTTTTCTACGACACTTCTCTCTCTCTCGGAACCTACCTGAAAAGGTTCACTAATTCCGAACATGCGTATATGTCGCGACAGTTATACAAATTTTTCGGGGAACTCCACTCTTAATCGATGTAGGAGCAATATCGCTGAGAATTTTCTATGCGAAATTCATTATTCTTTTCAGTTACTTTTGCTCAAGAAAGGAAATTGAAAATGGCCATTAATTTCTTCGAAATTATATTTTAAGCGCATTACTAACTTATTGTAGTAAATGAAACAGTGTCGGAGAAAAAATTTATTTATGATACCCTTTCCCATTCATAGTAAAATGATTTAAAGCACGGTTATATGTAAAATTTGTAAAAACGATGGTCATGGGTCTGCTATGGGGTGAACATGATTTTTAAGGATAAAAAAAATAAATTGTTCTACGACCATTTTTAAGTAAGTTATCAAATTTGTTAACTAAGCCGCTCGCTCAAGGCTGCGGAGCGAGAGGGGGTACTCCCAACACGCCGCCCGGCCGAGCGGCCGACGCCGCGCGCTCAGCCGCCCGCCGTCGATCGGAATACGTTGATAACTGTGATAGCATAATTCCTCCTAAAGGTCAGTATTTTATTGAATCCCGTAGCCGGAAGCGTAGGGAAGGCTAACGAATTTGAATTTTGCAAAAATCTTAATTACAACAATAGAAAATTGAAAAAACGTAAAAATATCCATATCTCGGGCTGTAATCAAGATATTGCAACTTTTTTTTTTTAATTGTTCGTTTTTCAAAAACGCATTAGATGGTCCAAGAACTTTCCGGATATCTTTGTAACTTTGGTCAGAATCGCTATTTGTTTATAAGCAAAAATCGAAAATCGTCAAAAAACAGTATTTATTTTCAATGAAAACAATTTTTTTTTCCATATCGCTTGTGCACGATGACACAAAGCTCCTCGATTTTTTTATACGCTGGCCTTCGTCGGAAAATTCTATTGAATGCCAAAGTTTTTTCGATGATCTCAGATTGTTGCTAAACTATATCTCGCAGATCGATAAATCTTGCACGATTCTCTTAGGATTCGGCTCCCCTACATCATGTATGAACTTCAAACCAATATGTTGATAAACAATCGATTGCGGTTGCAAAAATGAAATTGAGAATTTTTTTTTTCATTTGCAATTAACCGCTTAATTAGCAATGTTAGCTCATTTTTGTATAGGATCTTTTTTATAGAGGACGTTATGATGAACAACTTTTAATCGAAATTTTTTTCGATAGACGCGTTCCAAAAAAAATAACTAAAAAAAATCGATTTTTTAATTTTCAATAATTTTTTATTGCTAAAATGCAACTCGGATTTTTACGAAAACTCAGGGTTATATTCCTATAGGTACAAACAACTTATAAAAAAATTGGCCAGAGGCTGGGTCTCTTGAATAGAACTTCGTAAAATATAGCCTAAGGTGACTGGACTATAAATGAAAAAAAAAAATTTTTAATAACAATTTCATGCAAAATATGGAGGCGTACAGGCATTTTTCACGACAATGTTTAACAAATCATATCATTTTTCATCATCATTTTTTTCCTCCCGGTTCCAAATTCCGGTTCAAAAAATGATCATCATCATTTCCCCCCCCCCCCCTGTTCCAAATTTTTACCTGCAAGGGTCTACGAGAAAATATAACAGAAAATTTTTGCCCGGACACGAATGACGTTAGCGTTGGAGGGTTAAATGTAATACAATGGATGTAAATAGGATACTGGTTTGGTTCGGATTACATTTAGTTTTGACTCAGTTGTTATACCGCCGAGTCCGTCTCTGTGGTGATCGGTCACGCTCTTGACGTCCTCCTCCTTGTGTGCCTCCCTGGCCACGTCTTCCTTGTTGTCTAGTCTGTCGGTCTCTCTCTCGCTGTGCATGCCGATTTCGCTGCTCTATTCTCCGATCTCTTTGCATTGCTTGTCGGACTTCCAATGATCGCTCTACGTTGTTAGCTTCGCCGACATTTCTTCTTGTTTCAATCGTAGACGATACTTTGGGAACATTCTATATACGAATTGAATGTATTTTATTTATATATATACAAATATATATTTTTTTCAACAATGAAAACTAATTTTTAAAAACCGTAATCATGTATGTGTACAAGGATTTTTTAAAGGTCATCATGATTAATCACTTGCCTTGGAATAAACTTCAACGATTCGAAAAACGAGAAACCAAATGGCCAAATTCCAAAACAAACGCATGGTTGAATGATAAAGATTTTCAGTGTTACAATATTATTTTGTATACGAAATCGTATATTAAGCTCCGTTAAGCCATGCGCGGTTGCTTTTATAAAAGCCATTAGCTCGAAAATCCAATTATTTTTAAGTGGAAATAAACTTTATTGTTATTTGCTGGTAGGTACGCAGAGGTGATGTCAACTGGTGGAGCTGCAATTGTCGTTACACAAAAAAATCTCTAAATTAATTTAAGTCTCAATCATTATATAGCATACATATTCATCACTTCGTTCCGTCGTTTAATTGCAGGTGTGTCAAGGTGACAGATTGATAGTGGACGTCACGAATATGATGCTCGCTGAGAGTACTACGATGCACTGGCACGGGCAACATAATCGTGCTACCCCATACATGGATGGCGTACCGTACGTCACTCAGTGTCCAATTTTGCCTGGGGCCACATTCAGATATCAATTCGTCGCTCAAAATGCGGGTACCCACTTCTGGCATTCACATTCAGGTAATCAAAATATTACACAAGAAAAAAAAACAATATTTTCTAGTTCTTTCGCTGGATTCTTTTTCGTGTTTTTTTTTTATCTAAATGAATGTTTCAAATTTGAATCGATAGTTTTAACGCTCGGAGTACACTCTTAGGTCTGAGACACCCGAAAATGGTGAAAAATTCACGTTTTTTTACTCAGCAACATTTTTTTATTAGCCCTGTAATGATTTTTTCGAGAAAAATATTAATCGCACAAAGATTTTGTTTGTACTGTTGTGATTTTAAAAATCTCACGTGGAATAAAAAAATTCGAAAGTTAGAAAAAAAACGATTGGGAATTCCCAGGGTCTGGGAGACCCAGGGTGCATCATCAGGCAGAAGAAATATGTATGTGCTCCTAGGATTAAATTTTTCTAAATGAATTAAGTAAAAAATTGAAGAGTGAAAAATTTAAAAAGTAAATAAATAACTTTACATTGGTATTTTTGGTACTCGTAAAAATGGAAAACTAAAAATTTGAGAATAAAAAATATTTGTTCATTTAATTTCGAAAATGATTAAAATTAAATTAATTTGAAATATTTTTACAAGGATTCCAACGTGGCGACGGTGTATTCGGTGCCCTGATAGTTCGTGTACCATCGAGCAAAGATCCTCATCGTGATTTGTACGATTTCGACAATCACAAAATGACAATACTCGATTGGGACCACGAGATCGGTACAGAAAAATTTCTCGCTCATCATCACTCGAACGGCGACAATAAAGCCCCGAACTTGTTGGTCAACGGCCTTGGGCGATACGAAAGGTTCCGGGACGCGACTAACGCCACCAAGGACATGCCTGTTGCAACTTTTTCAGTCGAACAGGTAACGATCCAAAAACAACAAAAAAAAAACAAAAAAAACAGCTCATGATAGAAAAAAATCGTGATTAATCTTATACGTCAATGAAAGTTTCATAAACGATCTTGAAATTCTACTCTCTAACCAAATACGACCTTTGACGTGGTCGTTCAAATTTTCGTTTGTTATTCACTTTTTGGATGATTTTATTTCTTGATAAAAATGTCGAGAAATAAAGTTTTTTTTATGGATTTATTTGTTTAGTTTATGAATCATTTTTACGCATATTTTCATGAAGTCAATGACGTAAAAGACCCAATAGAAAAAGCATTTTTTTCTTTTGGTTTCCTATTGGGCTGAATTAAATATTTTAACATATTCAAACCCAAACACGCACAGTATGAATTTAAAAAAAATATAATTCGCGTTTGTTATTTTTTTAATGGGGAATATTCAATTTAAATAATTGAATTTGTAGGAATATACGTTTATAAACTGGCATTTTTATTTTAGGGTTCGAGGTACAGATTCAGACTAATTAATGCAGAATTTTTAAACTGTCCGATCGAGGTATCAATCGACAATCACACTTTGTACGTTGTCAGTACGGATGGCTATGACATCGAACCTCTCGAAGGTAACAATAAAAATTCATTAATCTATTTAAAAAATAAATTTACGAAAATAGCGTGTAAAATTTTTGTAACAGTCAAAAAATAATTTACTGATTTACAATTTTTTTTTATAGCTGAGTCGTTGGTCAGTTACGCTGGAGAGAGATTCGACTTTATCGTTGAGATGAATCAAGAGATCGATAATTATTGGATACGATTCCGCGGATTAATGGATTGCGATGAAAGATTTTTGAGCGCTCATCAAGTTGGGATTTTGAGATACGAAGGAGCTAAGAACGCAGATCCTAAAGGCACGGTCTCTTACGACCGAGTTCCCATGAACACTAGTGCATTGGTAATAAAAATATATTTCCGTTTCTTCCATTTTTTGCAGGAAAAAAAGAAATAAAAAATTAATTAATATATTTTTCTATTTTTTTTTAATGCAATTTATCTACAATTTATTAATTTCGTAATATTTTTTAAATATTTCATTGAATTTATTCATTTCTTTAAATCAAAATTCAAATTGTCTCGCGAAAAACTATTTTTAAATTTATTTTAATTTATACAAATAAAAATAAATATTGTTTTTATCGTCTGGAAATTTGGTCTAGATATTCTTGTACACGCTGCGACAAACAATTCTTTTTGGTTGAGAATAATTCTTAATTAAAAAATCCATTAAAAAATATGAAATTATCGAAACTAGCATGCAACGAGTAAATTATTTTCCGTGTGTAGCAAGTGAATGCATTAAATCGTGGAGAAGAAGACAACGAAACGATAAGCATGCCTCGTCTACAATCGCTCGATCCCAGTGACGAATCAATCACTCGAGAACCTGATTACAAATTTTACCTGTCCTACGATTTTTATGATAAGGACAATCCCCATTTTCATCGACAAAATCTTTATGGATTCCATCAAGGTAAACGAAAATTAATTCACACATGGTTTTTTCGTTAATTATAAAATCCCTCATTATCACAAAAATCGCAATAATAACAATAATAATAAAATCACAAATTTAAAATTTAATTCATCATATTTCTAATCATTTACGATATTGACAAAATGATTTTAAAAGTTTAATTTTTATTTAAAATAATTCAATCTTAAATACAAAAAAAAACATCTCGTGAGTAATAAATTAAAAAAAATTGAATTAATCGAAAGGTGAATGAGAAGAGTGCAAACAATTACCTTGTGAATCGTTGAGCGCCACTCGAGCGAGCACGAGTCAAAAAACATAAACAGGCGTCAATGCTAGAAATTTTTATCTTATTTATATAAATTCGAAGTCTAATTAATGATTTTTCGTTTTCCAGTGCCAGAAATAACCAAGAGAACGTTTACGCCTCAATTGAATCACATTTCGATGAAGCTACCTTCATTCCCCCTTTTATCTCAACGGGATTCAATCTTATCGAATCAATTCTGCAATGCCAGTACTGTGCACAATTGCGTCGACGATTTTTGTGCTTGCACTCACGTACTTCAAGTGAAACTTGGCAGTGTTGTGGAGCTTATTCTCATTGACAAAGGTTTGTAAAAATGCATGAATATTCATTAATTAAAGGATTAATTTAATAATACTCCTGCCTCGATCTTCCATATGTAGCTCGGTGTAATTCTATTTAGCCCCGTAGCCATCTTCACATACCTTCCTACAGTCTTTCTGTCTGCTCTCTTTTCCTCTACCCCCATATCTTCACTCCAATCAATTAAATAATATTATTTACACGATTACTGACTGTTTAAAGGTCGTTAAAAATTTGTATACTATTCGTAATGATTAATTCACAAACAAAAAGGTATACAAATAAGTAGTAAAATATTATAAAATTTTTTAGCGATTCCTAAGTAAATTATCTTCAGAACTATATTTTATTATTTTATTATTTTCATTTTTGTTATTCATTTTATTTTTATGTGTGAAGAAAGATGAATAATGATTGATTGCTTGATAAAAAGTCGATCTCAAAATAGAATCAAATGGACGCTGAATTATTAATTGACCGTAATGATCCAAAAATTGAATTAGAATTGGAAGTTTTTTTATTATTTATTTTTATTAAGCCGGGTCGGGAGAGCTTTATTGGCTGGATGACACATTCACGCAGTGATGTCTGTGTATAAAAATTTCATCTCGTTAGTCCGTCGTCAAACTGACATCATAATGACGTCATGGATTTGGCCCCTATATATTTAAGGTTGTTTAGAAGGAGGGTGGGGATGGATCAAAGTGGGGGAAATTTTTCTATGCTTTACATAGTCAGTCTCATCCCCTCCTATCTACCTCGATAGTTCTGCGTTGCCGTGTCTGTCGGACCCTCCCCCCGTTTGGAGTGATTTTTAACGCGATTTTCAATATATATCTTGAAATATCTTGGAAGAAATTCTCCAAAGGCTAATGATTTTGGTCTTGATCGATGCGGAATATTTCAAAGAGTATGCGGTTAGTTTTTTATTAAAAGTTCAATGGCACGAATAAATATATCGCGAGTTTATTGAGATCGCGCATGGCTCTGTCCATTAGAGACTGTAGTCGAGCGCTCAAAACTACGCAACTTTGCGATTTTATTGTTTCGTAAATAAGCTCCGAATCTACTTGAAATTTTACAGAGCTTGAATGTTCGTCTACCCACTGTGTAAATTTCAAATTTTTCTCATAAAACTTGATTTCCTTCTAAACAACCTTAATATAAGCCTATGGATTATTATTTAATATGCCCTTTTATTTCTCAAGGTTTTACTTATGATGCGAATCATCCGTTCCATTTACACGGCCATCAATTTCGGGTGGTGGCAATGACACGAGTTGGCCGAAACGTCACGGTGGAAAAAGTCAAGAGATTGGACGAGGAAGGCCTCATTGTAAGAAACTTGGATCGTCCTCCGATCAAGGACACGGTTACTGTGCCTGATGGTGGTTATACGATAGTTCGGTTTCACGCTTATAATCCAGGTAATTTTTGATTTTTCTAAATCGTTAACTTTCCAAAATTTCAATTACTCTTTAATCTATAACAATTTTTAATTTATTTTGAATTGATAACAATTTTTTGTTGATTTTGAATTCATAATATTAATTTTTTATTGTTCCTGCATATAACCTAGCGGGTATTTATGAACCCGTTCTATCACTTTAACCCCACGTTACTAATTTCCAATTTCCTCATTTCCCTGTTACTGAGAGACTCTCCAAGAGTGCTGCCCACAGCAACTCTTTCCTAATGCACTACTGTATCGCATTTGCACGAGGGCCAAGGGAAACTGTGGAAAACTCCGCCGGTACAGGCTACTGCTATATTTTTACTGAATTTCAATTGATTAGCATTATCAGGAACTCGGAAAAAATGCCTTCCGCTCAGTGATTGATACGCGAGCCGATGCATGGCTTAGCGGTCACCCAACCAAGTATTGGCCTTGTCCGAAGCTGCTTAACTTTGGTGATCGCCGAAGCTACGCACCAATCGCGCACCCATCGCTGTTGGTTTTTTTAAATTCATAATATTTTTGAC
Source organism: Rhimphoctona megacephalus (assembly GCA_963989365.1). Taxonomy (NCBI): domain Eukaryota; kingdom Metazoa; phylum Arthropoda; class Insecta; order Hymenoptera; family Ichneumonidae; genus Rhimphoctona; species Rhimphoctona megacephalus. The sequence continues at coordinate 18,296,924 of OZ022417.1, forward strand.
TTACATTTTAATTGATGATTAAGTTTTATTCATTTTTTAACCATGACAATTTTTAATTGATTTCGAATCGATGACAATTTTGAGTTATTTTTAAATTCAGCACATTTTTGAGACAGTTTAAGAGTGATAATGATTTTTTGTTAATTTTTTATTAAAGGTTACTGGCTTTTCCACTGTCATATCGAGTTTCACGTCGAGGTGGGAATGGGGTTGGTGTTCAAGGTCGGTGAGCACGCGGATTTCGAGCCAGTACCGCAAGGATTTCCCCAGTGCGGAGATTGGAAACCTCCGAGTTTTCCAGAACCGAGAAAAGCAAATATGACAAAACTCAACAACGTTACATCGTCATCAACGACATCGACTCAAGACCCCACGGAAAACGAAGTTTTCGACGTGAAACCGGTTCGGAAAACGATTTCCGATATCATTCCGACGATACTTCAAAAATTACATTTGCAAGCCTCGTCGTCGACGACGCGTCCATGCGATAAAATTCTCTTACTGGCGATTTGTTTATCAATTCTGCTCCTCAGACCCACTTATTCGAATCAGGAATAATTTAGGTTTTGATTTTTTTATTAATTGATAAATAATCGATAATTTAATGTTTTAACTATTTTGTTGTATCGACCATCCCCGTATTATTCGTCGATTATTAATGTATTATTTATTACGCGCTACTTATCCAAGAATTCCAATTTCTTCGGAAAGTTGATCAATATTTCTTATATTTTTTTTGTAACTCCAGCGGATGGAAAATTGAACGAAGACTGACAGAATACTAATAATGTTTATTGCAATTTTATATAAATTAAATAAGTTTACTTACTTTGTATGTTGAGTAGAAAAATGATGGAATTTATCGTCAACACTTGTCGTGGCGATCGGAATGTGCCAAAATTGACGACGCCCCTTTTCACTTCGAGCACTTAGTTAATCAATGAAAATATTTATTTTTAACGTTTTTACGAGAAATTAAGATCGTATGAAATGTCAGGGTAGCAAAAAAAATCTATCGCTTATTAATACTTTTTTTATGCATGGATACTGTGATATGAAAGTATAGACGTAAGCATAAAACGTGTGTTTAAGATTTAAAGCTCAATGTAACGAGTGTTTTAATTAAGATCATTTTAATAAAAACATTTTTTCATTAAAGTAATGTATTTTTGTATTTCGCCCGGTCCATAAAACTTTGCTCGACAAAAGTAGAAAATGTATTTGTATTTCTAACATTCGATTTTGTGAATTATTTTTTTAATGTGTATTATTAAATTTTAATCATAAGATTCTTGTAAAAAAAACTTTTTTTAATCAAAATCGTTCATTTTTTTATTCCAGTGTCTATAAAACGTTGCTTAACAAAATTAACTTTATCTCTTTTCCGAAATTATTTTGTGTATTCAAAATATTTTTTTTTTATGAATAGATTTTCAAACTTATTTTCTAAATGTATACCACTGAACTTTGATCATGAGGAATATTTTTGCTCCAATTTGGTCATAAAAATGTGAACAGTGCAGAAGTAATTTTTTGCTCTAAAACATTCTCTCTCCAGGATAATTTTAAGATATAAAAGTCTCGATTGCTTGACATTTCATGACTGCCATATTTTCAAATTTCATGACATGGCATTTACAGCGGCGAAAGTATTATTGTTTCAATCAATTCTTGAACGAATTCCAATAAAAACATAAAAATGTTACGAAATTCCTAAGGAAAAGTTTTACTTCTGTCTTTTTTTTTCCAGTAAAACTTTAACGTCTTATGAAATTGATTGATTTTCGAACGATTTCATCACATGGAAGTCATTAGTACAGGAAAAATATTTTTTTTTTTTAAGGCAACAAAATATTTGACATGCAATTATTCATTTAAATATATAACATTGACTGCTAAATGATTCGACTATTTCCCCCAATTTATCAACTTTTATCATAGAACTTTATCAATTCATGTCTAACTAACTGAAGTGACGTCGAACCATGTGATAGCAAAAACAAACATTTACGAGTTGGAAAAAACTCTGATATGAGGATATGAGTCTCTTTAATTTTTCTTTTAATTCGGTTCTCATTATAGGTCGCGATAAGTCAAATATTGTGACATATTTTCAACGAATATTTAATCACTGTTGAGAAATTTGAGCCATTTTTCTTCTTTTATGAGATTGTTACTAAAAAAAATTGATTTTTGTATGGTTACAGAATGACAATGTTTTCGGCGAGAACAATCATAGTTTACGTCGTGGTTCTTTCGACCATTCAGAACTACTTCGCAGGTGAAAAATTCATTATTATCATTGAAAAAATTATTTCGTCATTTTTATTAAAATCGGGAAAAAAATGTTTGTCCATTTTTTTCAAATTTGAAATACGAAACAAAAATAAATTTTCGGAGTAGAAAAAATTTCAATGAATTTAACATTAAATTGACCAAATCCTAAATGCAATAAAAATCAAACAAACATACAAATAATTTCATTAATTCTGAGCGATTAATTTGAATTCGAGTAAAAAATCAAATCCTTTTAAAATAATATCGCAAAAAATAATTTATACCGATAAATAAATAGTCAAAGTGAAAGTTGATCGAAGTTTTGATTAATAAAGTTGTTATTTTGTGCAAACAGCGTCGATAATAAATTCGAACAATGAGATCGAATGGACAATTGTCCATTCAACATTACCGATTGTTTTCGTTCGAAGTGTGCACCAGCGGATGGAATCAAATGTTCGATTCAAGTCATTAATTGACAAATGCCTAGACCATCGATCGAGATAAGTTTAAATAATTTTCAAAACCATAAATTAATTTAGAAAAATCAAAAACCAAACAAAACGACGATATTAACCAGCAAATTGATAAACAATTGCAAATAGAGGGAAAAATCCAATAAAAAAAACGAATCCAACTAAATTTCATGGTTTACGAATTCTTAAAAACGTTTTTAATTTTTCCAACTTTTTTTAACCAAAGTTTTGAATCGTAATAATTTTAATTGAAGATTTTAGCTTGGGTAAATATTTAGAAGTGAGGCTTTTCCGAAAAATAACGATAACCTTTTTTATCCAGTTCCATAACTTCAACAATATTATATATAATGATAAAACGGTGGGAAAAGTTGACTTTTTGGCAAGGCGAATTTTTCATCTTCCAAAAACTCATAACTCAAAACATGCATTATGGGTTTTGCACAGTTGTCAATACACACACTGTGTATTATCAATAAACATTGTTTTTGTGTAGTAGTTATGTTTTGTGTAATGATGTACTGGCGAAGTGGGGATATCGGTCGCGCGAGGCAAGCGATATATATCTAGAGACGACAAGAGTTAAAAAGATAAACATCCAAGGCAAGATGGGCCGAGTATCTATACTGGAGATTGAGCGATTTTCCGTTACTCTCATACTAATAATAAATAAGTTTATAAGTCGACGTCACGCGAAGACTGTTCGACTTATAAACATCTGTAAAGGAAGATTCGAGGTACCAAGTGTAAACAGTATAATGACGTAATACATAGAAATCGTAGTATCCAGGTTTGAAGAGGAGAAGGTCAAATCGAAGTTGGATGAAAGCAAATGAATTTATGACAAGACTGTGTATTTACTCGTTGCAAATACTGAAATCGCGTGTTACGAATGGTAACAGGAAAATTTGTCACCGGAAAATTCGACTCAGAAAATTTGGCCCTCGGAAAATTCGCCCCTCGGAAAATTCGCCCCCCCCCTGGAAAATTCGCCCCCCGGGAAATTCACCCCCCGGAAAATTCGTCCCCGCTGGATGAACGCTGACTTCCTACAGTCCAATTAGATATTTTCGTTTTCTTTTTCAGAGCATTGTACAATATTTTGCTCCATTTAAATTGTACAATAATATGAAATGCTGAGCGCTTACCCCCACTATTCCACATACCGTAATTCCACGCACCCCACGATTCCTCGCACATACACCGAAGTGATAAGCACTCACCCCAATATTATATACTCACTACGATTTTATGTAGCCCACGATTCCACGTATATACCCCGAAGTGTTAAGCACCCACCTCAGTATTCTATACACACCGCAATTCTACGCACCCTACAATTCCATACAAACACTTCGGAATATGCCAAGCACCCATCCCACTATTCCACACACCGTAATTCCACGCACACATGCAAAGTTCTAAGCACCCACTTCATTTTTCCACACACCGTAATTCTATGGAGCCTACAATTCCACAATTAGGAGTTGAATATTCCGGGGACGAATTTTCCGGGGTCGAATTTTCCAGGGATGATCTTTCCGGGACGAATTTCCCGGGGATGAATTTTCCTAGATTCATTACGAATAATTATGCAAATAATATGAAAAATAAATACTAGATGTATTGTAAAATCGTTCGTGTTATTTTATGCTCGTACGAATATATTTTTCTGGAACTGTAAAAAAATTATTGCAATGCTTATTGGCATAAATCTATTACGTACGTATACGTTGTTATGTCCATGTACAACATACTTGCAAGCATGAAATATTTTTAGAATAATAAGTGTGCAGGGAAAGAAAAAAAGAGTGCATACACCTCAAAAACACGTGTTATTTAACGGGGTCATCCCATGTGACAGCTATGTTTTTTTCGCTTTTTTGGGAATTTTTTTTGATGAACCATTAAAACACAATATCTTTGAATTTTTACCACACATTTATTAACATTTTTACAGTCCCTCAAAATTTCATCAAACAAAAATAACGAGTTGAATCGACTTTACACCGTTCGGAAGACACTCATGTGTTGGTTGACGGCTGCCATGATTCCGGAGGTTTTGCTCATCTGAAATCAAAAAAGCAAACTGCATTTTAATTTGTAGACCTGCGACTATCGCTGGAATTAGAGTAAAGTAAAAATATCGAAAATTGAATTTTTGGCACGGTTTTAAAAGTCGAAAAAAACGACGAAACTTGGAACTTAACATTTAAAACCGTGCCAAAAATTCAATTTTCAATATTATTACTTTATTCTAGTTCCAGCGATAGCCTCATGTCTACAAATTAAAATGCCGTTTGATTTTTTGATTTTAGATAAGTAAAACCTCCGGAATCATAGCAGCCGTCAACCAACACATGAGTGTCTTCCAAACGGTGTAAAGTTGATTCAGCTCGTTATTTTTGTTTGATAAAATTCTGAGGGACTGTAAAAATGTTAATAAATATGTGGTAAAAATTCAAAGATAGTGTGTTTTAATGGTTCATCAAAAAAAAATCCCAAAAAAAGCGAAAAAAGCGGGGTCGTCACATATGGGATGACCCCGTTAAATGGAGAAAAAACCACACCTTGAGGCACGGGTAATTGTTGATTTTGAGAGAAATCCTTCAGCACACATTTTTATTTATTTATTTCGAATTGTTCTGAGGGGTACGTAAGTCCAAATTTAAGAAAACCCTAATTAAGGACTACCCTACTGTAAATACATCGTTTTATTCCAATTTTTAAAATGATTTCAATAAAAATCATTTCGAATTTTAATAGAAAAATCAACAGGCTCATTTCACGAAACGAAAAAGAAAATGGTTTGATTATTTTTTGGGAAATATTTATTTTATTTAAAAAATATTTTGATGTCTTTTGAAAATTATTAGTACTGAAATTTTCTGAAACTGAAAAGTTTGTAAAGTTTCAAAAACGGCCTATATTTTCGTATTTTCAGTTGGTTCAGAATACTTTCAGGCGACAGATATGTCACAGATCAATATAACAGACTCCGAAATCATGAGCGATTTCGAATTACAAAACGGTTTTCGAATGACATCGCTGAAGCGGTCACAGAATTGTCCCGAAGAGGAAAGTAAAGATCACAAAAATAAAAAGGCCTGCAAATATTTGAAAACATATCTCCTCATACCGAATTATAACCATCGATTATAATTGAATTTTTATGTTTTTCAGAAGGTCAAGACTCAATGAATTCAAGAATTTATTATTTAATCAGTTGAATGAATCATGTAATAATATTATATCTATAAAAAAAAATTAATGAAACTTCCTTTTTAAATAAAAAAAAGAAATTCCGTACCCTAATAAAAAAATAAAGTTTAAAGCAGAGTTCCCGAGCAAAGTAGTGAGCATTATTTACTAACACTATGATAAATAAGAAATAAAAGATATGCTGTTCTAAAAGATTAGTGAAGAATGATAAAATCAAGCGGATGCGTAGCGCCCGCGTTGTTGCTAGTAGAAATTAAAAAAAACTGGAGATATTTGAATACATTTTAATTTTTATTTAGTATTTTTTCTATTCTGCGGAGTTCAATTAATTTACGACAGTAAAATCATCACATGCAGGATGATGATGAAATTGCAGCAAAGTTCTGTGAGTTGGAGTACCATATAAAGAATAATTTTCTAGAAAAGTTGCGTACCAAGAGTGAAAGTATTTGACACAGATAGAAAAACACCTGGCAGAAGCAGCAAAAGAGGAATGTATATAATAATATAGCTCGAAAGATGTTGAACAGACTATTGACAGCAGAAAATTACAATTACGACCGAAAAACGAGCATACAAATTTTGAACAGAAAAAATGAAGAAAAAGAAAAGATTTTTTAAACAATAAAAAATCAAATTGAAGAAAAAAATGTCAACGCAGTACTTAGCAAGTTCTCTATTATTAACAAATTCTGGTGAACTCGCAAGTAGTGCGTTGAATTTTTTTTTTTCATTTTTTTTCTGTTCAAAAAATGTTTCTTTTTTTTCATTTTTTCTGTTCAAAATTTGTATGCTCAGTTTTCGGTCGTAATTGTACTTTTTTGCCGTCAACAATCTATTCAACATCTTTCAAACTATAATTATGAGTTCAATATATTTGATAAATTTTCGTGTTAAATTATCCTTGTGTGACTGAGACTCATCAGTAACTTAGGACTCGGCTTTTTAATGCCTGGTAATTCATACTTGAATCTTTTTTTCCATTTGATTAGCTAATGCAACGAACATACATAGTCAATAATAATAAAAAAAACATCGTAAATCTCGATACGTCGGGATAAATTTTCCTGCCGAATAAAACGATTGTACGATTATTTTTAGGCTGTGTCTAGCCGTCCGGATACCGGACGAATACAAGACTGGTATTCGTCCAGATATTTGTCGAGAATGCGATTATAATTGTTTTATTTAACTTTTCTAATTAACTTTTCTACAGTATAATGGTATATTAAAGCTCCCTCGTACGTAATTTGTACGTAATCCATTCGGATATACAATTTATGATAGTTTTCATTTATATCTGGACGAATAATCGTATATAATTCGTCCGGGAATACGATTCTCAATGGATTTTGATGGATGAAAAATGAATGAAAATTTATAACTACAGCGGGGAATACTTAGTTTCTTTCAACTATAGTGGGGAATATTCAAAGTTTTTTCAAATGTAACGGAAAATTTTTTTGGTATCCGGACGACTAGACACTGCGTTATTTTTATGGCTGTGATTATGAGTTTAGCCTCATATCTGTAACATGAAAAATAATATACCAAAGACGAAAGGTTAAGTCCCTAAGGACAAAAGTAGGCTCAAAAGTTTTCTTTCCAATTTACACGGAGAGAAAAATCTGATAAAAATTACCGTGCTGTTACTATAATCATCATGTAACAGACACGTAATGCAGTATTTATTGATGCATGTTACAAAAACTATGGGTTCTCATGAGAAAAATTACTATTTTGCTTAACGGGACAGACCTAGTTAGAATTTTCGAAAAATCGATTTTTTTTTTATTTCATTTTCAAAAAGTAGAATCTCTTACGAACATTTTCCGCCCAGGTAAATGTAAATCGGACCATTATTCGCCGAAATACAAGACTTTGTAGCACGTCGTGTCTGAGCCATAGGTAAGCAGGTAGCGGACTTTAAGTGCGTTTTTCTCGAAACCATGTTTTTGAAGTCGGTGATCACTGTAGCTCGAGAACGGCTTTACCGATCGGGTTGAAATTTATATCACTTCTTCTATACATGGTAGTCCTCCATATGAACGAAGGATTTTTTTTTTGGATAATTATTTTTATTTTTAATAGCAAAAAATGGAACTGATATTTTGGTCAAAAAAACACTTTTGACTTTTAACGGCCGCCATTTTGTGAAAAATGGAAATTTTTCAAAACCCTTCGTTCAACCGGAGCATTATATCATTAACTAAAAATCCCCTCCGTTTTTTTTGTTTCAGATGAGCCGTTGCAGCGTGAGCTTGATCACCGCAAACCGTGTTTTTTTTTGCAGCGTCCTCGGCAATTGACGGTCACCAGCTTATTTCGATATGTATTGCGTTGAAAAAATTGCAACATATACATTACATATGTATCTTTTAAACGGAAGAACTTTTGTTGTGAATTATTTTATCGTTTGACCAAAAAAAAATCGGAAAAAAGGCCTTTTTTTTGACGTTCCAACTAGCTCTGTCCCCTTAAGAGAAAATGTATTTCTCAGCACAAAATTTAAAATGAGACGACGAATTTTTCTGATACAGCACGGTAAAAATGTGGACCTTGTAATTTTTCATCTGTTGTTACAGAAAATTGATTACACATTTCAGAAAAAATGTCTCGCGAAATCATAGAATTTAAAATATAATGACGAATTTTTCATAAGCAGCACAGTAAAAATTCAAGCTTCCAAATTTTTCATTTGCGACCACAGAAAAATTGATGGTCTCATTGGAAATAAATCCAAGACGATGGAGAAATTTTTACCGTGCTCTCTTAGAAAGGGAGATGAGGAGCGACCCAGAGCGACCACAAGCATGAATGTCACATGAAGGTCAAAACCGTATTTTCAGAGTTAGGTAAATCGCAGAGTTTGAAATTGTTTTCATTCCTCTCTCCACAAGAGAGAAAAAGTGTGCGTGCATATAACGAATACTCACACTAGTGGACGACGCCTCTTTATCTACGCGAAATAAAGAAGGCCAGTCGAATTTCAGTGGCCGTGTGAGACAAGTGCAACGCATCTAGTGAAAGTGATTCCGTTAGTATGATTTAATTAAATAATTTACCGTATTGAAAGAACACGCATAGCGAAGAATATCGTATGATCGTTGTATCGTGTGATCTTTTTTAGTATTTTATGACATCAGTCAAGGAAGATCAAGTTAATTCAAGTTGAAAACATGACGCAATCGAACGAGATTACGATCTGAGTTAATTTTTTATCCATATAAAAGGGATTGCTCAGTTTTATTATTTTTTGCGTTTTTCTTATCGTTGTCGGTATTTTGTGATATCACTACAAATAGTTGTGACGACTGTTCTTTCGTTTCTATACAGAATATACAAAGGCATTAGCATGACAAATTTTACCGTGCTAGCATGACAAATTTTACTGTGCTAGCATGACAAATTTTACCGTGCTAGCACGGTAAAAATTCGAGCTGGTATTAGAAAAATTGTTAGTGCGTTGACGAATTTTACTGTGCTAGCATGACAAATTTTACCATGCTAGCACGGTAAAAATTCACTTTACGCATGATTTTTTTCTTTGGTCAACGCAAACAATATTTATACTGTATGTCAAAGAATAATTTTGAAACCTTCTTATAATTTTTCTAATGCTTGCAGTTCTCATGAGGTTTATCAGAGAGCATGGTAATTTTTTCCAGAAATCCCTTTAAACATTCCAAGATTTTATTTATCCGTTTTTAGGTTCATTCTGATTTGTAAGCGTTATCGTTAAATGTAATACAATGTTTTTTGCTCATAATTGTATTTTTTTGCTGTCAATAATCTATTCAACATCTTCCAAGCTGAATTAATGGGTTAAATATATTTGAAAACTTTTCGTGTTAAATTATTTTTAACTCCCGACTACCCGGACGGGCAAAAAGACGGGAGTTATTGTGTGACTGACACACACCTATAACTTAGGACACGATTTTTGAATGCTTGGTACTATACTTGAATATTTTTTTTTAATCGACATTTGATTTGATAACGCAACGAACACAGTCAATAATAATAAAAAGTTCATAAATCTCGATGCGTCGGTATAATTTTTACTGCTCAATAGAACGAAATTGTATGATTATTTTTATGACTGTGATTACGGGTTTATCCTCATATCTGTAACGTGAAAAATAATATACCAAAGACGAAAGGTTAAGTCAATAAGGACAAAAGTAGGCTCAAAAGTTTTCTTTCCAATTTATATATCCGTTTTTAGGTTCATTCACATTTGTAAGTGTTATCGTTAAATGTAAGACAATGGATATAAATTGGATACTAGTTTGGTTCAAATTACATTCAGGTTTGACTCAGTTGTTATACCGCCGAGACCGTCCCTGTGGTGATCGGTCACGCCCTCGATGTCCTTCTCCTGTGTTGTGTCTCTCACCACGTCCTTGTCTATTTTGTCGGTCTCTTTGTTCCTGTTCTCGCTGTCGTTGCTCTATCGCCAGATCTCTGTCCCTTGCATTGAGGATTTCCACTTCTCGTCTTTCGACTTTTTCTTTACCGATATTTTTTCTAGTTTCAATCGGAAACGATTTTTCGGGAACATTCTATATACGAATTGAATGCGTTTCATTCACTTACATATATATTTTTTTCAACAATGAAAACTATTTTTTTTGAAACCATAATCATGGTTTCAAAAAATACAAGGATTTTTTTAAATGTTATTATGATTAATCTTGCCTTGCAATATACCGCAACAATTCCAAAAACGAAAAGCCAAATGGCCAAATTCCAAAACAAACGCATGGATGAATGATAAAGATTTTCAGTGTCACAATATTCTTGTACGGAATCGTATATTGAGCTCCGTTGGGCTATATGCTGTTGGTTTTATAGAAGTCATTCGCACGAAAATCCAATTATTTTTTAATGAAAATAAACTTTATCGTAAAAAGGCGTGAACTGCGCTCGCATTCCCCCCCCCCCCCTTTCTACACCGTCGTCGAATTAACAGGAATCAAACTCTTTCTTTTAATGTGTTTTGAGTGGATAATTGACGCGAGTCACTCGCTAGGGTCGTTAATCCTAATAGTAATATCGAAAAATAAAAAAACGTTTTCAGATAAAATATTCCCGAACATCTTTATTTACAATTTAAGATGGAACACAATTAATAATTATATTTCGCGCCTCGTTCTCGAGATTACAGTGTAGTTACCCCCGAGTCCGCTAGATGTCACAACGTTCAGAGTCTTAAAATGAAAATTTTTAGAGGACGCTCGTCCTACCGCGCATCCCTCTTGCTTCATATTCTTTCATTGTGCGCTACAGGCAACATCATGAGGAGAGTTAGTTCAAAAGATTGCTGAAAGAGTGATTAGGTGAAAATGGTGAAGAGGAAACACAGAGAGAAGATCGAGGAGATGAATAAGAGACTAAAGCTATTACAAGAATCGCTAGAGAACCTACAAGGGTCGAGTGAGGAATCCAGCGAGGAATCGAGTGAGGAAAATGCGTCGGAACATGGCGACGAGGAAGATGGCCGCCAGATCAACTTGGACGGTAAGGACAATGAACGGTCATAATAAAGCACGATGAGTTTGCACGGGAGGCAAAACATATCGTAGCGTTATCCTGATGAACTTATATGGAAGATAAGACAAATCAGAGATTCAGCTGATGTGCAGGCACGAGAGGCCTGACATGTCAAACGATGGAATAGCTAAGTTCGCACGAGAGGCGAGATGGCTAGTTTTCCGATCATGGCAACAAAGAGATGACGGCCAGATAGGCCAAGAAAAGAGAAAGAAAATATTATGCAAAAAACTGATCGAACTGAGTTTCAAAAAAAAAATATATAAATATATATATATAGAGAGAGAAAATGTACATATGAAGGATACGTATATATGTATAAATACGGGTGTATCCAATAATATGAATAGAGGAGGATTTTAATACATTAGGTACACGGTAAAGAGGTGCTTTTAGTTTAGATTATTATTTTCTCTACTTAGATTTGTTAGTCACAGAGGACAAAGAGAATGTCAAACCAAAGGACAGTGAGGTAGAGGAGAAACCTGTAGATCCACAAAGGGAGGAAAACCTCGACATTGCAGTGCTTGAGGTACTCGGTGAGGACCCATCCGCATCAAAAGCGCTGGATTTTGACCTCCACACCTCGCTGGCCAACAGATGGAAATATTTTATATCTCATGGAATCTCCAAAGAGGAAAGAGAAAAACTTCTTGAAAAATATGCGAGAAAAGAGGGTTTTGAAGCCCTAGAGCTCAACCAGAAAATCTTAACAGTATTGAGTGAATCGGGGCAAAAGAGAGACGGTTTTTTGACTGAAACACAGCGGCTTGCTGGTTCGAGACTCATGTCTTTAGAAATGGCAATATCGTCTATTTTGGATGAATAGGAAAGCATTGACAAATTTACATTCCTAAAGAACCTGAATGACGCAACCAAATTGGTTACTAAAATTCATTTTAAGGGGTTACCCCCACTTGTAGCGCAAAAAAAGGCCTTTTTCATGAATTTTTTTAAAGAAAACTACAAAACTTTTTTAATCGATCACTATATCATCTTGAAGAACACATCTTGAAGAACTTTCAGTAATTTTTTTATTGAAAAATCTTACATTGTTAAGTGGCAAATGGCCGTCAATGAAATAATGTTTTTATTTATACGGTTTGCGGTGACCAACATTGCGGCGAAGTGGATCATCTGAAACAAAAAATGTGGATGGATTTAGTCAAATATAAGTATAAACTAGTCTTTAATCGAAGGATTTAAAAGAAATATTCATTTTTCACAAAATGGCGGACAGTCAAAGTTAATGGTTCGATTTTAACGAAAAAACGGCCGTTTTTTGGCTATAAAATGGTCATTTTTTTCGAAACAAAAAATCGAACGATTAAAGACTACATTTTTATGTATTAAATAAGCCTGCAAAATTTCAAGAAGATCGGTTCATTAGTGTTCGAGTAATCTTGGTCACCGACTTCAGAAATGCCATTTCGAGAAAAACGCGTTTAAAGTTTCAATTTCAGTTTACACGAAGAAAATAATTTTTTTTGTAAACTTACATAGAGTCATCTATTCCGGGTCCATACAGAAGTTCTTCCACCGACGATGCCGCTTGCAAAACGGAAATTTGGTGTTGCCTTCGTAACATTCTTCCTTCACGAGTGCTCTCGGCCGCACGTCTCTCTGCCAGTGCAATCCGTGCTTCGTCCATTTTATCAGCGTATTCGTGCGCGTTGTGTCCACAGCTCACTCCGATTGAGTTCAAATAAAACAATAATGATTTTGAACCTTCGTTGAATAGTCCAACGGCAATATAAGCTGCTAAATTTACAACGATTGCTCCACTCGAGACGATTTTTGGGCTGATTTTCCAAATAAGTTGATTGAAGCTTTCGTTGTTATTTTGATTGAAGCCACCGACGCATCTTTCGAGTAAAGTTTCTTTACTCAGATCGTTGTATATAGGTCTGATGGCATCCAATACATTTGATGGAAGTGGTCTGTAATCGTGTTGGAAAGCCTCGTTTCTCGCCTGAGCTCGTTGATATGAACACCACGATTCTTCACCGGTTGGACATCTCTTATGGTGTGGATTTGCATCGGTTGAACTGTAATGATCGAAGGTCGCCCATATTGCCTCATGCATATCGTGAACAGAAGCAGAATGGCGTCGAATAGCAAGTCCATAGTACACAGTGAGCTTGTCAATAAATTTTCCTGTCAGCTTTCCTTTACCACCAAGCTTTTTGTTTTTTTTTTTATTAAATTACGAAGGCGGGATCCCATACGCTTTTGGACGTGTCCGATGCTTTCTTTTTTTATAACTTCTACGTCGTCATAAGGATGAGAATTTACTAGCCCAGTGTACGTCTTCGAATCTCCGTCTCCAATATAGTAACGGTACAGGACATTATATTTTGCTATTGAACGCTTGAAGATTTCGATAATAGAGTCCACCTCCATTTTTCCCGAGGAGCCTTCGTGATTTGCACTGCAGTTATCTTCGTGTGTTTCGTACCACTCTTCGTATTCCGCATCATTTAGTTTATGTTTCCACGAATCACAGATTTTACAAAACGCACTTTTTACCACAAGATCAAGTACTTTTCCACTGTAGTAGCCTATGACTGATGTAACTCCGAACAACGACGTATATCCTCGCTTCCTCCAGGATCCATCTCCGGAAAGTGTTAATTTAGAAGTTGCATCGCCTGCTGCATTAGGTGTATTTTCAATTTCTTCTCGTACGGCTTTTTTAAATATTACATCTGCACATGTTTTCATAGACTCATAAATACTTTTTAAAATTATTGAATATGTAGTCTCGGTAAGAAACCTTAGCATGTCCATAAGTCCGCAAAATGTTTGTGCTCCAGCCAATCCTATGCCGAGAACTCGCATAGTGAATATAAATCAACGATTTATTTCATACGAATGTGCCACAAAAGAAGAAGATGGTATCAAATTATCTGCACATGAGTCACATTTCACAACGACTTTGAAGCCTAGTCCTCTTGCATTTGCAGTTTCAAATTTAATATTTCCATTACACGTTTTGCACGTCACTAAACTTGAAATAGCAGCAAACACAACACAAAAGTTTAAAATGCGATATTCAATATTAGGATTTTGATTCACAGTCATATCAATATTATCTTTCAGTTTCTTCGCAGACGTGCTGAAACTTTCAGTTTCCGATTCGGCCAGGTTCGGGTTAAAAATACCCTTCCTTTTTTTTGGTCGAGATTTCCGTAAATTATCACTGCTTCTTGTTTCTCGCGAACCTTTTTTTCGATCCATTTTTAAATGTAAAATAAATAAAAACTGCGCTTATAATATTGTGAACGGCGGAAATAAATACGTCTCATATAGTCAAACTTTCGAGCTACACTGACGAATTTAAACCATAAAAGACAACGACAATTCGTTTCTACAAATTCCAGTCTATTATATGAACGTTGTGAATGCCAGGTATACGACCCTTTTCATAGAACAATGGACTGAAACCGGAGAGAGTGTCGAGCGCGCCAGGCGGCAGACTAGCTGGTCGTTTACACAACGGATTCTTCTTTTCCAACGTTCATATCTCAGTCAATTTTGTTCGGATCGACTTGAAATTTTCAGGCCATATTCTTAGATACTTATACTTCAAAAAAATGCAATAAAAAAAAATCGATTTTTTCAAAGTTGCAAGTGGGGGTAACCCCTTAAACAAAATGAATCGAGAAAAGCATTTATTTTGCCAGGAGTAAGCAAGTAGGTAAAGAAGTTGTTGGGAAAGACCAGGTCAGACGCGTTCCTGTTTGGAAAGGACTTGAGCGAAAAAATTAAAGAATTTAAAGCTCTAGAAAAGATTGGACCGAAGAACTCATTCGCTCCGAAAGGCGGTAATCGTGGCCAGGGACATTCGGGAAATTTAAACTTCAGAGGCCCGCAAGGAAGAAGACCGTTCCAGAGCCATGCGGGCAATTTTCAGTCAGGCAATCAGGGCCGACCACGGTTATCATTCAAAGGCAGGCAGCCCTTCAATCCACGAGGGCAGAGCAGCAGGTCCAGACCAAGGAGAGGAAAATAGATAAAGAAGTATGTAGGTTAGCAGGAAGATTAAGAATGTTCAAAGAAAACTGGAAATTAATAACAGATGATGAATTTATCTTAAGTTGTATTGACGGATACAAAATACCGTTTAAATCTAAGGTCTACCAGAACGAAAAACCTCGGGTATCTATACCAAATAATCAATACAATATTTATCAGCAAGCGACAAAAAGTTTGCTGGAAAAAGGGGCAATTGAGGAATGCAATGAGAGTGAAGGCCAATTTATTTCGTCTTATTTTTTAGTCTCAAAGACAGACGGTACGTACAGATTTATATTGAATCTAAAGAAACTGAATAAATTTATCGAAACAAAACATTTTAAAATGGAAGATATACGAACAGCAGCAAGATTAGTATTTTCGGGAAGCTTTATGGCAAAAATTGATTTAAAGGACACATTTTATTTGATCCCAGTTAATAAAGAGAGTAGGAAATACTTGAGATTCTCGTTTAGGGATCAATACTATCAATTTACATGTTTGCCATTTGGCTTGGCAACAGCACCACGTGATTTTACAAAAAAATTAAAACCAGTGGTCCGGTATTTGAGATCCGGGGGCTATGCATCGGTGATTTATCTAGATGATTTGCTATGTGTAGAGGATAGTATGGAAAAATGTGAAAGGAATCTGTACGAATCACGAGGATTACTAAAAACTTTAGATTTTCTAATTAATGAGAGAAAAAGCGAATTAGTACCAAAGACGAGGTGTCGTTTCTTGGGATTCATTATAGATTCAGAAAGATTCTCATTAGAATTGCCGGAAGAGAGAAAAAGCAAGCTGTATAACCTGGTTAAAAAATACAAAACGAAAAACGAATGCAAGATTAGAGAATTTGCCGAGCTGATAGGGAATCTAGTGGCGGCCTGTCTAGCCATAGAGTACGGCTGGTTGTATACAAAGATCATGGAAAGGGAAAAGATCAAGATCCTTTTATCGAATAGTGCAAATTATAATGCAAGAATGACGATCCCACAGTGTGTTATACCAGATTTATCCTGAAGGAAAATCACATTAAACAAGGTTTCAACCGAATAAAGACAGGAAACTTTGAGACAACCATATTCACAGATGCTTCAGATTCAGGTTGGGGGGCAGTCAGAGGAAGCAAAAGAGCGTGCGGTTTCTGGTCAAGGACACAAGCCAGGTGGCATATAAATTTCAAAGAATTATTCGCAGTCAAGCTAGCTTTACAAAGATTAGCCAATGAATGTGTAGATTGTCAAATTCTTTTGCGTATAGACAACACAAAGCAATTGCCTACATAAACAAAATGGGAGGCACAAGATTCCCGAAATACAATGCGCTCGCAAGAGAAATTTGGCAGTGGGCCGAGAAGAGAAATATTTTTGTTTTTGCATCTTACATACCGTCGGCAAAAAATATAGAAGCAGATCAATTATCGCGAATGAAGAACGTAGATACAGAATGGGAGTTAGCGAATCAAGTATTTGTGGAGTTTAAATATTCCCTGGGAGAACCGGAAATAGACTTCTTTGGGTCAAATAATAACGCTAAATGTAAAAAGTTTTACTCCTGGTTCCCAGAGACGGGTGCCATGGCCATCGATGCCTTTACAATAAGCTGGTCTGACCACGAATTCTATGCTTTCCCCCCTTTTTCTTTAATTTTGCGGGTACTCCCAAAAATAAAGAGAGACAAGGCAGAAGGAATTCTGGTAGTACCTGATTGGCCCAATCAACCCTGGTACCCGATTTTCATGAGGGTTACTGTGGGAAAACCCTTGAAATTTGGACCTGATGATAATTTGTTACTGTCTCCATACAGACAAACGAAGCATCCGAGAGCGCGAGACTTGGTTTTGTTGGCGGCGAGGGTCTCCGCGCGGCCTTCTTAGAGATAAAGGTCCCCTCGGAAGCAATGGAGATAATTTTGTCGTCGATAGCTCTATCTACAGCCAAGCAGTACGAAACAGCCTTAAGGAAATGGGAAATTTTTTGCAAAAACAAGAAAATTAATTTTCTAAAACCGCGAATGGATACATTACTAAGTTTTTTAACATTTCATTTCAAAAACGGAGCTTCGTACAGTACAATAAATTGTTCGCGATCTGCCATTTCTTTGATCTCGGATGAAAAGATCGGCGAAGACCCAATAATTAGAAGATTTTTAAGAGGGGTATTTAAACTGCGACCCAGTTTACCCAAATATTCTTCAACTTGGGATGTCGTATCAGTATTAGATTATCTTTCATCACTGCACCCCGCAGAAAACTTATCTATAGAAGAGCTGTTTAAAAAGACTGTGATGTTATTAGCATTAAGTACAGCCAGTAGGGCTCAATCTCTTGCAAATATAGATACAAATAGCAAAAATCCCCTCCCGGGGAAAAAAAACCTGGACAAGTACATTGGTGGTCCGTCGTTTCCCTATGATATCACAAAAAATCAAAACCCCACTTAAATTTTTTTTTTTTGATGTTTACTAATTTTATTCATATCCCGGAGGGAAACCAACTATATAGATCACGAAATATCCGGCCAAAAAACCAGACTTCATAATAAATGTTACTTTGAATTTATTTCCACAGAACAAAACAAGAATCAAAACATTAAAAAATTAGCGTTATCAAGATGAGAAAAATACCTTTTATAATTGGTGTGTAAGAAGTATCAATAGTCTAGAAAAAAATGAAAAAAGGTTGACATCTAAGTTACGTGCAGCAGTAAAATTTATGATATCAGTACTAGGACAAGTATTTCTTTGGTGACTGAGAAGATATCAATATGGACGTACCGGCAACGTATGGCATGCAGTTGATGCATTGCTTCTGGGATCTCCTAAGTCGAGTAGCTACTTTTGTTTTGGCTATGGCGCGACCAATGTTGCCAAATAGTATTTACTTATATGACCTAATGAAACAACATTGCCTGCGCCGTGGCTAAAATAACGAAAAACAAGCAAGAACAGGAAGTTTCTTTGGTTTTGTTTGATTGGTAATAATTTGATGAACGTTCACCACCGTACGTTGAGTGTATACGCACAGAGTACTTGTCCGGCCAATAACTTTTTATTATATATTATAAATATTTTATTATATTATTATAAATTTCTGACGGCGAAAAGCAACGCATGCAACGAAAAGCACCTCCAATTGAATTTTCACTTGAATGAGCAATTTTAATAAAAAGTTATGGGCCGGACAAGTACTCTGTGCGTATACACTCAACGTACGGTGGTGAACGTTCATCAAATTATTACCAATCAAACAAAACTGTGCTATCATGTACAGACATAAATTAATGTTTTTTTTCAACATTACAAAAGCACGGGATCTTATGCGAAACTTCCTGTTCTTGCTTGTTTTTCGTTATTTTAGCCACGGCGCAGGCAATGTTGTTTCATTAGGTCATATAAGTAAATACTATTTGGCAACATTGGTCGCGCCATAGCCAAAACAAAAGTAGCTACTCGACTTAGGAGATCCCAGAAGCAATGCATCAACTGCATGCCATACGTTGCCGGTACGTCCATATTGATATCTTCTCACAAGGAAAGGTACTTTGGTGTCCCCCTCCGATTTTGATAATTTTTATATATGTTATAGTCCATCGAAAATTAAGAGACACGTAATTTTTTTTATCGGCTTAAAGTTATTTTTAAGGGGTGAAATCGACCCCCAAAGTTGAGCATGTTTTGCATCTGGTAGAGTGTTTCATATAGAAGCACTTAACCGATCGTAACGAAACCAATTGCAAAACGTTTTTCACGTCAAATAACCTGTATATAATGTTCAACTTCTTATGCACCCCTATTACATGGGGATGATTCACCCCCGAATATCCAGAATTCTTTTGTATAAAAAAAACTTGCAATCCGATTTCAATAAAACAAACGCCATTTTGCAGAGCAAAAAAAATAAAATTGACGTATTTTTGGGTTTTTCTCAGATTAAAAAAATTAAGGGGGTAAAACACCCTTAAAATGTCAAATTTCATTTTGAGCACTGTCCCCTTCCGATTTCAATATTTTTTTTATAAAATGTAGCTTATCGAAAAATAAGACCACCTATTATTTTTATTGGCTCAAAATTATTTTTAAGGCGTGAAATCAACCCCCAAAGTTGGGCATGTTTTGCATCTGGTAGAGTGTTTCATATAGAAGCACTCAACCGATCGTAACGAAACCAATTGCAAAACGTTTTTCACGTCAAATAACCTGTATATAATGTTCAACTTCTTATGCACCCTTACTTACTGCAGGGGGCTGAACCACCCCCTGACATTCATAATTTTTTGTATAAAAGAAAAATTGTCATTCGATTTCAATGGAAAAACCAACATTTTGAAAAGCAAAAAAAAATTATAGTGAATGTGTCTAGATTTTTCGAATAAAAAAAATTAAGGGGGTAAAACACCCCTAAAATCTCAAATGTCATTTTGCGCACTTAAATGATAAAATTCAATTCAATTGGTCTCATTATCATTGCGTATCGACTTATATGCTAAATAATATTTATTTCGCATGTACATCCGCTGCCCTTCTGACATGCTTCACGTTTATAAAGAAGTGTTGGTATCCGTTCTATTTATATAAGTTTCTATTTTGAACGATTTACGAAAATAAAAAAAAAACTCAAATATCAAAAGAGTCGCATCAGCAATTCACCGCCCAGAATGTAAACAAAGCTGGCTCATGCCTTGCCATATTCTTATTCATATCAAGAACCGCTATAGTGGCTCGACCCCAAGTATTCTTGAAAAAGCCAGTTCGCTCAGGCTAATGTTTGAGGTATATCCGAAAACCAAATAAAAATGCTGTTTTCGTGGTGATGTCAGATCAAACCGCCCACTCAAGATGAAAAAGGTAAAACTGACTTTATATTATTCCAGAAGTTAAGTTGCTGTTCGACTGTTGATCAGTCATTATCGTGTCCGCTATCGTGAATACCGTATTGTTATTAACATGTCCATCAATCCAATGAACGTAATAAGACTGTTGTTTCTTACATTCGAGGTAATGAACATTCCTGACAGTCCTGTTAACAATAATGAAGTGGAATTGAAAGAGAGTTTCGCGGAAATTCTGAAGGCCTCTATGGCAGAGTTCAATCAGTTAGAAATCGTCGAAGATACGACATTAGATTTTCAAGAACCGTTTAGAGATGTCATAGTAGAACCTGTCGAAGATAATGACATCGAATGGGGTCTTGGAGAATCTCCATTAAGCCCTGAAACGTGTACTGACGATGAAGAAGATTTGAGCTACGACTACAAACAAAGAGCTGTTGAGTACTGGAGAAGTGCAAAAACGAAACAAAATAGGAAAATAGAAACAGTCCAAAACCGATTTAAACTCGTTAAATCTGTGCGCCAATTAAGGCGCTGGGCTCAACAAATTAATAAAGGCGGAACTTACAAGGAAAAATTGTCGCGCATTTCTGAATATACAATCGATAATTTAAAAAGCGCCATAGAAGCAGGTCTCATTGTACACGATATCGATCTTCGGAGATGGGCATTACAAGCCCAAAAATTGATTGGGCATGAGAATTTGCGTTTCAGGGCTTCGCCAACATGGATAAAAAAGTTTAAAAAAGTTCATCGAATAACAAGTAGAAAAATAAATAAATTCGTGACAAGAAAGACTCTCGAATCAAAGGACATATTACAAAACGATGCTAATAAATTTGTCTCCGCAGTTCAATTGAAAATTGAGGAATATGGCTTGGAAAATATTTATAATTCTGATCAAAGTGGTTTCCAATTAGAAGTCCATTCAGGGCGAACGTTAACAGAAGAAGGTACAAAACAAGTAGAATGCCTTGTACAATCCGTTTCAGCGACAACCCATAGCTACACCATCCAGCCGACAATATCAGCAGCAGGAAAATTGTTGTCACCTCTTCTGATAATTTTAAAAGAGCCATCCGGGCGGTTGGGGCCAATCGTAGAACGAACCATTTTTCGACCTCCCAATGTTTTTATAAGTGTTTCAAAATCTGGCAAGGCTACATCAGGTACGTTGGTATGTAATATTCAAATATAAAAAATAGATGTGCTATTAATTTTTACATATTGATTTATAGAACATTTCAAAGTATGGCTTCAAGAAGTGTTCTTCCCAAATGTCGGTGAGAAAAGTGTGCTTTTAATAGACTCATGGAGTGGACATTGCCCTAGTGTTGTCACGGAAGTTACACCACATAACAAAGAAATTGTTACAATGATCATACCGAAAGGAACAACAGGGAATATCCAGCCACTTGATGTCTTCGGATTTAGAATTTGGAAAAATTATGTCAGACATTTTTCAGACAGTGTCATGTTACTTGATTATGATTTAAGTCTACATTTACGAAATAATATAATCAAGCTGCAATCTCTAGTACATAATCAATTATCATCTCCGAGGTACGAAAATTTATTTCGATATGCCTGGTTCAAAAGTGGGTACATAGAAGAACGACCTGAGCATTTCGAAAATCCCGTTGAATTCGCTTTTGGTATGTCATCTCAAACACAATGTGAAATTGAAGGCTGCACAAATGTGGCTGTAGTAAGATGTTCATGGTGTAAAAAGTCACTTTGTTTCAAACATTTCTTCGAAGAACATCATTACTGTTCAAAATATAATCATTAAGTTCAGGAATGATAATTGAAACGAAAATTTGAATTGGAATCTATTTTTACTACATGAAAGATTTTAGCGCCTATGTATAACCTATATATATATATTTGTGTACAGACCATGTGTATACAAAAATAAAAAATCGTGAAGCTCACGACCACCGAAGATGTAGGAGTACTCAATTTTTCATATAATTAAAAAGCCGATGTACATGCGAAATAAATATTATTTAGCATATAAGTCGATACGCAATGATAATGAGACCAATTGAATTGAATTTTATCATTTAAGTGCGCAAAATGACATTTGAGATTTTAGGGGTGTTTTACCCCCTTAATTTTTTTTATTCGAAAAATCTAGACACATTCACTATAATTTTTTTTTGCTTTTCAAAATGTTGGTTTTTCCATTGAAATCGAATGACAATTTTTCTTTTATACAAAAAATTATGAATGTCAGGGGGTGGTTCAGCCCCCTGCAGTAAGTAAGGGTGCATAAGAAGTTGAACATTATATACAGGTTATTTGACGTGAAAAACGTTTTGCAATTGGTTTCGTTACGATCGGTTGAGTGCTTCTATATGAAACACTCTACCAGATGCAAAACATGCCCAACTTTGGGGGTTGATTTCACGCCTTAAAAATAATTTTGAGCCAATAAAAATAATAGGTGGTCTTATTTTTCGATAAGCTACATTTTATAAAAAAAATATTGAAATCGGAAGGGGACAGTGCTCAAAATGAAATTTGACATTTTAAGGGTGTTTTACCCCCTTAATTTTTTTAATCTGAGAAAAACCCAAAAATACGTCAATTTTATTTTTTTTGCTCTGCAAAATGGCGTTTGTTTTATTGAAATCGGATTGCAAGTTTTTTTTATACAAAAGAATTCTGGATATTCGGGGGTGAATCATCCCCATGTAATAGGGGTGCATAAGAAGTTGAACATTATATACAGGTTATTTGACGTGAAAAACGTTTTGCAATTGGTTTCGTTACGATCGGTTAAGTGCTTCTATATGAAACACTCTACCAGATGCAAAACATGCTCAACTTTGGGGGTCGATTTCACCCCTTAAAAATAACTTTAAGCCGATAAAAAAAATTACGTGTCTCTTAATTTTCGATGGACTATAACATATATAAAAATTATCAAAATCGGAGGGGGACACCAAAGTACCTTTCCTTGTCAGTCACCAAAGAAATACTTGTCCTAGTACTGATATCATAAATTTTACTGCTGCACGTAACTTAGATGTCAACCTTTTTTCATTTTTTTCTAGACTATTGATACTTCTTACACACCAATTATAAAAGGTATTTTTCTCATCTTGATAACGCTAATTTTTTAATGTTTTGATTCTTGTTTTGTTCTGTGGAAATAAATTCAAAGTAACATTTATTATGAAGTCTGGTTTTTTGGCCGGATATTTCGTGATCTATATAGTTGGTTTCCCTCCGGGATATGAATAAAATTAGTAAACATCAAAAAAAAAAAATTTAAGTGGGGTTTTGATTTTTTGTGATATCATAGGGAAACGACGAACCACCAATGTAATTGTCCAGGTTTTTTTTCTCCGGGAGGGGATTTTTGCTATTTGATATCACTTCTTTTTTCTATAGTATTTTCATATATTTCGCTTTATATAGACTCTAATAGAGTCTGTATATAACAAAAAAACTTACAACGTGTTTGCATCATTACATCATCGATTTATTACAATGTCAGGAATCAGTACTGCTCACACTACTAATTCGACATAAAAGAGAATGAGACAGATTTTCTACCATAAATTCATTGTTATTGAGGTTTTTTAAATATAGGAGCGTTTCGTTTCTCTGATAAGAAAAAAAGTTATAATGTTTTCAAAAGAGTTAACTACACACTCGAAGTATTTTCGAGATGTTAGTAATTCGTTGATAGGTTATTATTCGATTATAGCTTGGCAGGAAGGTGTTATAGAAGAGACCTCAAGTACCAGTTTTTCCCCAAGGAAAAAATTCAGAAAATTAAATACTTTATCATTAGCTTTCAAGTTGTGTATTAGAATAAGGCATTCAGGGGCGAAATGGCAGCGAGGATATTAGCAATTTCGGTCTAAGCTATAAATAGATAATTATATTTAACTTTACTGTCAGGAGCCTCAGAATTATTATTCTTTCAAAGATGAAATGACGGAAGAATATGATGCATCATCCTTGACTTACAAATTGTTTTATAAAACATAGAAAAAAATTAGATTAAAAAAAAATTCGGCCGAAGTACTTGACGAATGTTTTTTCACTTAATTTATATAATGTATTGGTCATGGTGACAACCTCGCCAAGTACTTCGGCCGAAATTCTTTTTTATCTAATTTTTTTTCATTTGCAATCTTTTTTTTGCTTCGGACTCTTATTGATACAGAGTTTTTATTTTCATTCTGGTTGGTAAAACAACTGCATTTTCGAACTTGATTCTTTTCTCTATCAACATTCAACATTATTTGAAGATTTTATGTCACACGATAAAGCCTCCCGTACTTGGCCACATATATTTTAGTATAGCTCAATTTATTTTATTACTTTTTGCGAAACCCAACCTTAGCTTTTCGCAATGATTAACTCATTTTGTTTTGTGTGATTTGAATTTATTTGATACATTTTTTGAAAGTGGTCACTTTTCTTACTTTTTGATAGGATTTGATTTTCTCAGGAATTTTTGCGAGAAATGTTTTTGCAGTGTATGTATATTCGTGGAAAAATATGGAAACGGCGGTCAACAAATGTACTTGTCCAGGTTTTTTCCGCGAGGTGGATTTTTATGCATGGTATGATTCGTTTTTCTTGTTCTTTTCAAACATCTCGCTTTATATAGATTAGAAAAAGGTTATATTGGGAAATTATCGCTTTTTCGTTTCCAAACCCTGACCCCTTCTACTTTGAGTCAGGTTTTTTCCCCATGAAATAAAGGGACACATGTTTTGGAATTTTCAATTTGGCATTTTTTTTATTCTCGAGCCAGTCAAATTTTTTTGACATTTCGCTTTACCTTTCTGGAATCAGGCTAAAATAAGTCGGGAACTTGGAGTCTGAAACAAAAATTTACAAAGCTTTTGAGGGCTAGATTAGAGCAGTCAGAACTTTTCCATACAATTTGTAGCTATTTGAATTTGTGTTTATCAAAGAAACATATTAAATAACAGTATCTCCTTGTTATATTTGTAGATTTGTGGTAAAAAATATTACGCTTATTTCAGCTTGTTGATAAAAATGGAGCGACTTTTTTCGAAATTTTTCATTTTTGATTAATGATAAAATAAAAAACCAGTTTCACGTATGTTTAGAGAAAACATATTGAATCTATTGTGAAAAAAGTTTACGCATTTTTTCATTCTTTTTTTTATTAACAAGGTGCAATCAATATTCTCATTGATTATAGAAAAGTTCAAATAGTATGTTATGGGAACTCCAAACCAATATATTGAACAAAGCGGACAAACTCAGACCAGGATCGTACCCAAGAGAATGAAATGAATTTAGTTGTATTAGTTACATTAGCTTTGAGCAAATTTTGATACCATCAAAACCAGAGCGACTGTAAAGGAAAGCCTTTGGAATAAATTTTTTTCAATTTATTATGCCATAATCAGAGCTAAAAAGTGGAAATACTTAGCACACATGTCTCCTCTTCACAAAATGTTCAAAGTTTGTAGATATCGGCTAGATTCCAATGATACAAATTTTGATACTATCAGAAGAAGAAGAGCACCCAAAGACTTTCTGAAACAACTTTTTAAATTTATTATGCCACAACTAAAGTGGAAATGTGAAAAAACATAGTGCACTTTAAGCCCAACAAAGTTCAGAAAATTTGGATGTATCTATTGCGTTCCGAGGACAGAAATTTTAATCCAATCCAAAAATGAGCAGCCGAAGACTTTTTGTAATAAATTTTTCAATTCATAATGCACAGAGATAGAAAATGGAAATACTTTGTGCACATGTCGCTTCACAAAATGTTAAAAGTTTGTAGGTATCGGCTACATTCCCATGATACAAATTTTGATATTTCTAACAATAATGGCCGTGAAAGCCTCAAAACTAGAACTTACAGATATTTTAATATTATCTTTGAATTTTGAAAAGTTTAGAAAGTATGTTATGGATATTTTAAACCAATAAATTCAACAAAGCGGGCAAACTTAGATCAGTACTATGCTCAAGAAAATGGATCGAGTTGAGTTGTACCAGTAGCATTATCTTCGTGCAAATTTTCGTACCATTACAACCAGAGCATCCGTAGAGCAAATCTTTTCAAAAATATTTTTCAATTCATTATGCCACAATAGGAGCCAAAAAGTAGAAATACTGAGCACACATGTTGCTCCAGGAAATTTCCAAAGTTTGTAAGTATACATTGCGTTCCAATGAAACAAATTTTTATACTTCCAGAAAAAAGGAACCAAAGACTTTCTGACAATTGTTTGAATTAGTCATGCTACAACTCAAGCACACCACACATTGGGCTCAATAAAGTTTATGAATTTTGCATGTAGCCATTACTTTTCGAAGCCAAATTTTAATCCCATCCAAAAATGAGCAACTGAAGAATTTTCATAATAAAATTTTCAAGTCCTAATAATGCCACTACTCGAGCCAAAAAGTGGAAATATTGGGCACACTTGTCACTTCACAGATATTTCAAAGTCTGTACGTATCCGTTGCAATTCAATGATACAAATTTTGATAATATCAGTAAAAACACATCAGAAGACTTTCTGAAACAATTTTTCAAAATTTATTATGCTACAACTAAAGTGGGGAAGTGAAAAAATATAGCTCAATAGAGCCGAATGAAATTCTGAAATTTTGCATATATTCATGGCGTTCCGAAGACAATAATTTTGATCCCATTGACAAATGAGCAACCGCAGAATTTTCATAACAAAATTTTTAATTCATAATGCCACAATCGGAGCCAAAAAGTGGAAATACTTGGTACATTTGTTGCTTTATAGAATTTCCAAAGTCTGTAGGTATCCAATGCAATCCAATGATACAAATTTTCATAATATCAGTAAAAAAACATAAGAAGACTTCCTGAAACAATTTTTCAAAATTCATTATGCGACAACTAAATTAGGGAATTGAAAAAATGTAGCGCACATTGGGCTCAACAAAATTCTGAAATTTTACATGTATGCATGGCATTCTGAAACCAGCAATTCTTAACCCATCGACAAATGAGCAATCAAAGAATTTTCATAACAAAATTTTCAATTCCTAATGCCATAATCGAAACCAAAAAGGGAAAATACTTGGCACATCTGTCGCTTCACAGAATTTTCAAAGTCTGTCGGTATCCATTGCAATTCAATTATACAAATTTTGATAATATCAGTAAAAACACATCGGAAGACTTCCTGAAACAATTGTTTAAAATTCATTATGCTACAACTAAAGCGGGGATGTGAGAAAATATAGAGCATATTGAGCCAAACAAAATTCTGAAATTTTGCATATATCCATGGTGTTCCAAAGACAATATTTTTGATCCCATTGACAAATAAGCAACCAAAGAATTTTCATAACAAAATGTTCAATTCATAATGCTACAATCGGAGCCAACAAGTGGAAATACTTGGTACATTTGTCGCTTCACAGAATTTCCAGAGTCTATAGGTATTCGTTGCAATCCAAAGATACAAATTTTGATAATACCAGGATATGGAGTATATACCGCCATAGTCTTTTGACATAAAGATATATTATACGAGCCATTTTGACATAAAGATATATCGTTACTTACTACGGTTATCATCCAGATGCATACATATATATCTAAATGCATGTTGACAGTGTATTGGTCTATTCATTCATCAAACGCGAGATGATTCTATACCATATTTTGGATAGAAAAACGACGTCGAAAATCTTTTGAAATGGACCAACAATTATAATGCAAGGAACATTTTATGATGTACAAATCTTATTATGGTAAGCGAGGAACATTTTATAATAAAGAGGAAAGGGACCAATAAAATAAATTGTCAACGGTGTAGAGTTAAAAAAAATATTTATTAGACACTGCTCAAAACTCGGCATGATAATAACAAACTTTGCCATATACATTTTTTTGACACTCTTATTAGTTTTATAGAGTTTCTTTTCCAAATTTACATCGATTCACACCAATCATGATTAACAGTTCAACGTACACCATTTCATAGTTATCAAAGAACCGAAAAGAATGATTTCTCAAGAAATCTTATACGAGGAACATTTAATCGCGAAAGAGAAAAGAGATCGCTTTCGTTTCCGTCATAGAGTTAAGTGTGGAAAATAAAAACTGCAGGGTTAACAATAATAAAAAAATACATATTGATTTCAGCACTGTTCGAAAGTTGATTAAAAGCACTTCACTATTTTCACACCATCACTTTCTTATTATTACTGTAACCAAGAGTCGATCGAACCTAACCACGATATTTATAACCTCACAACTGTTCGTGAAAAAACATTAATATTTTCAATACTGTTTAAGCCACGAGATTCTAATTAGTCGCGATCGAAAGAGGAAAAAAAATAATATATCTTTCTACAACCAAAGTTCCAAATTTATAATGGATATCACACATTTTTTCTAGCCTGACACAAACGAAGAATATATAATAGACAAGTGGCGAATGAACACGTAAAAACGTTTCAACGATTATAAGTATTATTTAACCAAACTCACACATCCCGCACTGTTTTTACGAAACTCCGATTAAACTTTAATATCGCTGACGACGACTTTCCAATAATTTCGACACTTAGTCCAGGTGCCCGTCAAATGGTTATTGTTTAACTAAACTCACACATCCCGCACTGTTTTTACGAAACTTCGATCAAACTTTCAAACCTCAAAAAACATCTTAACAAATACTATTGTCACTTATCACTTATCCCGATTGATTTTTCCGAATTTTGTCACTGATTCCCGATTTTACGACGAATGCGTGTTAAAACGGTTATTTATTACTGTTTATAACCAAACTCTTCAACACGTCCTGCACTGTTTTCATCATTTATTTTTTGAATTCCGTTTCACACAGATTCACACATTGCGCATGACTCATTTCATTGCGCAGTTGCGTGTTGCGCATCATTATGCGCATGCACGACCACAGATCACACACCTTAAAGCTGCGTTTGGGGAGTCACTATTTGCGCTAAAAAGGCAACCTATAGTAATAGTATTTAATGGTAGCGTTAGTGTTTGTAGCGCAAATAGCGACTCCCCGAACACGCCTTTAATGGTATTATCACAGATATAGACACCAACCAATCAGAAACTCGAGAGGCTTCAAGAGGTCTTTGATGGTGTTATCACAGATACAGACACCAACCAATCAGAAACTCGAGAGGCTTCAAGAGGCCTTTGATGGTTTGTATACGGACACGTCGAAATCCTTCACACAATGATAGAAAAATTGATAATTTTGACCTGTGCAAAGTTTTTTCTCAGCAATTACGCCACCGATCATGCTGATTTTGGGCTCAATCGAAAGCATTTTTGACAATTAGTCTCCAGTCCGATTTTCGTTATATCAAACGACTCATGAGCTTCGTAAATAAACGAAATGTTATTCCGATTTTACCCCCACCACCGCGAATCGCTTTATTCAGAGAAAGTATAGACTCGGTGAGCCTCGGACCAGCAGACGACAGAGCTGTCAATGTACTTGTCCCGAGACTGTACCGAGTCTCTTGATATATATAGATAGAAGAGTGATAGTGAAAAAATAAAGTGTAATTTAAGGGACTTCGATACAATTCTATTGTTTTCGAGCAAAGCGCCAACTTCACATAGCAATATTTCGTCGAAAACAAATAAAAAAAGCCTGTTCGTTCGGTCGATGGGGAGAAAACACCGTTTTCGTTGATGAATAAATGAATAATTAATAAACCATGTAGACGAATTATTTAATTTTTGGATACCGGAATTGCAATAGTATACTTAGTGGTTGAGCAGTTTTTCAATTAGTTTTTAACATTTTTTCTCAGTATTCCATTCGTAAAACTGTCGTTCACCAGTGACAGTAGGCATCTCACCGTGTTAAAAAGTGTTTTTTTGACATTTAATTTCATAAAAACGGTGTAGACGATCGATTTAAAATTTGGACAACACATCCAGTATATGTCAAAGAATATACTGTGTAAATTTGAAGTAAATGGTTACATTTTGCCACTTGTACCGAAACTCCTTAATAAATATACTTTTGAACAGTATCTTAATAAATAATTTTTTTATTAACTCTAGCCCCAACAATTCATTTTTCCGAACGTAAACTCTAGAACGGAGTCGAAAACAGTGCCTCTTCTCTTTTACCATAAAATATCTCTTGCATGCAATAATAAAATTAATTTGGAAACCATTCTCTTAATTTTTTATATAACTGAGAGAATGGTGTATGATACAACCCTAGGTTTGAATTATATTATGGTTTTAAACCACCCTAGAGTGGTAGAGACCTTAAATACATGAAAATTCTATTTGCACTTGCAACCCAAAACGGAATCAAGCGATGCGAAATAATTTTGAGCGAAAAGATATTTGATTTGAGAAAAAAAAATTTCATAAGTACTTCACCAATTTTTTTTTTTATCTATTGCTCATGAGAAATAATTCGTAATCAATAAATATTATAAAAGAAAAACTCGTGTAGTACTTTGGCCAAAATTATTTTTTTCAATTAAACTTTAGCTCTCGAAATTTTGTACGTATATTTTTTTGTTTCAAAATCTCGTTTCGTTATGATTACTTATATTTAAAAACTTTTGGTGCATTCTGATGCTATTGAAGTATTTCTTCGGCATCATTTTTTATGGAATATTGTCCGATCTGTTGATCTGTTGGCCCGGATGTTTCGGTGCAATATTTTTTGAAATTTTTTTTACAAAATTAAAAAAATTCAAGTTTTTACTTGTTCGTTGTTCTTTTATGCGTCGTATCTTCTCAGAACTACTGTACGTTTTAAGTAATCTAATAATTTTATAAGTATTGATGGTTAATTACGAAGATTGAATTCATTTGAACACTTCTTAGATCAATATTTCACATTGCATTTTTAGTCCGAATATACACCAGCTCGAAATTCGATCATGTATCCATTTTTAGCCGAAATCATTAAAAAATCGCTTGAGCGACCTCTAAAATTTTTATTCAGGATTCAATTCTTGAGAGAATAACTTTCTGATAAAATGTTACCATATTTCGCTGCAATGCCGAAAAAAATGTCAATTCTTTTGCATTACTCAGATACATACATAATATAGACATGTTTAATTGGCAAGTTATGAATTTCATACCCGAGTACATACACAATATTGACATGTTTAATTAGCAATGTATGAATTTCATACAAAAAGTTGACAAATCCTAGCCAAAAACAGCATAAATGCTGTGAAAAAAGTTGAGACAAGTACATTTATGCCCCCCAAATAGTCGTTCCAGTTAATCCCCTCCCCTCCCCACCATCCAGCGCCAAAATACTGATCCCCACAAAAATTTACAAAAACCCGTCTAAGTCGTTCATGCAAAGATCTCCGCACAAAAATCCTTTCTAAAAACCAACTCACCATACAAAATTTTATGGGTAACCGCTCTCATTATCTTATGAAATTAAGTCAAATTGTACAGAGGTGATAATTTCATTCTCGTAAATGTTGTGAGTTCACAAAAAGTTGATAAATAAATAAAGATCTACTAAAGTATATCTGGCCAAGTACGTGGGATTTTATTATGTTTATAAAATCTCCAATTATGATCATATGCCATTTCTCTAATTAATGCTTTATTACAACGAATTATTATCCTATGACTTGGCACTACAAGGGCTTTAAAAAAAAAATACACAATTGCATTAGCCTGCGTGAGCTTGAACGCTGCCACACTCTCATTTATAATATTTGTAGTATAGTTTTATTGGTAACAAATTGATAAAAGTTTACTAACGTACGTAGAGCGGATACGAACAGAGTACTTGTCCGGCCCGAAAATTTTTCGACTAGTCAGCTAAAAATATGCTTTTTTGTTCACGGCAAATTTTTCAACCACTCCAAACATTCGGATCTCCTGACGCAGATTTGAATCTTACCCGCCTTGGAATGCAATCAATTGATGACCGCTCTTACATGGCAGGCTTATTCCGTTTTGTAATACCTGTTGTAGTAAAAACCGGTGTAAAAGTGCGTGTAAATGGTACCGGATTACTTATTTCGGGTGTACAGTACCGTTTAGACGCTCTGTAACTCCAGTTTTCCCTCGGATGTTACAAAACCGAAATAAACGTGCCGTGTAATAACGTGAGATATGCTCCACCCGAGCATCGATTCATCGATAACAATTGGTTAAAGGAAAGGAGGATAATTTGGGATACAAAACAATCCGCATATTGTGATTCCAAATTAGTTGTGCTTACTTTACTAGTTAAGGCCAAAATGTATGGTAGATTAATGTTGACTTATGTGACAAATTTTATGAAAAATTTTCGGGCCGGACAAGTGCTCTGTGCGTATCCGCTCTACGTACGATAGTAAACTTTTATCAATTTGTTACCAATAAAACTATACTACAAATATTACAAATGAGAGTGTGGCAGTGTTCAAGCTTATGCAGGCTAATGCAATTCTGTATTTTTTTTTAAAGCCCTTGTAGTTCCAAGTCATAGGATAATAATTCGTTGTAATAAAGCATTAATTAGAGAAATGGCATATGATCATAATTGGAGATTTTATAAACATAATAAAATCCCACGTACTTGGCCACATATACTTAAGTAGATCTTTATTTATTTATCGACTTTAGGTGAACTCACAACATTTACGAGAATGAAATTATCACCTCTGTACAATTTGACTTAATTTGATAAAATAATGAGAGCGGTTACCCATAAAACATTGTGATGAGTTGGTTTTTAGAAAGGATTTTTGTGCGGAGATCTTTGCAGAACGACTTAGACGGGTTTTTGTAAATTTTTGTGGGGATCGGTATTTTGGCGCTGGGTGGTGGGGGGGATTAACTGGAACGACTATTTGGGGGGCATAAATGTACTTGTCTCAGCTTTTTTCACAGCATTAATGCTGTTTTTGGCTAGGTTTAATATAAGCCCGTCGATTATATGTCCTTTTATTTCTCAAGGTTTTAGTTACAACGCGAATCATCCGTTCTATTTACACGACCATCAATTTCGGGTGGTGACAATGTCACGAATTGACCGGAACGTCACGGTGGAAAAAGTCAAGAGGTTGGACAAGGAAGGCCTCATTTTGTAAGAAACTTGGATCATCCTCCGATCAAAGACACGGTTACTGTGCCTCACGATGGTTACACGATAGTTCGGTTTCACGCTTATAATGCAGATCATTTTTAATTTCTCCAGATCCTTAACTTTCCAAAAATTCAATTACTCTTTAATCTATAACGATTTTGAATTCATTTTGAAATGGATAATATTTTTTTGTTGATTTTGAATTTATAATATTTTTGAACCAATTTTCTATTGATAATGAATTTTTATTATTTTTTTACCCAAGACAATTTTTAATTAATTTTGAGTTGATAATAATTTTTTGTTGATTTTTAATTTGTAATAAATTATTATTCATTTTTTGTCCATGACAATTTTCAATTAATTTCGAATTGATAAATTCTTGTTGATTTTTAATTCATAATATTTTTGAGTTAAATTTTTAATTATAATACATTTATATTAATATTTTATACATGACAATTATTAATTCATTTTCAATTGATAATTTTCTGTTAATTTTTAATTCACCATATTATTTTCTTAATTTTCAACTGATAATGAATTTTTATTCATTTTTTTATTAAAGGTTAGTAGCTTTTCCACTGTCACATCGAGTTTCACGTCGTGGTGAGAATGGGCTTGATGTTCAAGGTCGGTGGGCATGAGAATTTCGAGCTAATACTGCAAGCATTTCCCCAGTGCGGAGATTGAAAATCGAGTATTAGCTCGAAATTTATATGGGAAACCCCCGAGTTTTCTAAAACCGAGAAAAGTAAATATGACAGAACTCAACAACGTCACGTTGTCATTAACGACATCGACTCAAGATCCCGCGGAAAACGAAGTTATCGACGTAAAACCGGTTCGGAAAACGATTTCCGATATCATTCCGACGATACTTCAAAAATTACATTTGCAAGCCTCGTCGTCGACGACACGTCCATGCGATAAAATTCTCTTACTGGCGATTTGTTTTTATCAGTTCTGCTCCTCAGACCCACTTATTCGAATCAGGAATAATGTAGGTTTTGATTTTTTGATTAATTGATAAATAATCGATATTTCTTATATATTTTTTTATAACTCCAGCGGATGGAAAATTGAACGAAGACTAACAGAATATTGATAATTTTTATTGCAATTTTATGAAAATTAGATAAGTTTACTATGTATTGAGTATAAAAATGAGAGAATTTATCGTCAACGCTTGTGGCGAATTTTATAAGTTGCATCATAATGTGCCAAAATTGATCCCCTTTTGACTTCGTGCACTCAACTATTTATTTTTAACGTTTTTTCTAAAAGTTGAGATCGTGTTAATTGTGAGGGTAGTGAAAAAATCAATCGCTCGTTATTACTTTTTTTATGCATGGATACTGTGATGTGAAAAAGTACAGGCCTAAGCATAAAACGTGTGTTTAACCCTCCGTCACACGCACTGAAATTCTAAACGTGGCTACACGCGTCGCGGAGAACCGCCGCAATACTTTTGAGCTTTACAGTGTTGCCATATCGTTCTTACGCGCAGCATGCGCACTACGCCGTTGGTGCTCAAGTGCTCAGTAGGATATGACAACGTCGAACGTAAAATCATATGTACGACTCTAGACGCGCTAGTTTGTACGTCATATTAAATATTATTTATAAGATATAAATTGAAAATTATTGTATGATTTTCAGTTTTATTGCATTCTATTAATAATAATACAGGAATAGCTAAATTGTCACAAGTGTATCATTCACCGATTTTTGTTGATTAATGAAAAAACAACAAATGCGACGTTTCGCTCATAGCGCGTGTGTAGATATACAGAATGCCTGTTCAAGATTTTAGTCGTTCTACTTTCTGATCCCCACCCACGGAAAAGAGTGTTTCAATTAAGATCATTTTAACAAAAAAGTTTTTTCATTAAAGTCATGTATTTTTATATTTCTCCCCGTCCATAAAACTGCTTGACAAAACTGATTCGATCTCTTTCCCAAAATTTTCTATGTTCCACTCGAAAATGTGTTATTTTTTGGAATATATTTTTTGAATTATTTTTTTAATGTGTATTATTGAATTTTGATCATAAAATTCTCCATAAAAAAAACCTTTTTGCACCAAAACCGTTAATTTTTTTATTCCTGTGTTTATAAAACTTTACTTGACAAAATTAACTTGATCTGCTCTTCTCCAAAATTCTTTTTTATATCCAAAATAGAGTTGTTTTAATGACTAAATTTTCGAAGTTGTTTTTTAAATGTGTATTACTGAATTTTGATCATGAGAGAAATATTTTTGCCCCAATTTGGTCACAAAAATATGAACAGCGCAGAATTAATTTTATGCTTGAAAACATTCACTCGCCAGAATAATTTTAAGACCTACAAATGTCGACTGTTTGAAAACATTTTCAGATTTTATGACATGGCATTTACGGTGACAAAAGTCTTATTATTGTAACCAATTCTGGAACAGAATTCTAGTAAAAACATGAAAATGTTACAAAATTACTCGAGAGTTTTACTGGAAAAAAAAAGGCAGAAGTAAAATTTTGATTCTTATTTAATTAACGTACTTACATATATACACAAACCAGACAAAGAAAATGTTGCGATAATACAGTAGAAGAAAAAACTTAATGTTCAGGGTCTTTAAATACTGATTTGCTATATATTGGTTTGACCATCCTGAGAATTTCCCAGATTGTAGACACTGTAAGGAGAATCGTCTTGTTTGGCTCGTTGTAACGGATGTGCTATTAATTTAGCCATGTTGTTGTGAAGGGCAGCAAGATTTCTGCCGACTTCCAGGATGTAGGAAGTTTGGTTGATGTCCAAATTGCCCAATTGGTTATAAACGTCTTGACAGTCGTTGACATCGCTGAGAGGTTCATGGACGTAGAGACAATCGAGATAAAAATGTGAATTTTGAGTAAGAAGTTGCAAGTACTTTTTGCCAGTTTGAAAAGTAGGTATCGATCGAGAGCGAGCGTAAATAAAGATGACTCTGGAGACGGTATCCGGCGAGGATGAATTTTCACACATATCGGTATTTTGGCAAATAGCTTCGAAGCTCGGCCCCAAATCGTAACAATCGCTTTCTTTGGGAATGATGTCTTCTTCGATTTTTTCCAAATTTGTTGCGAAGGTTTTTCGATTGTTGGTGAAATCACTGATCCATGCGACGTGATCGGACTTCAAGGCCATCAGCGCGTATTCGTGTTTCGGTTGAATTCCGGATTTGGCGTTGACGAAAATTTCCACAACACGTTTGATCATGTGGAGAGATGAGTATTTGCCACCGGCTCGGGCTTCGAACGGCGTGGAATCCGTTTCTTGCACCGTGTCGATGACGAACAAAATTTTTTCTGGCAAATTCTTACCCGGTAAATCGTTCGGTAACCAACTGTCTTCCAACGAATATGATTTCTTCTTGTTCTCGTTGATCGAATTCATCGATGGACTGCTTTTGAGTTTTGACATTGTCGGCTGCTCGTTTCTGTTGAGGTTAGAATTGGCGGTTGTTATCGATCGG
Organism: Rhimphoctona megacephalus; assembly: GCA_963989365.1. Classification (NCBI taxonomy): domain Eukaryota; kingdom Metazoa; phylum Arthropoda; class Insecta; order Hymenoptera; family Ichneumonidae; genus Rhimphoctona; species Rhimphoctona megacephalus. Next base: position 18,333,885 of record OZ022417.1, read on the forward strand.
AACTGCTGCGATATCAAATGGATGTCGTCTCGACAATCCTGCTTGTCCGTCATCTCAATTCGTCGCTCTTTTGTTTTTCGAACTTTTCACGTCGCGTTCGATGATCAAATTTCGTTTGTTTATTATATTTCTTTTGTATCCTTACAGCTTTGCTTCGAGACGTCAAGAAATTCTGGCGCTAGTTACGCTATGACGTGCATGTAACCGACGATTAATTGTTGGCACTTTTGGATAAAACACCGGAAAACACGCGTTTCGTACGAACACGTACAAGCTTCTGTTTATATACTTTTCTTTCAATTATTGGCGAAAACGTTTGCAGTTTGTTTGATCACTTATTAATGTATAAATTACTAGTAAATAATCGGTGAATCGATTTTTCGATTCAATTATTTTAAACATGCTCGCGTTAAGAGATTACGGCAGTAGTGATGAGAACGGTGAATCGGACGACGAAACGAATACGAAAGAGGTTAACAATACGAAAGATACGAATGTCGTTTCTAATGACAGTCTAAATACTGCAGGATCTCTCGGAAAAATTGTAACGACCCTCGCTCTACAAATATGCGCTGCTCCAGAAGTTGTCCCTATGGTAAGTAAATAGTTCTTTTTTTCATCAAATTTACCTCAATTTTTAACATGTCCTACGAACATGTCCTATTAGAAAATCTGATGATCAGTTTTTTTCAAAAAGTTAAAAAGTCATTTGACATTCTCGAAATTATCAAAAAAAATGCAAAAGAGCAATAATCGCAAAATGAATTCAACTTTAAAAAAAAGATTTAAAAAAATTAGAGAAAAAAATGACAATGAAAAATCTGAATGCAACATTCAAAATGTTTTTCAGGGATCGGAACTATGTAAATGCCACATAGATTCAACCAGCAAAGAAGTTATGCACAATCCCAAATTTGAGGAGCTGTTTGCACCTGATGTAGGACCAGAAAATCCGTTTAGAACTCAACAACAAAAAGCAGCAAAAAATATGCTTTCTGGATACGTTGAAAAGGCGCATATTAGCGAATTTCAGTTTGAAAATCAAAGAAGAACTTTTGCAAGCTATGGTAAGTATTTCATAAATGGATACAATCTTAATATAATTTTAGATATATGTTTGGAAACGATAATTTAAAAAAAAAAACAGTGCAGTAAAAGATCATACAAGAACCTTCTAAAAAAAAGAAAATAAAATTGTGGGAATATTCTAAATTACTCAAATATATATTCCATAAATTCAAGGGATTTTCCTACTTTTTTTTTACACGTATGACAAATTTTTTTGGAATATTAGAAAGTGATGAAAGTTTTTGATTATTTTAGATTGAAAAGTAGACAATGTTTGGAAAATCTTAAAAACAGAACTGCTGTAACGCAGGTCTAATGACTAGTGACAAAAAAAACTTCAACTTGTTCAAATCGCTACTTTTCTGTTGCAAGTTTGAACATGAGAGTTTTTTCACTTATGAATTAATGAAATATTAACCATTTATGATGAACGATTAAGATTAACGAACATTCATTAACAATCAGGATATGCTTTGGACCCGACGGTTGACGGTTCTGCGGAAGAAGGAAAAACTTTGATAGGTGCAAAAGAAGCGGCGGTAGAGACTGGAGCAAAAACAGTTTTTGAGAGTACGGCTTTGAGGGATGCGGACAAGAGAAAAAGGAAGAAAAATGATGATGCTGCCGATATAGAAGGTTTTCTTGGTCCTTGGGGTGGTTACGTGGATGAAAAAAGAATAATGAAGCCAAGCGAGGAAGAGGCAGCTGAGCTGGAAGAAATTTTAGCAAAAAGGAACAAGAGAGGCAAAACAACCGAGGAAAAACCATTGGAAGAGAAAACTGTACTGCACAGTAAGAATTTTTCTAATAAATCTTTATTGTTTATTTTATTCAGGAGTTTTAATCAATTTTTGTGTTATCACAGTCAAGGACAGCGTGGATTATCAAGGTCGTACATTTTTGCACGCACCCCAGGATGTCGGGGTTAATTTACGATCAGAATCGCCACCTGAACGATGCTTTTTACCCAAAGCCCAAATTCACACGTGGGAAGGACACACGAAAGGAATTTCTCAAATCAAATGGTTCCCAAAAACTGCTCATTTACTGTTGTCTTGCAGTATGGATTGTCGTGTGAAAGTAAGCGTTTAATTGGCAATTATAAGATAATGGAACTGAGATTTTCACTATTTAACGAAATAATGTCAATTCAATCAATTGTCATAAAAATAAAATTGTTTCAATTATTATTTTATTGCTCATTTCTCAAACAAACTAACTTATTATTTTTTATTGTTAAATACGAGAAAAAACAAGCATCGAATCATTATTTTGTCGTTGCAAAGTCTTCGCTTCAAACCTTTCGTGTAAACTACAGAAGTTAATGAATCAGTGATAAAAAAAAACTTGAGATAACATTCCACCGTTTTTTTTACAGCTGTGGGAAGTTTACAAAGAAAGAAGATGTGTTCGAACGTATTACGGTCATCGGCAAGCAGTTCGAGACATAAGTTTCAACAACGATGGCAAGAACTTTTTGTCAGCCGGTTACGATCGCTACGTAAAATTGTGGGACACGGAAACCGGCGAATGTATAAGTCGTTTTACGAGTAGAAAAATTCCTTATTGCGTGAAATTTAATCCCGATTCGGACAAACAGCATTTGTTTGTCGCAGGAACGAGTGACAAGAAAATTATTTGTGTGAGTAAAATTACTACGAGATTTGAAGAAAATTTATGAACTTGCAATCGTTTTCCTGAATCCAAATTTCATGAATAATTTCTTTAAATATTTTCAGTGGGACACACGATCTGGTGAAATAACTCAAGAATACGATCGTCATTTAGGCGCTGTTAATACGATAACGTTCGTTGACGAAAATCGAAGATTCGTCACGACTTCGGACGACAAGAGTCTTCGCGTTTGGGAATGGTAAGAATCGAAATTTTCCCTTCAATTCTTTTTTCTTCTTAATTTCGCGAATTTACAAAATTCATTAATTACGTTCTGTTTCTATTTTTTTTTCTTTTTTCAGGGATATACCAGTAGACATGAAATATATCGCAGATCCTACGATGCACTCCATGCCCGCGGTCACACCGTCTCCAAATCAAAAATGGCTAGCCTGCCAATCGATGGACAACAAAATCGTGATTTTCTCAGCCCTCAATCGCTTCAAAATGAATCGAAAGAAAACTTTCACGGGACACATGGTTGCTGGTTACGCTTGCAGCTTGGATTTCTCACCGGACATGAGGTAAATTATAGAGAAAACGTTCAAATCCAAAATCCTTTCACACATTCGATAAAAAATAAAATGTCACAATTGCAAATCCATTTTTTTTCGATTCTAAGTTTGTTGAGTTGTAACAAAACTTTCAAACAATTTACAGAATTACCAAAATTGTTATTCAAGCTCATTTTTGGTATTAGCCATTTGCACAAATAAAAAAAAAAATCATCAATTTTTGCAACTTGAGAAGATTAATTTTCTATAATAACGAAAAAATTTCAACGAAATTATTTCAAAAGAAAACAGACATATTTTTTTAAAAGAAAAATTGGTTTATTTCTTGTTAAATAATATTTTGTTAATAATTATTTAAAAAAATAGTGTTTTCACGTCAATTTTTATTTTATTCATAAACAAAAATTCATCATACTGTTTTTTATTCTACAGTTATCTCGTGTCGGGCGACGCAGATGGTAAATGTTACGTATGGGATTGGAAAACGACAAAGCTTTACAAAAAATGGAAAGCGCACGATGGTGTGTGTATTTCGGCGCTGTGGCACCCGCACGAACCATCGCGTCTCGCGACTGCCGGATGGGATGGAAAAATTAAATATTGGGACTAAAATTCTTGTCTTTTTTCCCTTTCTCTCCATTTCAGTATATTCGTGTATATTATGTAACTAGAGGAACATTTGTACATACATGTTACGCATTTTGTGTACGATTAAGATATTCATTTTTCAAGTAACGAGAATTGGAATAATAATTTTTCGAATTCTTGTCGAAATATATCGATTTTTTTGTATCAATTTTTTCTGCTATTTTTTTTTTATCACCAGATTCTCTTGTGCAAATTATTCTAATTTTTACCCATTTTTTTTCTAGATTGTGCTTTTTTTGACACAATTGCCTTTGAATAAGTAAACAAATTTATTAATTTATGTTACTCTGAGAGAAACGATGACAAGTAAATTCGTGAGAATGGAGCATGATTCGAATTGAATGCATAAGGCCGTAGGGGGGGTCCTGAGCGTCGTAGATTCGACGCGGAAGGTCGTTGGTGAAAAATCAATAATGCAATGTGGGATAAAACGCGTTGATGTCCTATAGGTTCGTCGAGTTTGGCACAAGATTGTCTAGTACAATATCTCACCCTTAATACACGAATGACGTTTAACGCTGCGCGTCTACGAAAAAAATCATAAAAACAAAAAAGGAAATATTGGTTGAAACGTGAAAATTCGTCATTGGACGAAAAATTTTCAAAACTTATGTCCGATATAAATTATTCATGTGGAATCACATAGTTCAGTTTCGAAAATCGAACATCTAAGGTAAATTCTTTATTTTGTTTTTACTTTCAATTGTTATTTTTACTATTTTTGCACCGCTTGTGAGAAAAATGTCAAACAAAAGAGAAATTGTTGAAGAAACGTTCCATCGATCGTTCTCCAACTCGAGATTTTTCAAACCTTTTTTGACAAAGCTTTAAAGTCGCCAAAATTTTCTTTTTGCTGATTTATTTTTTGGTAATTGGGAAAAATAAAGATATATTTGCTGTTATTATGATCAGGACAAATCTCAGGCCGAGGGACAAATATGGAAGGGCCCGGTCTCGGCTATTCCTACCATTTACCATCCGCGGGATGGAACCTCAAGGTTAGAAATGCTCTGTCACAGTTCAGTGATCTGTTCAGCGAGTTCAACAAATACATCGCGCCGGCTTATCATCATGACAGATGCGAAAGGTGAGAAAAAAATGATTAAAAAATTATTCGATAATTTTACACTTACGAAAAAAAAATACAAAATTTTAATTTTTTAAACATTTTTTTGAAGTCACAATTATATCGATAGTTTGAGAAGAATATTTCCATTTTTTATTTTCCGCGTGACGAAATTTCACATTTTTAATTTTTGTAGAGCAAAACTTATATGCAAAATTAGTAAAAAAATTATTATAATCACCCACCAAGATTTCTATGCAAATTTCTCATTTTTTAATTAGTTTTTCACGTGATAGAATTCAGAGTAACTTTCTCGCTCTGAATTATACGCCGTTTTCATTTTTTTTTGCATTAAAAATGCAATCGACTATCGAATAACAAATAAATTGTAATTATTCATCAATATTTTTGTGCAATCTCGTCTTATTTGATCAATTCTTCGCATAATTAACCGACTTTTCTTATTTATTACGTTTTCATAATTAGGTCAGTACAAATGCGTTTGTACTCGATGCACAAACGTGAATTCGTCATGGTATTTGTCGCGTTTTTCGCTTGCTTTGGATTAGCAGTATTCATCGGTCTTGCGGGTAATTATATCCGTCGAATTTCATTTAAAAAAAAAGTAACACTTTCAACAATAATCGTATTATTGCTGAAGGTCCACCGATAACGTCGACGAGCGAGCAAAAAGCTCATTTGAATGGCAGCGAAATGGCAACTGGACCATTTATTATGAAAACTCCTGCACTTTCAACTTACAGCCAACAATTGTGGGTGATCGCCAAATTTACTACGGCGAATAACGATGGTAATTACAAATCGATGTATTTTTTTTATTAAAATAAAAAAATTAATATATTTTTTATGAAATTATACTAATTATATTAATTTTAGACGAGCGATACGACAAATCTTTTCAAGTGAGTGTCTCGATCGATGGCATCACACCTGAAGACAGACTCTCTCCTATTTTAGCCTCGGAAACTGGACACAATCGGTAAAATTCACAAAATAAGTTTTTCTTACTTATTTCAAATGATTAAAATCTTAAAAAATGACGTTCTGGTTGGTTGATTAGCCCTTAAAGTACAATCTTCTCTAGTAATATAAAGGATTCGTGTGGTTCGGGCTAGCTTCTTTAACGGGTTATATCTAGTTGTGCTCGGAAAAATTAAGGGATTTTCATGATTTTTTTTAGCCATGTTAACAACATTTTATTAAAATACGCTATACAGTATCACTTAGTACATATTTTGAGGTACTTATATAAATTTTTTTATGAAAACATTTTCACTACTGGGGGAAATATGGCCATTGTCCTAAAACATTGTTCCAAAAATTAGGTTTTTTGACCCAAAAAAAATATAAATTTTGGTCCAAACAAAAATTCCTTAGTTCACAAACAAGTCATTATAATTAGAAACAAACTCGTGAAAGATTCAAATCGATCGGTTATATTGCTTTCAAGAAATCGTGCTCACCGTAACAGCACTTTTTAAAAAACATGATTTCGAGATAATCGCGTTTAAAGATCGTTACGCTCGGAGACTCGCACTCACAGGTAGCGCGCGTAAATATATTCGTTCTAGTGCTCAGATCCTTATGTCCAGATGATCTACTTTGAGAAAATGCAAAAAAAAATTTCCATTTCTTCAACCCAAACAATTAGAATAACCCTTTAAGCTGTTGCCACAAAAGAGTGATGTTTATTATAGCTTGAAAAATTCGGATATCATTTGCAAATATTCTTTAGAAGGTAAAAACAGTTTGTTTATCGAAAACATATATTAATGTATTAGGAAAAATTATTCATTTTCTAAAGACTAAATGTTAAAATTTGGGCTCAAATTAATTAATAAGGGGGTCTAGCGTATCCTAGTCAAAATTTGAGCCCAATTTGAGTCCTTTGAGGGTTAAATAATTTTATTCACAACTATAAATTTTTCAATCTTGGCTTTTGATGACCATTGAGATTAATAAAGTTGATTAAAATGAAAATTTCCAGCAAAAAAAAGAAGACTTTTTCTAGACAGCATTTAGAACTACTTTTTAGAAATTTGCTAATAATAAAGAAGGATAATTTGCAATAAATTTTCTATATTCGTGTATTTTCATAATAAATTCCAATTGTTAATGTTTTTTGTTGATGTTGCAGAACGAGACATTTGAAATGTGAGAGACAATCGTGCGAGGAGCTCGTCGTAGCACATTTGGGATCATTAGATTACAGTCACTACATAATAACAGTTCGTTTTTACGGTCTGAAGAGCTTCCATCAACGTTATTCGATACGTGATCTCACATTCTACGTCAGTAAGCAATAATCACACAAAGTGAATAAATATTCACCAAAGAAAAAAACTTTCAAAACTATTTTACAAAAACAATGATATTCCATTTTTTTTACAGTTTAAAAATTACAATCCAGCCTTCACGCAAATCGAAATATGGTTCAGACTTATTTTTCTACTATCCACATTCATCGTTACGGTAAAAATTCTTTCCACAACATTTTTACAATTGTTTCAAAAAAATATACAATAAAATGAAAAGTATTTTAAAAAAAATTTAATTTTTCAGTGCTGGTTCGGTCATTCGTTGAGAAAATATCCTATGCAGGATTGGTCCATCGAGCAAAAATGGGTTTCGATACTTTTGCCTCTACTCATTTTTTATAATAGTAAAAACAATTTCTCACAATTGAAAATTACGAGATTTCGAAGAAAAATGTATCATTTTATCATTTTTCTCAATTTGATTTTGTTTTTATTGCAGATCCAATGTTTCCCATGACGTTTCTTGTGAATTCATGGGTACCAGGAATGCTCGATGCTATTTTACAGACAACCTTTCTTTGCGCAATTCTCATGTTTTGGCTGTGCGTTTATCATGGGCTTCGGCAGGTGCATATTTTCTTATTAGGAAAAAATTCAAATATTTTTAATTTTATTAAATTAAAGTTAAATAATTTAAGTACTGAATTTATTTTATTTACTATCGCAATTTCGTTAATAAAATTCTTCTTTCTGAGGCACAATGATAGTAAATTTCAACGAAATAATATTTAAAATTCAGAACGAGAGACGTTTGCTGACATTTTATCTACCGAAAATTGTCGTCGTTGGTTCTCTTTGGGGAGCTGCTCTCACTCTGGCGACTTGGTTACGATGTACAGAGCTGGAGGATCCAACTTACAATTACATCATTGACACATCAAATTATTACGTAAGTATAAATATCTACAAAATATAAATATTCTAAAAAACAATACAGACAATTTCTAAAGCTTTTGATATTTTCAGTAGAATTATTTTGTCCAAATAATTCGAATAATCGAATCTATTTTATATTGAAGAAATTTGGCTTTAAAAATAAAAATAAAAATAGTTTTTGGAAAAAAAAATACTGAAATTGCTAGCTACAACATCGACAGTATTTTTGTACATACGAAAAATTTTAAATACGCAAAAATTAGAAATAAATAGAAGATTTTATTTTTAGTTAATTATAAATAAATAATTTCGTATTGATTTTTGAGTGCTTCTATACGAATTTATTATTTTTTAAATATTTTGCTTGTAAAATATGAGTTTCCTTAATTTCTAATTCTGGATAAATTTAACATTCTCGACAATTGGCCTTGTACGGCCAATCGCAGATTTTAAGTGCAGAATTAAAATGAAGTCCCATTGGGCACGATTGAAGATGCGAAGTACCCCAATCGCATTGATAAAATTTGTCACACACGTGTGGATGAGGTAAATAAAGTGTACCCGGATAATTTACCGGGCACTTTGGATAAGGTCGAGGACAAATATTCCATGAGAAATCGCATTGAGCTCGCCAAGGCCAATCGCAAACTTGAAGCTCCGCGTTGAAGTGCAATTCTGATGGACATTCGAACAAAACTGCTGATCCCCAATCGCATCTGTAGAACTGCAGGAAAAATACTCATCAATTAGATCACGAATTATCGTTGTTTTACTTTATCATTTGTTACTCAATTGATGCATTTATTAACGTTATTAAAACAATTATATTTTAACAATTAGTTTGAATTTAATCACCCAATTAAATTAACTAGTAAATATTTTTCAGTGACTTAAGGATGAATTGAACAAAAATTTGAAAAAATTCAGGCATTTTAAAGCTTTCTAAACATTGATTTTCAATAATAATAATTCTAAAAAGTTATTTACATATTGTTTAAACAAAATATTCTTGAGCAGATAATAAGCCATTTTTTTCGTCATGTGAAATGAGTTCGTTGATTTTTCTAAACATATACAAGTTTTTTAAAGAATATTTCCTCTTTTTTAAGATTTTTCTCAAAAGTTTTGAAAAATTAATTGAAAAATTAAAATTTTTTATGTCTTTGTAAAAAGATACATGATGTTTACGAAATTTCTCAGGCATTTAATGAACATTCTCTCAAACCGCCTCTAGGAAAAACTGACACAAGGAATTTCAAAAAAGAAAAAAAATTCAATATTATTCTAGAAAATCAACGAATTCATGGCATACGACGGAAATAAAGTCGTCTAATTATTTGTTAAACAATTATTTTTTGCAACAATTTGTTAATATTTAAAAAAAATTTTATTTATTGTTCCTGCGTATACCCTCGCGAGTTTTTACGAGCCCATCCCATCACCTTAACCCCACTTCACTAATTTCCATGTTCCTGAGAGACCCCCTCAAGAGCGTTGCCCACAGCCACTCTTTCCTAATGCACTACCGTATCGCATTTGCACGAGGGCCAAGGGTAACTGTGGAAAACCCGGCCGATACAGGCGGCTATATTTTTGATGAGTTTCAATTGATTAGCAACATCAGAAACTCAGAAAAACTGCCTCCCGCTCAGCGATTGATGCCCGAATCGGTGCATGCGGCTAAGCGGTCACCCAACCGAGTATTGGCCTCGCCCGTGGCTGCTTAACTTTGGTGATCGCCGAAGGTACACACCGACCGCGCACCCATCGCTGTCGGTCCATTTTATTAATAATTTTTTGATAATTTTATTATTGCACATCAATGTTTGTAACATCTAAAAAATGGCTGATTTTTTTCAGTTTTTTTTGGAATCCTGTAGGCACGGAAATTTGTATGGAATGAAAATTATTGTTCTTAAATAAATATGTGTGTCATTCATCCGTGAAAACGATCATCAATTTTTATTGATTAATCGACAATCGACAAAAACAAATTTTATACCTAGAAGTAAATTTAATCGATTAATTAAATCACCGATCTAGCAGTTTGTATGAATCGGGAATAGTCGATGAAAATAATGAATACATTTGAAATTTTTGAAAATTTGCCTTTGAAAAATTGAGCAAGTTTAATTTTAGGAGAATTATTGAAAATTTAATTCGTCCATTTTTGTATTATTTACTTTTTTGAATTTGTGCAATTATAAATAGGTGGAAAAAAATTACAAGTATGAATTTGGGTGCGATGCAAAAAATGGGAAAAACTGTGAAATTACCCGAGAACAATTGCCGGAAACAGGCAAAAGAGTTGGACCCAAAGAGTCCTGCAAACTCGGACAAGGATACTCCGATACGGATTCAAGGTCAAAATGTGTAATCATCGTGACTTTGAGCTTCATGTGACAAATTTGTTGATCGTTTGTAGAACAGTGGAATAAAGAATTGTCGTCCAGAAATGTTTGCTCCTCTGGACATTTTCTCGATTCAAATTGAGGATTTTTGGAGTATATTTGAAGTGGATGTTTGCAAGACATTAACAAAGTACAATCGAGAGACAACGGAGGATCGAAATTGTGAAATTTGAGAAAATCAGAATGTGGATAATGTGGACACTGAATGGTGGAAAAAAGTCCTGTGGCTCCTCGAAACTTTAGGAAGATCCATAAAGAAATTACTGAAAAATAATTACAATTTGATTTTTTATAAAATAAACAAAAATATTGGTAACAAACCAGAAACAGTGAGTACCAATCAAAGTACTAATAATAATGAAATTAATCGAAAATATTACAATTAATGAATTCGAATTCAGTGTGTTCTCAAAAAAATTAACGAAATACAAAATAAAAACTTCACTTACGTGCATAAATCATTTTGGAAAAAGATTGAAGAAACAAATTCAAAAGATTCGCGAAACAATCACTGGTGTCGCAAAAATAATTGCTCAATTATAGAATTATTCGAAGCAAAAGTAAAACGGTACGAGCTTGTCGAACTTTCAATCACATCTGAGTCGAGTCTTCCTGCGAAAGTGGTGAGCAAGGTTGTTACACCTTGGTTGTGTATATCCGTAAAACATCAGCGCAAAAGTCAGTTGGAAAAAAGTGATAAAAAAGAAAAGAAAAGAAGAGTATCGTACAAAGTGAGTCGACGAGACGTGAGGACTCTCGTCTGGTAAATTACCGGAGATCTATATTAGGAGAAGAATCGTCGAAAGTTGTACAGAAAACGAAACGTCTCGCGACAAATGTGCGGAAAAACAAAAGAATAATTGTCGAGCGACCCCGTTGAGTTCACAAGGTGCTCGACGTCTGTCATAATGTAAACCAAATGATAAAATATTGTCGCAATTCAAATTGGGATTACGGACGTTTCGAAGAAGATGAAAAAAAAAAATCGTTTCAGAATATCGATTTGCGATTTGATATTCCGTCCAAATGAAGTGAGCAATTTTTTCATTAGACAGATTTACAAGAAGTGGAAAAAATGTTGAAAAATATTTGATTTTCAATATTTGTTTAGTAGCTTATTTTGATGGTTTTGAAATACGTGAAAACAACGATCATTTTTTTTTTCATGTGGAAACCAAAAAAGGGCTTTTTCAGATGCGTCTCCGTCGTTGTCTCTATAATTCGTTGAAAACTATTTTTTTCTTCGAAAACATGAGAAGTTGATCGCAAAACGAAAAAAATAGTTTTTTTTGGATCTAAAATCTAAATTTTTTAAGAAAATTGCAACAATTTCAACGTCGGGAAAAAATCGCCCCACTTGGGACCCCTCCGACCGAAAAAAAAATATGTGATCATGAAAAATTGTTTATCGTAAGATATACGGCGTTATTAAGGAATGATTTATTAGTTACTTAACAAGCCCAACTTTCGTCCAGTAAAAACGATCCTATACAATATTCCCTTCACGTACGACAAAGATGAGTCTGCAGAACAGTTTTATGAAACAACGCCGAGCCTGTTATAAAAGCAGTAAAAAATCTATAGTACGATAATAAAAAGTAGTCAAAGTAGTATCGTTGAAATGGAAAATCTTATAATTAATAGAAATTTATCTCAACCACAGAATCTAGGACGCATATGGTCAAAGCTATATCAGCCAACTTTAATTTTTAATACGAAATCATTTATAAAAAAATGTTAAAGGCTTACATACACTTAGAGAGGTAAAAAAACTCGATATTCCAAAAACATTTTTTTTCGATGGTGTCACCCTTTATATGTAATTTCGAAAAAAAAGAAAAAAACATTTTGGCAAAATTCCGACTTTACGATTGAAACCATTTTCATTTTGTGAAAAATGCATTAAAAAAAATTGGCCTCGATAAAAACTATTTTTTTTTGTCAACTTTAATAAAAAAAAATTGTTTTATTTTTGGGTTAAAGCGTACAGTCGGAATCATGCTTACCGCAAATAGCCTTTTGCAAAAAACTGTTTTACAACAACTACAACCACAGCTCAACTAACTTATTTTTTTCAATGAAATTTTCCACTTTCATTCACAACAATGTGTCTTAGAATATACAAAAAATTATTTCAATAGATACATTTTTTCAGTATGAAAAAAATTATTGAAATTGACCCTATTTTGGCACCTCTAGATGTACGTAAGCCCTTAACGCGGATCAAAATTTGTAGAAACGAATATCGAAAGAAAGAAAGGTTTAAAAAAAAAGTAGCCGCCACCTCTAGATGGCACCTCTAGATGTACGTAAGCCCTTAACGCAGATCAAAATTTGTAGAAACGAATATCAAAAGAAAGAAAGAAAGAAAGGTATAAAAAAAAGTAGCCGCCGAAATCTAATTTGCAAATCAGAATCGTGCGATATTGTTAATAACTTTGATAATTATTACTTAGGCTATTTTTTTCATTAGCTTAAAATTTCTAAAAATTCTCCAAAACCTTTTCGAATTTGGAATAAATCTAGTTCAGTTGATCCCGGTATTTCGATTACAAATTGAAGAAAAAACAATAGAATTTTGAATCACAATAAAAATGTCTCCCTGGGACAATCCTTTGGATGCAATTTTTGGAAAAAAACAAGGTTTTCGAAGTTTCAAACCGTTAAAATTAGTCGAACATGATGACTGGACACAAGAGCCTCTTTATGTTATTTGTCCAAAATTATCGCGAACGTAATCAAAGAAGAAGTGCGAAAAAACAATAGAATTTCGAAGATACTAGGAATCCTATTTTTTAACAGTCTCTTCGAAACTGTCGTATATATACAAATATAATAATAAAATCTGATGAAAAAAAATAAAAAAATTTTTTTTTTGTTGTTTCAGGGTTTCAAGGTATTTTTCTTCACGGTTGGTGGTGTTTACATCGCTTATCTTTTTCTCCTGATACTTCGAGCATACAGTGAACTACGTTCTATGCCCTATTTTGGTAATTGTTTTTCTCCCTTTACAAAAATCGTCCGAAGTTTTCAAGAATTTTCATTGATTTTATATAAATTGATTATTAAAATGATATTTACAGATTTGCGATTACGATTCTTGACCCTGTTGGCCGGAATCGTAGCGATTGTTTGTTCAATCGTAACATCTCGACAATTCGGTGCTGGTGTACTCGAGGACAGTTTTGCATCGCGTCTTTCGACGTATTACAAAACTTCAGCACAATTCATGGCTCTTTATGGATTATTGAATTTTTATTTGTACACAATGGCTTACGTGTACTCACCAGGAATTCAACAAGTTTACGGACAACGTGAGTGCAAAAATAATTCAATGTCATTTGAAAAAAAAAAGAAAAGAACAAAATTAAGAAAAAAAAGTTAAAATTTAAAAAAAAATTTGACAGCCAAAAACAGTAATTTACCATAATAATATTGAAAGTATAATGTTTCCTCATCATAACAAAAACAAAAGAAAAATTTTAGTCTAATTTTGGTGGAGCTGCCCTTCGGAATTTTTTTTTTACTTAATTGTTTTTATATGTTTTTTTGTAATTACAAAACTTTAGATTCTTCCATAACAAAGGACAATCCAGCGTTCTCGATGATAAACGATTCGGACGAGGAAGTGATTTACGGATCGGACGAGGACAGTCGAAGACCTTTGACGCGAGTGCAACGAAATACTGACGACAGTGATTGAAAAAAACAAATCCTCAAAATTCAACAAGACAAAATTTTTACGTCCTCGCGAATAGATTTTTTTTTTTTATATATAAACATGTATTTTTTAATTCCCAATAACAAAGAATACGTTGCACGCGAGATGAGATCTGTGTGCAACGTTCGATGTATCCGAGACAATACCCCGAACGAAATAGATTTATAAGGAAAAGGGACAAAAACGAATCTCTTTTCGAAGAAAAATACGACTGAATTTTCATTCGACGTGAACAAACACATATTTCCGGCACATATATTACATGCACTTCACTGTCGTGCTTTTTTACGAAAAAAAACCAATGATTTTCCTGTAGAAACAGAAAAAACCGTCTTTTTTAACTCACGGTTTAGAAACAAACGAAATTGCCATTTTCGTATTTTTTCATATTCGTTTTATCGAGATTAATTGAGATATATTTGTCTTATTTTCGTCTTTAAAATAAAAACGGGTAAAATGTTCTCTGTAAACGCAATTATTTATGAGGATTTAATCGTTCTTTAATAAAAGTATTATCAATTGCGATTTTATCACCGCAGTTGTAGGACTATGTAAATATTTACGATGTTCGAAATGTGGAATTTTCAACGGCTTATCGATGTTTAACAAAAAGAAGGCCGAATTCGAATATATATATATTTAATTGTTTCTACTTAATAAAGAATGATATAAAGAAAATTCACGTAATTATTAAGGTTATTGCAAATGTGTCATTTATTTTTTGTTCAACACTTCCATGGTTTTTTTTTTCACTACGCTGTGATTTTTTTCCTGCACTCGGTACATGCCCGGAATTACGTGCTTTTGTAAAGAAATAAAAATAAAATACAACACGCACGCCAATTTGACGAACCAGTGAACTGTTTTGTCGAACTCTTGTATCAATTTTCATTAGATCAGCTGTGAACTTCCAAAAATCAAATATCGATTATAATTAACGGTCTAAAAAAAATCAATTTTCTGAATTTATAAACGAGAAATTAAAATCATGGGTAATTAAGTGAACAATCAAATTAAAATGTAGATTGTCGGATTTCCCGCCAATTTTACACGACTGGAACGCCGTCTCTAAGATGCCGGTAGCATTGTCTGTTGTTTATAACCTCGAATATCGAACTTAATCAAACGCAACGAACCAACGCTATTAGACGATTTGCAGTAATTGCAGTAGGAGGGAAAAAAGAAAGAGAAAAACGGTTATCTTCTTCCACGCGTTCGATGCTCATACAGCGAAATCTCCAATTACTAAGGAATATCCAAACAACGGTGTTGAAAAGATATTACGTTCATCAAGAGTCTTTTCTCATTTACGACGAAATGCCGAAGACCAAGGAATTCGTATCGAGCAGCGACAGCGAAAGCGAGGTAATTTTTTCAGTTTTATCACTCAATCCGTTCGATAGTTATATTTCATACGAGCAGTATTTTTTTTGGATAAAATTTTGATGAATTTTTTGGTAGGAATTTAAAGAGAAATTATTCTGAAAAAGGGCATTTTTTAAATTTTCAAACATTAGATAATCTGAGTAAATTGAAAAAACGAAAAGTTTGAAATAAAAATATTTCTTTATTCAAGAAATTTTGGATCGTACTTTTTTGAGAAATAGAAAAAAAAACTATTCGCATTTCGTGTTTTTTATTGTTTTGGATATTCACAGGAAGAAAAACCTGTGAAAAGGAAGCGCGAGGAAAAAGTTGAAAAAGCCGAAAAATCTGAAAAAGCAGAATCAAGCAAAAAATCCAAGAAATCAGGAAAGGATGAAGAAGAAGATAAATGGGATATTGGCAACAATCGTTTCGTAACTATTCGTGAATTCAAGGGCAAAATGTATGTTGACATCAGAGAGATGTATGTCGATAAAGACGGCGAATTGAAACCAGGAAAAAAGGGTAAGTGAAAATATTACTTATTTTTATTCAGAAAAAACAAAATTTTTCCTATTTCTAAAATTTTCAAATTTCAAAAAGAATCAGTATAGAAAATGTAGCAATTTCAATTCCCCTGTGTTCTTATATCGAAATAATATTTGTTTTCATCAAGAAAAATTGCGAATTTTCAATGTTTTTTTTTTAAACATTAATAATATTTATTTTATTTTTATTTTTGGATTTTCATGTTTGTTTTGTCTCTTTGGAATTTTCAAAATAATTGTATCAATGAAATTTTTCTCAATTAGGTATCGCTATGAATATGATCCAATGGCGCAATTTCATGGATCAAATCAAAGAAATTGACGAAGTTGCCAAAACCAAATGTTGAACAGTTTAGGCTGTCAATTTTGTTTCAAGGAAAATCTTTGGTTCATTTTTTTGTTTCTATGTATTTATATTTTTTTTTTCAATATTTCAAATGTAAAACCAGCGTAACATTCTGTATTCAAAGGTGAATTGATAAGAAAATGAAAAATAAACTATAATATTTATATGTATCGTACTTTCTTGGGTTCTTACCTTTGGTATCCCTTTTGATGAGAGCGAAAATACCAGTGACCTGAAACCATGATTCTCGAAGACATCAAACTTAATTTCGGTAAACGATTTTCTAAAAGCAAAAAGCTTTTTGGAACAATCGAGTATGTTTTATTACAATTTTTCTGAACGTAAACCCTAGAACAGAGTTGAAAATGACCCTAATCTTCTCTTTAGCATAAAATGTTCCTCATGTGCAATAACAAGATTTAATTATGCATTCTTCTCTTTGTTTTTTGATAACGAAGAGGATGGTGTATGATGAAGTCGCATTTGGTGAACATTTGACGGAAAAATCTCTATAAAACGAAAAAAGTTTTTTACAAAAAGAATTGAAGTCGTTTTAGACCCCATTGCAGGCGTCTGGTAAAATTATAATTTTGTGCCAAAAAATTTATGGCTATAATAAAAGTTATGGATGGTTGAAACAAGAATTAAAATCATTCTGCAGTCATTGAAACAAATTTTCATTATTATTTTTCTTTAATAAATATTGCGTTGTGTTTTAGAGTTCGGATTATTTTCCAAACAAAAATATTTATCAAATTTTTCATTCGAAACATTTTGGACAAAAATGTTTTTTTTTTTAAGAATTGCTGTTATACGTAGGACAGGAAAACTAATTTATTACAGACACAGTAGAAAAATAAAATTTCTTTTTTCTTTTTCAACGTATGTACACAAATAGCCTGGGGCTGTCAACTTTACAAAAAAAAAAAAAAAAAAAAAAAGGCTCTTAAAGCTCTGTTTCTGACGAAACTACGTTCTACTTATGTACAGATCCTTTCTAGCACTCTTAACAATCAGTCTAGCTACCAAACGTTTTCTTCATATTAATTAATGTCAAAGTTAACAAATAATGCACAGCATTTTCTTCTTTCAATGATAAAATTCTCGCACCAGAATATCCCTGGTTTTCTAGACTAAAAAAGCCTCAGTGTCGATGAGGATGGTATTGAAGTTTGCATCGTTACAAAACAATGAATATTCTTAAAACTTTTCTTCGGTCGATTAAAACTTTCATTCGGCCAATAAAAAAAAATGCTAACTTTTTTTGGATTATTTTGTTTTACAAAGATCTCAAAAAAGTTTTATCAATTTTTGTGTTTGAATATTTGCACACAAATTTTGAGCAATATTAGGAATATGCGAAATTTCATTGCATTCCAATGATGCAAAATTCCGATTTATGGATGAAGAAAAAGTTTGTTGGTTGATAAATTCAGGCTGGTCCATGAACGGTCGTAAGAAATTTGTCGAGATCCAATTTGTCGAGTAATAATTTAGGATTCGTGCGACGTGGTTTTTTGTCAATCTGTTGAAAGAAAACAAATTTTTATCTATTATATTGATTTCGATGAAAATGGTAATTAAGGGATTTTAGTGTGTACAGAATTTCCAAAAATTCATTTATTTTTATCGCTTATTATTCTTCAAGGTTTCAAGAATAGAAGACAAAAATTTCATCAAACAAATTTCACCTGGTGGCAAAGTCGGCACGATAATTTGAAGCATTTTCAATGTTTTTGACCGTTTTTTTACTGAAATCTTCAAAATCACTCTCTCTAGAGCGATTTCGAAGTTCTCGAAGTGTGACGAGTCATTTTCTCGATATTTAATTTATTTTTTTTTTTTTTTTTTTATAAACAGTTCAAAATTCAAACTTTTGTTTGAATTTCAATCAAAAATGTCATAAATTGCTTATTTTTATGAAATAAAAAAATTTCGTTCGACAGACTATAACGACAACGCTGAATTACAAAAATCTTTTAGAAGATTCCAAATCCATTCACCCTTCAATTTTCATTTTATTCATGCTGAATTTTTATTTTTATTTACGCTATATACATACGTAATCCCTTATATTTTATTTTTCATTTTTATTGTTCCTACGTATACCCTTGTGGGTTTGTACGAGCCCATCCCATCACTTTAACTCCACTTTTTCCCCACGTCACTAATTTCCAATTTTCTAATTTACATGTTCCTGAGAAACCCCCCAAGAGTGTTTGCCCACAGCTACTCTTTCTTAATGCACTGCGGTATTGTATGTACTTATTATTAATTATGTATGTATTGTATGTACTGCTGTATTGTAATGTATGTACGAGGGCCAAGGGAAACTGTGGAAAACCCGACCGATACAGGCGGCTATATTTTTACTGAGTTTCAATTGATTAGGACCATCAGAAACTTCTCGCTCAAAAAACTGCTTCGCGCTCAGCGTTTGATGCGCGAGTCGGTGCACGGCTAAGCGGTCACTCAACCAAGTATTGGCCCCCTTAACTTTAGAGATCGCCGGAGCCATACACCGATCGCGCACCTATCGCTGTCGTTCGTAATCCCTTATAATTGTTTTATTCGTGACAATTCGTTGAAATAAATTACCTGCTCGTTATCCTTGGACAAAGATCCTTTTCTCTTGCGGGTTTTTGGATTCTGTTTCTCTGCAATTGAACAAGAAGAACATTCTTCATAACTCTTGTAATGCTTGATAGATGAAGAATTGCAACTTCGTAATTCCATACCGTGTTCCTGTTGTTTCGGATCGTTTTTCGAATAGTTTTTTTTATTTTTTCCATCACTCGTTTGTGGCTCTATTTTCTTTGGTGATTTGGAAGTTTTGGCCGCGACTTTCGAGGTCGTAGCTTTGACAACGGGCGACGAAGTGGCGAGAGGTTTGTCCTGGATGCTCTTGAACCCAGTATTCACTTTTTTCATAGGTAAACTTTCTTTCTTTTTGGCTTGTGTCTGCTTGACTTCTTTCGTTGCTCCTCGTCGTTTTCGGGGCGGTGCTAAATTGAATATTTCTTCGAGAGTCGTGGCTGTCAAGAGTTTTGAACATTGGCGAAAAGTATCATCGGTTAATTCAACCTGGACGGTAAATTGAAGCTCGGAATTGCTGAATTTACGTTTTCTTCTTTTTGTAGGAACACTGTCATCGTAAATAAAATTAAAATCGGCGTGACGAATGCGATCAGAGGAATCGAGGATGACGAAATCCTCGTCGTTCGTGTCACCTTTGATCGTTGGCACGAGATCCAGACACTCCAAAACACCTGGCATATCTTCGTTCGCACTCAAAAAAGAATTATTTTTTTCTGACAAACTCGATAAAGAAGACGAAACGTGCGGATCAACACTGTTGCTTCTTTGAAAGTCTGAAGTTTGTCTCGTTTTTGAACGTGTTGTTCTCTGATCGTTGGATTCCTCATCAGAGAATAAATCACGTTTAACGAGGTCAACCTTCGATTTCGTTATGGCTTTTGCGTCGACGGGCACGGAAATTAATTCTTTATTTTCTTGTTTTTCCTTTTTCTCAATGTTCGTCTCTTTTTTCTCCTTTTTTGTATTTTCGATATTATTCTCGTTTTTCTCTTTCGTGTTTTCTGTGTTTTGCTGAGAAATTTCTTGTGTAACTTGAGAATTAATGACGTTTTGTTGATTTACAGAATCTTGAGAAAGATTTTCCTGGAGTTTTGCTGTTTTTTCGTCTTCAGGCTGATTTTTCGTTCTCGTTTGTTCAATCGAACGAGATCTTTGTGATTTTGTGACTTTTTGATCCGTTGGTTTTTCATTTTTCTCTTTGTCGCTCTTTTTACTGCTCTCTCCTCGTTTTCCTGCTTCTTCATCATTCTCTTCACGTGGAATCTCGTCCTCAGAATGTCTATCTTCGCTGGAATCTTCCAAAATCTCATCATGCGCTTGCTCTTTGTGTTTCTTTTGAGATTTTTTGTTATTCTCTTTTTTCACTTCTTTTTCCTTTTCTTCATCTACAGTTTCCTTCGTCGTGACTTTTTCCTTCTCCGCATCAAGGCTTTTCTTCTCCGAAGGCTTCGACTTCTCTTCGTCCAAATTTTTCGTTACTTTTTCTTCCTCCACATTCGTAGTTGCCATTTTTTCCTTTGCGTCTTCGATATTTTCGTTTGTGATTTTAACGTCCTCGTCCACAGAAGGAATTTTCTTTTCAAACTCGACTTCCCTCTCAACAGTGTTCTTCGTCGAATCGTGTTCCAGAATTTCTGACCCGATTTCCTCCATTTCTACAATTTCCTCATTGTTATCCATTTCAATTATTTTCTCTTTTTCCGTGTCTCCAGTCTCGTCAGATTTCTGATTTTCCGCTGCCTGTTTTTTGGCCCTTGCGATGACAACCGCGCGTTTTATTCGTGGCCTATGAAGAGGCGCTTTTTCTTTTTCTTTGAACATGGCCATGACCCTCAAACGTTTTTCTTCCAAATGTCTGCTCAATTTAGCATCAGAAATGGATTTCGATTGATTTCTGGATTGCATGGCGTTGTAGAGATTGTCCGAAGTTGGAGGAGGTTTCATGGCGATTGAAACATTGGGCAAAATTCGTTGAATACTCACGATTTTCGGTAAGGCTTTTATCATCACGGTCGACGAATCTTCGCTCGTTTTAGCCTGGTTTTCCGACGATATAAAGGCGCAAATTTTCGACTCTAAATTCGTCGTTTCAATGCCAGCTTTCGAGCTGCTCGGAGTTTCGGATATGACAGCTTCGGACAGGAGACTTTCGTCTTTAGCCGGAGTTTCGGTGATGCATTCTTCGAGCTGTTGATCGTTTTTCAAAATCGAAAAAACTTTCGTAGGCGAATTTTCGTTCTCTTCTCGGGAAGCGTGAACCATTACGACAGTCGAATTACCGATAAGCTCAATATTCTGATGCGAATTCTTCGTCGCTGTTTCTTGAACAGAGCTGACGATGTCGTTACACATTTGCGCAGATTTTTGCACGGAATCGTTGCTCGTATCGGTGTAAATTTTGCATGCTGGCGTTTTAGGCGACTGCTTATTCAACGTGAAATTTGGCGACGTATTTGTAGTGCTGCTGCTTGATGAGGAGGACGACGAGGTTGAGGAAGAATCCGAGGAGGAGCTCGTATCACTGTCCGAAGAATTGTCGAGCGTGGAGCTCGTGTTATTCGGGTCTTTGGTATCGTGAGCATCGTCTTCCGAAGATATTTGAGATATTTCGCTGGTCTCCTGGACAGAAATCGATAAATTTTCGTTGTTGGAAATTTCGTTCGGGCATCCTGAAATTTTCAACTCACGGAAAGCCTCCTCGCGTGGTAAATTTTCTTTGATTACTTCGAACTGCGTTATTTCGAGTTTGTTGATCGAAGTCGTAGCTTGAAAGCCTTGGGCGACTTCGACACTGATATTTTTGATTCGAGACTCCGCCGCGATCGCCATCATCATTCCAGGCAACGGAAGACTCATGTCGTGTCTGCTGTGATCGTTATTACGTTTGGGTCTTGGATCTTTGGGCTTGGAGCTCGGCTCGTAATACTCCGAGCCCGTTTGAAACTGCTCCTTTTTCTCTGTGCCATCCTCGCTCGATTGCTTCGGCGTTAAATTTATACTCGGTGTCGGTGGGAATTCTGGAGTTAACACAAAACCCTGGAGCTTCGTTACGTCATCGACGATTTGAGCAAAAGGCGTTGTTAAATTACTGCTGGGACTCAGGAGTCTCGGAGTCGGTGGAATGCCAAAACTGCCCTCAAATTTACGAGGCGTTTCGAGCTCCAACATATCCGGTAAATGCATTATACGACTTTTCTCCGTACAGGAAAATTCTCCAACTTTTTCTACCGTCAAACTTGAGTTTCCTAGAATTTCACTCGATCTTTCGATCTTCGTTAAACTCGTCGTGATAGTTTTCAATTTCGCGTATTTTTTCTTCGCCGTTTTCCCAGGAACACTATCGTTTACCAGATTTTCCACAATGTTTTCAGGGCTGTTATTCGTTTCGCTATTTTGTGATACTTCAGGAAGACTCGCCAAATGTTGAGGAATTTTATCAGGTACGTTTTTGGTAAATTTTTCTAATTTTTCTCCAAGACTCTGTTGTTCCGCTTCACGATTTCCGGTAGTTGAGCAAACCGGAAGTGCGGCAGAATTTTGCGCTTCGTTGGAAACTGGATCGGATTCGGACTCGCTGGAAGCTTCGTCAATTACAGCTGTCGAAGTGCTCGGAATATTTTTCCTCCTGCTCTGACGTTTGTTGGTCGTTGTAGATTTTTTCGTAAGAGTTTTCTTCGTGGATTTCGAAGTAGTTGGTTCTTCGTTGGGTATCAGAGATTTCCGTAGATCTTCGTCCCAGCTTTTGACAGTTCGTTCCAAAGTCGTGGGCGTTTTGACAGGAGAGCCGCTGGAGGAGCTCGGCGAAGAGCAGCCGAGGATCATTCCAACGCCTGTGTATTTTTCCCAACCGCCCATGAGCTTTGGCGCTGGACTCCTCGTCGCAATTGGAATTTTACAAGGTCCACGATCTTTCAAAGGACTTTTGAGTTTTTGAGTGAAAGGCGGTGATTTGAAGAGGCTCGCGCGACAAACTTTCTTCTCGAAACTCGTATTTTTCGACGAATATTCAAAGCTCTCATTCGTGCTCATACGACGCCCACTTTTTATACTTTTCGAGGGCGTGTTGAAGTCCAAAGCTCTTATGTGGCTGCTTCGTCGCCTCGGTGTCGACATACTCAGCCTGTTGTTCTTCGAACGACTTTTCAAGAGCGACCGCGGTGTTCTTTTCGTTATGTGATCGTAATTGTCGACTTTCGAAATCGAAACAATGAGCGAATCATCCTCGGCGTTCAACAGGGGCACGGAAAGTGCTGGTTCTTTGGGATTGTCGTTGTTGAACTTCAAAAAAGGCGATAATCCTGTGCCGGAAACACTCGGTGCTGGATCGTCGACTTGAAGCGACGGAACTATCGGATTTTCCAAAATGGTTGTTGCGCTCGTCTCGTGACCGTAAAGCGTTATTTTCTCCGGGTCTTTCTTTTCTGATTGAGGCACCGTTAGGAGAACGTTACTGTCGACCATAGGCTTGTCGTTGATTTCGATCGAAGGACCTGCGGATTGAGGTACTTGATTTATTTCTGGCCAAGGCGGCCCCTGGACCGGCTGCAAATTGTGCATTTGATCGCCACCCAATTTTGGAATTTCTGATATTTTTGTTGGTACTGTTACGGTTCGAAGATAAATTGGCTCCGGTTTTGCTAGCACTTCCGCTGTTTTTGGGGCTATTGGGAGAAACTGCGAAGCGCAGTAACCTCCGGAAGCCTCGTTCATTATCGGCGCAGCATTCATTATTGATGAAATTTCCTCTTTCGAACATACAATCAACGTTGGCATCGCCATTATTTCCTCCTCGGATATAAGATTCGGCGGCACAATCGAGGGCAGTTTTTCTTTCGGTTTTGACACTCTTGGCTTTCGAATATTCGATTTTCTTCTTGATTTTCCGTCGGTATCCGATGATATTGTTGATACAAAAGGTCTTTCAACTTCTAGGAGTTTTTTGATTTCCGTGATGTTTTCATGTTCCATGGATTTTACAATTTCAATGGGTTTTTCTATTTCTACAGGCTTTTCAGGATTCGATTCAGCAATTTGTTGAATTTCGCCCTGCTGCTCGACTCGAGCGTTCACATTTTCTATTCCGTGCTCCAAAATTTCACTCCCCACTGCGATTCCTGCTTTTTCTTCCTCCGCTTTATTATTCGCGTTAATTATACTGAGAATCGCTGCCGCATTCACATCCTCGAGAGCAGCTGCGTCGTCTTTGGGAACAACCTTGTCTGTAATTGCTCGATTCTCGTCCGGTCGCGCCAATTGTTGACCTGTTGAACTTCGCAAACGATTCTTCAATGGCACTTCGCTCGTTTGCGATTCCGATCCAACCATTTTGTCGAAAAGGGCACACGAGTCTGCACCAGGGTCTTTCGATGTCTCCGGAGGTTTGCTCGATAATCTTGAATGAAAAATTAATTTCATCAATTGAATTTGTTTTCGTAGAAACTTTTTCAACTACACAGAACGCTACAATCGATAGAAATTACAAAATTTCGTATTCAAGTTTGGATAAAATTCCAATTCAAAATCTCAAATCAGTCAAAAAAACTTAAAAATCCGATTTGCAGTCTAAAAATTCGACTAATAAAATGGAGTCTGAAAATTCCGAGTTCGAGTTGAATTATGAAAATTTACTTTTTGAGTGTCAATTGTAAATTCGTATTTTGAGCCTCAGTAGAAAAATTCGATTTTTGAGTTTCATTTTAAAAATTCAATATTTGAGGTTCGGTCTGAAAATTCCTTTTTAGTTTCAGTGTACGAATTCCACTTTTGAGTTTTAAAAGCATAGAAAAAAAGATATTTACTCGTCCGTTTCGATAAGCTGATGGTCGTTATCCTCGTCGGGACTTTCGTCATTTCCGTTGCTCGGTCCAATAATTTCATCGAGAAATTGAGCAAAAACTGGATCGCTTTCAGTCGCAGTAACGACGGATTTAATAGCATTATTCAATTCTGTCATAATCGATGTGTTCATTTCACCGCCGCCGCCACCACCTATGGATTCCGAGAGACTGACGTCCCTCAACGATGTATCTGAAGGAAGAATCGCTTTATTGATATTTTCGGCTATCCTCTCTTGCAATTCCGTGCGATTAAGTAATTCCTTTGTCAATAACTAAAACAAAAAAAAATGATTTCTTGACAACGACAAAAAAAACGGAAATTGTACAAAAAAGGAGAAAAAATGTAGAACCAAAAAATTGAGACATTCTTCGAAAAACTTACACTGAGATTCTCTACAGGCTCGTAAGTCGATTCGGTCTCGGACTCGACCACATCGTCAGGCGTTGTTTGCACTTCGGTATTTGTGTATTGCATGAGTTCCTTCGTATCAGTCGCGGTGGAACATTGTTCCTTACTTTTTATTTCACGATTTTCCAAACTTATTCCAATGCTTTCTGGAAACAATTCCGACTGAATCAGTCTTTCGGATGCCGTTGAATTTTTCGTTGCAGTTTGCAGACCCGTTGTTTCCGGAACGGTCGAGGAACAATTTGTTACGATTCGAGCTTCTTGAGACTTTTCTAAACTTTTTACCCCTGAAATTTCCATTTTCTCGGAGCTTGAGTGGCCTGGCAAATTTTCCAGGGGCGTTGTTTCCACTGCGTTGAAACTTACTGTAAAAAAATTTATAATAATTTAATTAAAAAGTGAATTTATTTAAAATTAAATAGAATCACTCTGTTAAAACTTTATTTTACTTACAAAACAATTGTGTTTTGTTTCCTTTTACAACAAAATAGAATCTATGTGTTTTTTTGAATGTATTCTTGCTTTTTAAAATGAATTTAATGATTTTTAACCCTAAACCCTTCAGCAGACTCGAAAACGACCCCAATTTTTTTAGTACAAATTTCTTTTTGCATTTTTTGAATCTTTTTTGTTTTATAGAGTTTTCATCATTAAATGTTCACCAAATGCGACTTTATCGTACACCATTCTCTTCATTATCAAAAACGAAGAAAAGTGTACAATTGAACCTTATTATCATATACAAGGAACATTTTATGCTAAAAAAAAAATTTAGGTCATTTTTGACCCAGTTGTAGGGATTATGTTTGTAAAAATAGATTGTAGGGGTTCAGGGTCGAATCTATTTAAAAAAAATTGCATGGACTTTACTCACGCTGACTGGATACAGGTTCAGAATTTTTTCCTAAACATTGAGAAAGAGATTTTTGGGCACGTTTCGAACGATCTCTTTCGCTTCCACTGTGATGACGTTTCCGCATACTGCTGGATATAATAGGCGAGCCGCCTGAAGCTTGAGACGTTGTCTATGAAATTGGTAAGCCAGTAAATCATGATAATCATAAAATAATGAATTGCTTATACACAATAGAAAAAAAAGACTTGTAATATCATATTTAGAAAAAAATCATGACAATATTTATTATATTTAATTTACCGGTACATTAATATTGACAACAAAGCGCTGTCCTCGAGATCCATCAACCAGAAATCTCAACTGTTCCAGTAAATCGCCGCAATGCTTAAGTTGCTCGCAATCCGCCACTTTGTTTAATCTTTCGTGTACTGAAAAAAGAAAAAAAAAACAACTGTGAAGGAAAACAAAAATCAATGAAATAGAAAAAAAACAAGAATAACAATAAACATACACCAAAAATATCAACAGAAAAATTTCAAACCACGAGGAAAAAAAATGTTCTTTTCATTTCGACTTGAATTTCTGTTTATTACTCTATTTTTATTTAAAAAAAACTCGTTGGCCACAGAGAGATATGGCTTAATCATAAATCAGTATGAGTTATAATTAATTTCGTACTTATTGCATTTGCGGCACAGAACTTTTCCAAGATTTCGGTTAACGTAAAGCCATTCACTCTTGTACTGAACCGTCTGCCGCTTGAATTGACGGTTCTGCATTCCAGAAGATGCGGAGACGACCGCAGAAACGATCTTGCTGCGTCTTCGCATTTTTGTTCCTCTAAATAACCTAACATGTTGAAAGCCCACAATTCATTATTTTTGCAGCAAGATGATTTCGTATTTTCGTTTATTTGCAATGCTTTGTCACGGATCTCACATAATAAAATCGATGTTTTTATTTTCGTGGTCAAAGAACACGAGGGAATAAAATTTGTCCATTTTTTCACGAGGAAATTGAGCAAAAAAAGAAATTATGTATAAAATTAATAGACAAACGTAGAAGTTTTAAAGAAACAAATATTTAAATGGAAATTTTAATCCGATGTTTATGTTCGATTCAAGAGGTTAGCGTCGAATTTGATTTGTTCAATTTCGTGATTTCTCACTCACCTAATACTAATCGGGCCATTTCTGACGGTAATAACGATTCCATGACGATAAATTGTAATTTTTTATTCCTTTTAACACAACAAGTTTTATATAAACTGCTTAAATTAAACGCGTAAATAAATGGTTATAAAAAGAACGACATTGAAATCGTTTTTCGGTAGTCGACGCGCGCGTTCACTACTAGCACTAAAATTGTAACCTTTTTGGACTTTGATGGATGGTGCAGCCGTTACTTTAGTACTTTTGCTCGATTCATCATCACTTGATTTCGAAATATTAACAACAAAAACATGTCACACAATTGAGGTCATAAAAACGGTAAAAAAATAGACACCAAAATTGTTAATAAATGCTTGTGTTTTATTGCCCTAGCAGAAAATACTTTTTTTTTTTTTATAAAATTGGAATTATTCGACAGCTGCGATTATTTAAAATCCGTTTCTTTTATATTTTAGGCGGGAAATATGAAATCCTCGAAAATGATTTTTCCCGCTTTTGGAATATTCCCCTTCCCGCCCCTTCCATTTTTCCCGTCATGCATTTTTCTCTTTGAGAACGATTACGTCATCGTATTTCACTCGCGCTCTGAATTTCAAGCTGGCGTGACGGCACAGAATAACGAAATGATCGAAAAAAATATGTAATCGTTTGAAAAAAATAATTTTATTGAAAGAAAATTATTGAACTTTAATTATGGAGCCTGTGGTTTTTTGGATCTACGTCGCGTCTTTCTTGGTAAGATGAAAAAATTATTAACTGTCATTTCCTATGTTATGCTTTCTATCTAACAATAATATTTATCCAAGTTCTGCAGTGCATCATTTTACTTGCTGTCATTCTATATAATTATGATCAATGTACTTGTCCCGAGACTCTTGATTGCTCGGAAATTTTGTAATTTTTATTCCCGAAACATGAATTTTCTATCATACCAAGAAAAATTCGTGCTTATATTTTAAATTCTCACAATAATATTCAAAAATCCCACGTACTGAATAAATATTGTGATAACTTCAAGGTTATTTTTGCTGATAAGACAGAAAAGAATTCAAGTGCATGATGTATCGACTTTTTGTTACACGTTATCACTATTTTTTTCATTTATAAAAATGCCTTTTTTCAAAAATCGATTATATTCTATAACATTTGTTTGATTAAACAAAAAAAAAATTATTGCTATATTGTCAAAGTTTTCCGAATATAATAACAGGAAAATAATCATTTTCAAGCAGATTTGTAAAATTGTTAAATATCTTTTTTTTCAATTCGTCTGATATAAAAGGGAAAGAAAAAACATTATTGATAAAATGACAATGGATATTTTATGTGCAAAACAGGATGCATAGTTTATATTTTTTTTTAAGGATTTGTTTGCCGTCAGTCTTTTTATTCCATTGATGTCGGCGCGTCTCAAAGAATTAGGAGCATCACATTTTTTAATGGGTTGCATGACTTCTGTTTATGCATTGACGCAATTGGTCAGTGGACCAGTGATTGTAAGTCGTATTTTGTTAAAATCATTGCAAAATAACATGAATAATTGTGTACATTTGTAACAGATAGTTTATAATAAATTAAATTGTACAATAGTGACAAAAAAGGATCGGTTTCTAGAAGAAATGATTAAAAAATTATTTTTTCTTTTAAATTGTAAATAAAATCAATTTCCATCATTTTGACACAGTTTTTGTATTTTTGAAAATGCTTTAATATTTTCAGGGCAGCTGGAGCGATAGAATAGGAAGACAACAAATTTTATTTTTCAGCCTTATTTCAGTGAGTTTTTGTTACACTGCATTGGGGTTGATTGATTCTTTAACGCTCATATTATGCTTCAGAGCAATTTTAGGTAACTAAAAAATTCTCTGTAAACGAAAAAAAGGAACTTGCTGTTTTTTTTTCAAGATTTTTTCTAGGGCAGAAAAATTGTTTCATTGGAAAAAAAACCGAATTTATTTGTCCTCGAAATTAGGGGTCTTCAAACATACTCAAGTACTCATTAGAACCATCGTCACTGACAGAGTTCCAGGAGATCAGCAGACTCTGGTATTTGGTTATTTGAAAGCTGTAGCTGGCATAAGTTTTACCATTGGTCCGGCTATTGGTGGAAATCTGGCTGAGTTTGAAAATGGTTTCAGCTACATTTGCTACTCGGTTGGAGCCTTTTTTCTCCTCAATAGTGGTTGGTACACAAAAACACCTCTACAAAATATTTGAGCCAAAAGTAGTTAAAAATAAAAGAAATATTAATCATAAAACCCAATAGAGTCAACTAATACAGAAAAAAAATAGAATAACAATAATAGAGAAGGAAATAAAATAAAAAAAAACAAGAAAAATCAAATTAGAAAACCCAAACAATATAAAAGAAAATAAAACTAAAAAAAAGTACATAATGAAATAGAACAAAATAGAATAAAACTAATTTTTTTCATGATAACGAATACTTCGAGAAATGATTAATGTTTCAGTGGTGGTGTATTTTTTCCTGAATGACTTATCAGCACCAAAATCATCTACGGGATCCACAACGACTAGGGAAATAGAAGAAAGAAAACAAGGGGGTTCAATAATGCAAGCAATACGTGATTTGGCATCGGTGGATTGGCCGATATACTGGGACATATTTGCGTTGAAATTTTTGATAGATTTTTCCACAGGTGCCTTTCACAACAATTATAGTTTAAAGTTGCGAGAAAGATTCGATTTGTCACCAAAAATATCAGGCTACACGATATCGTTGCAGAGTTTCGTGGGTGTATTAGCAGGCCTCATGGTTGATAAAGTGAACCAAAGATTTTATAGCCAAGATATTTTTTACACGAAGCGAAATTCGCACGGTTACGCTTTAATGATTGTCGCTTATTTGGGAATTGCGGCTACCAAACACATCAGTATTTTCATGGTTTGGTCTATGCTCCTCAGATCTATTCACATGTTCTTGAGAATAGTCATGACAGAAATGACCATAAAACGATGCCCTCCAAGCCAAAAAGGCTCTATCATTGGCTCGAGTAACAGTATTTCAAATATTGCTCGTTTAATGACGCCATTAATCACCGGCTACGTCGAAGATCTTTGGGGATCAAACAGCTCCAATCTGCTTGCAGCTGTCGCTGCAACTTTTGGCTTACTCGTGCCACTGACATTCCGTCAACACCAACAAAAAACCAGTTGACGATACTTCGGACTCTTAGACACCATTCCTTTTAATTGTGATATTACAATTTAAAATGTACAAATATTTGGAATCAATTTTGTTATGGAAATACTGCACAGAATTATGTTACGAGATTTATAGATTTTCGTGGGAATAAATTATGTTTACAAATCTTCAAAACTAATATTTTTTTCTCAACTTGCATGACTGAATTCTAAAAAATAAAAAAATTGACAAAAAGTAATATTTTGTAATGTTATGATTAACGGGGTCATCCCATGTGACAGCTATTTTTTTTCGTTTTTTTTGGGAATTTTTTTTTGATGAATCATTAAAACACACTATCTTTGAATTTTTACCACACATTTATTAACATTTTTACAGTCCCTCAGAATTTTATCAAATAAAAATAACGAGCTGAATCAACTTTACACCGTTTGGAAGACACTCATGTGTTGGTTGACGGCTGCCATGATTCCGGAAGTTTTGCTCATCTAAAATCAAAAAATCAAATGGCATTTTAATTTGTAGACCTGAGGCTATCGCTGGAACTAGAATAAAGTAAAAATATCGAAAATTGAATTTTTGGCATGGTTTTAAATGTTAAGTTCCAAGTTTCGTCGTTTTTTTCGACTTTTAAAACCGTGCCAAAAATTCAATTTTCGATATTTTTACTTTACTCTAGTTCCAGCGATAGTCTCAGGTCTGCAAATTAAAATGCCGTTTCATTTTTTGATTTCAGATGAGCAAAACCTCCGGAATCATGGCAGCCATCAACCAACACATGAGCGTCTTCCGGACGGTGTAAAATCGATTTAACTCATTATTTTTGTTTGATAAAATTCTGAGGGACTGTAAAAATGTTAATAAATGTGTGATAAAAATTCAAAGATATTGTGTTTTAATGGTTCATCAAAAAAAATTCCCAAAAAAGCGAAAAAAAAAATAGCTGTCACATGGGATGACCCCGTTAAATTCTGCATGTCCAATTTGAACGTGGAAGTGCGTTGAAACAAAAAAAAAGTTTATTCATGCTATGTTGTTTAATTATGTTATTACAGAAGCTTTGTTGAGTTTTCTACCCCTAAATTACTAAAATTATTAATAAAATACATTTGGACAAATTCATAAATGTGCACAACTGTATACAGCGCTATTTATTTCTGTATACAGTAAAAATCACTCTTTCCCTCATCCCTGAGCTAATATCGAAACTTTATAACAAACACACCAATTTTTCCTTATTCATGTTTAATGATGCTGTTTCGTTGCCACTTCATCGAATTTCTTCTGTGCTGCTTCCATTGCTAACAACTCTTCATGATCTCTCTTTGCGTTGAATTCATGTATAAAGTTTTGCCACATTTCAAGATCTTCCTTTTTCTCGGGAGGATAATATTCACGACGCGTTTTTATCACCCATTCTTCAAAATTCTCAGGTTGATTAAACCAATGAAAAATTGCCACTGGAAACGTTATGTACATTGCCATTCTTGCTATCTCCAAATGCCAGGTTCCCATCTTCAAAAAAATATTTTTTTAACACAATTTATTGATGTTTAAGTTTGCATCGTGTAAATAAATTACAAAATTTTTATTTGGACCTGATTCAAAATTAATTTAAAAAAAATGTTTCTTCATTGATCGCACAGCAAATTTTTTTTGGAACCCTTTACTACGATGTAATGAATAAACCATCGGAGAATTTTTCAAATCAAGAAATTTTTGATAAAAGTAAAGTCGAATGACGAAGTTTCCTCCAAATTTTTTTCTTTTTTATTCTTCAGTTTAGTATTTTCGTAAATTACATTTTTTTGGTGATCCAGTCTGTGGTTTTCGACAACAATGCAGCAAAAGGAAAAATAAGAACGATGCGCATTTCGATATCAGAGTTTTTGAATCGAATCTGCGATTCTTTTAAGTCAACAAATATTAAAAAAAAGTTAGGTTAAACGTTAGATTTTAGAAATAAAACTTTTAACAGAAACATTTTTTTGAACGAAAGAATTATATGTACTACAGAGTCTCTTGATAAAGAAAATATGGGCCTTTTTGGATGCGATCATTAATACAAACACGTATAATTGACAAAAATGTATGGATAATAAACAAAAGTTATGAAAAAGTTGAAATAATCAGAATTTTTAAATAACTTTTTATTGACACAATATTTTCATATTATTAATAAAAATCGTTTTAGATTAACGTTTATAGTACCTTGATTTATTGCAGTTGTCAACTATTCCTTAATTGTGCGAAATCCTGCTTAAATCAATATTTGGAAGTCACGCGAATGCGAGAGGTTACATTTATAACAGAAACATGAAAGTCGAATTATTATTTCTGCGCAAGATGGTGCGCATCGAATTTGAAGAAATGGTCGGTGGGGGCGCTAGGTGTCAGTTTAGTACGAGCGATCTTCGTGAGAGGACGGTATGTTCATGATTGAGGGCCGGTTGTTCCATCTTCAGGTAAATTTTATCTGATAGTTAAAGGTCTGCTACTCAATGCTACAACCGTCAGGTAAAATTTATCAGAAGGTGGAACAACCGGCCCTAAGCCGGTTGCTGTTACTTTTATACATAATCCTGAAATTCGATTCCAAATACGATCCAATCCAAAATAATCCCGAAATGCGTGTGTCCTGTTTTTATTTAATACAAATTTTGTTGAATAATTAATGTCACAAAATTTCGCGCACATTTTTCGATTTAATTGAAAATTTACGATCGACACAATCGCTCCAATGTTTGTCGCTCCCCTAACAAATTTCTTTTTGCATTGTGTATCGATGGGGAAAGGATTGCATTCAATTTACGAGTTTGCAAATATCCGTGTCTAAATATCTCGAAAGAATCGCGTAGGTCGGAGAGTTGTTAGTTTGGAGGGAACACGTGTGTCGAAAAAGTTTCACGATATTTCGCGTGTAGTGCAAACGTACATAAATATAAGTGACATCGTGAATCTAATTTACTTGGGTTTCCATGTACGAATTCTCGTGCTCTCGATTCCGAGATGTGTTGTCACGATAATGAGAGCGTGCGTCCTTTTCGTGTACATATAGCTGAAAAACTGATTCACTTGAAACGAAAGAAAACTTCTTGTTCTTTAAAATTTATCCATACTCGCAATAAATATCGATTTATATACATAGAAAAACCAAATTTCATGTATATTTATCTTACAAAGGAGCAAATATGACATAAATATATGTTTTGAAAACAATGAATGAAAAAAACTTGGCATGAGGCGAGATAAGTAGGAATGTAAGGTCGTTTACATTTTGTTCGTTCGGCTCTGTACACATATCGTTTTATTTGAATTATTAAGTGCTAAATTACGTATTTTTTTCCTGTTTTCTTTTTCTATCTTCGCTAGCAGGAGTCCAGCAAAGATAGCACCAAAAGTGAGGTCGCTCAAAAGAAAATCCTGATAATGGATTTTTCAATTGGAATATGTTAGTGGGTGGCCCCTAAGTGTAAATCCAAGTTTTCGTCTCGGGGGGGGGGGGGGGGGGGGCGAGCGGCAGCCGCCATCTTGAAAAATGCGTTTTCGCAAATATCTCATGAACGGTGTGTTGTACGATAAAAATAATAAGGACCTTTTTTGTAGAGAATTGTATTTCCTGTAACTTTTATCTGAAGCTTTTTTCTCTATATTTAATATTTTTCACGATATAGTCAGTTGAACAATTTCAATTGTTGTTTTTGTTAAATGTCTTGATAATGGGTGGAGATACAAAAAAAATAGTAGTAATCAAACTTGTAGAGTATGAAATTCTCTACAAATTTTATTGGAACCTTTTTTCCGTAAAATAAATTGTTAATGAGATATAGTGTAATAAAAGTTGCCGTCACGTATGCGAAATCAGCGATGAGTGAAAATGTTGCTTGGTGCATGTAAAAAAAAGTAGAATCGAAGACTTTTATTATGAAAGAATAACGATACTTAGTTAATTCATGAGAATGACGAATAGTGCTGACCGCGACAGTTGTTATTGATAACAAATAAAACAACAATAATAAGTTAACAATACAAATTATTATGTCAAAAGGGAATATAGGAGATAGGAGAAAAGTCTGGATAATGAAAACATTTTGAGAAACTATTTGAAAATGAAATGTATGTTCATACATTGAACATACTTTCTTCGCGCTATTTCAGCCGTCTTTTATAAATTTAAATGAAAACAGAATAAAAAAAGAATAATAAATCAATTTGAAAGATTAAGGATGAACTTATACAATTTTCATTTGTTTTGAACCGGAAGGACGATTTTCAAAGTTTTGAAAGCTCCTTTCTTCGTCTCCGTGTAATTCAAAGCAAAAGCATCTCCAAAAAATTCATCTTGCAATTCGTCGTCATCGATGTCGTCTAATGCAGGTGGTGCGTTATCAAACATTTGACCGCTGCAATTTGAACAAATAATTGATCAGTTCAAATCACACTTTCGGCAACCACGGGCAGCCTTGCAATTCTTCTTGCATTTGCAAGATATAACTTGTAGCAAATTTGGCGGTGCGGGAGCATGTTTTGTTGTGACAAGGGATAGGCGATTCGCAGCCCGCTTCCAACCTCATTCTTCCGGGTCATGGTGAAATCCCAGCCAACTTTAAACCTAATGGTAAGTTCGGAAAGAAAGATACCGTGCTGTATTCTGCGTTGGTGGTAGAAGCGTCAAGTTGAGCTTTATGTTACGAGCTAATTTTCCAAAGCGTTTATATCGGAGGAAGTCGATGGACGGTTTGGTTTTGTTACGTCCGTATAGAGCAATGAAAAAGAGCTCGCCAGCTTGAGCAATCATATTTGGATCACTCCTTTTATCTTTGAACAATGCCACAGCTGTCAGCAGTTCGTCGACGTTCTTTAATGTTGCCAGAACTTTACTCTTGCCAATTTTATACAGAGCTGATGTTGTGTCGCAACCACTGTATGCATGGAGGAACAATATGTTTTCTCCAACATTCTCACCATACTCAGGCTTCAGAAAACGTGGGCTGTATAGTGATTCTGGACTACGTCCTTTTCCCGGCTTGTGAAAATAAATATTTTTTTCTTTACGCGCCAATGCGGTCAACAAAATAAGTAAATGAATGTCCTCGCCTACGATAACGACTGCATCAAAATTTGAAGAAAACGTCATAGCGGTTTGTACTAACAGTGTGTCAGCATCTTCCACAGCTTGTTCCACGCGAATTCTAGATTTTACGAATTCCTTTGATAACATTGCTATTATGCGAGATTTGTTGCTGTCATTGGCTAATAACTTTTCTTGATGAGTTGTTGCAGTCATTATCTCGGTGAGGATAATATTCGCAGAAGAGTGCTTTTTTGATCGGCGAAGGTGTTCGAAGGACTTTGTACCCAAGAGACTAATATCTTCAGGATATCCATCGAAAACTACCACGGTATTAAGACTGAAATGATTCGTTGACCCAAATGACCGAAAAAGACATAGAATATGTTGGGAGAAACGCAGCAGCTGCTTAACCTTTTGTATAGCTGTATTCTATTCAAATAATAATAATAGTACAGGGTCTAGGTGGCTGAATTTGACAATACATGGTTATAAAAAGGCTATGTATATGTATATGCATATTCACTTTTGTTGTGGTGCAAGTGTCGATGTACATTTACCTTTCTTCAATACCTACCGTCAAGACTCTTTATTGGCATGTTTACGTATAGGCATCGTATAACATGTAAATTAATTTATCCACGATAATGTTAAAAATCTTGTACGCTTATTATATGTAAAGTTAGAATGTATATAAGAACGCAGTGTATTGCGATATACATTTTTTCGAGACCTCTCGCGTCTCCATTCCCTGTGATATGCGTGCCGGTTTAGAACTCAGCAGGCTATATCATTAACGATTCATTTTATGGAAAAAAGTTTTCAATAAATTTTGTAGAGAATTTTATGATCTACAAGTTTGATTGCAACTAGTTTTTTGTATCTCCAATGATTATAAAGATATTTAACAAAAATAACAATTGGAATTGTTTAACTGATTACATCTCGAAAAATATTAACCGTAGAGAAAAAAGTTTTCAATAAAAGTTATAGGGAATATAATTTCCTACAAAAAAGATTCTTATCATTTTTATCGTACGATGCCTTGTTCAAGAGATATTTGCAAAAATGCATTTTTCAAGATGGCGGCTAACGTTCAGCCCCCTCCCCCCGAGACGAAAACTTGGATGGGGGCCACCAACTAACATATTCCAATTGAAAAATCCATTATCAGGATTTTTTGTTTTGCGAAAGCCCCTGTTTCCTAGACTATAACGCTACGTGCTCGAATGATTTGCACCCTCTTTATATCCCTCTCCCTCTCTGTCTTTATCTTTTTCTCGGAAATAAACACATGTTAGGGAGAAAATAAAAAATAGCGTACACCAGGAAAAGGAAGTCTTAATAATTCAGTGCTTCTTAAAATAGTCCAGACATATTCGCTAAATTTTCACGAGAAACTTCGATGCTTCAAGTACTCGTACGTGTGTAGAGTACATAAGGCATTTTCATGTGTGTGTATATATTGTGATGTGGTAATTTTGTCCACGTCACATAAAGTTAAAAATCGGCACGGCACGAGAGAACACGTAATTTCTCTCGAGCAAAATCCATAAGGGCCAAATGCGAGCATATTGCCATTTTTGTAATTTTTATTTTGTATTATTTTTAATGTACGAGCGAACGACGGGTTCATGCAGCGAAAACATCGAGATGGAGAGAGAGGGAACAGCCAAATTGTCGGGAGACGTCGGGATTATTATAACGTTGTGAGGGAAGGCTCAAGGTAGTCAAGGTCATCGAGAGAGAGCGAAATATCATATCGAATATGGGTCGCTAGCTCGAAGCCCTCACCCGGAGCTGTCGAACTCAAAAGATGCGTCTATTAGCATCGGGATTCTTCGGAATGTCTCGGCTGTACCGAGATCCATCGTCGGTCAGCGTCATCTCAGCAACAAGTCAAACGCGAGAAATTCAAAAATGATGGGCGTAAAATAAACGAGCGAGCGAAGTTTCGAGAAAAATCCAAATTCCCGCGAGTAGGTGAAGGGTGGGGGGTTAGGACCCTAGTCTGCGTAATCGCGCTCTCGATAATTATCGAGGACTTTCGTTTTGGACAACAACGAGGACAGACGTCTTCTCTTAAGCCGTTGCGAACTCGATCAAAAATCCGACGTCGCCGGAATTATCAAAGAGAAATTTCCGTGGTCTTTGTCCGGATTTCCGCCTACTGAAACCATAGCGGTGAGCCGTCGTTTCGCTTTGAATATCGTATATTTTTGGATAAAGAGCGCTCTATTTTGATGTATGAGATTTATGAGAATTTTGAATTAAAAGAGCGATATTGTTTCGGGGTACGAGTCTGGTCTCGCGTGATAAAATCTTCCGCGATTATTTCGTTGTATTAATTATCGAATTGCCGAGAGGGATTCTACTTTTATTTAGTCCAAACGAGTCCGTAAAATAAGTTAGTAAAGAATAAAGAATCGAAATTTCACATTATCGTTGAGAAAATCGTTAGGGCGTTGCCTACACGATATTATTTGTGGAATTGAGTAGTGAATTTTCCATCCTTATACTATTGTATTTTTCTTTTATGTAATAGTGACGGTTAACTAAATTATTGATTGAATTATTATTGTATTAGAAAAATGATTATCGAAACTAGATTTTTTATTATCGTGTAAAAGAGAGAGCTAAAGAGATTTTATAATTTTCTGGAAATAATTTATATAAATTTGTTAATTGTTCACTAATTCAAATAATTTTTCTTTTAGTAAACAAAATTTTGTAATTCCGGAATGTCGATATTGTGTGATTTATTCTGTATAATTCTTTGACCTCGCCCGTCTACCATCATTGGGATAAAATTGCTATCGCCGGGAAAATAACTTAATTCGTGCTCGATAATTTCATATAAATTTGTTTAAGAGATATCTTAAGCTGGCGCTCAGGCTTTATCGAGAGCGAATGTTAATTTGAGCGTTTAGACGGGAAAAAGCGTTACAATATATATGTAGAATAATAAATTATCCTAGTTGAATGTTATAGGGAATTTGCGAAAAGTAAATTCCGTGAGGAGAGTTAATATATTTTATTGACAAAAGAATTTAATGGAAAGCTACAGGATGCGGACACGTCCGCTCGGCTCAGCACTCTGACTAACTCTAACTTATTTTTTAACATTACAATCTTTGCACACTACGCGACATCTGTTTTTTGTCCGTCTATACACTCATCCCTCCATCCCTTTTTACTTTAAGACCTTACTGTCGCTGAGCGACTTGAGTCGCCGTGACGGGAAAATTCTCGGTCAACCGTTTCGTTTCCAATATTCCTAATCCTTAATTTATGGCTTCACTCAAGTACCACGCTCGCTCATGCATTCGACAAAAAATGGTCTTTGTCTCGATGTTACATATATATATGTACAGAAAAATATATACAGAAATATATATATATATATATATATATATATATATATATGTACAGAAAAATAATTAAGGGGTAGTCTATGTAATTCAGTATAAACGATGAAACGTACTTTATGTTTGTGTTCTCAATCCTCCCTCAAAATAATTATCTGGCAATTTTCTTGCGATCGTCACAACTTTTTGCTCGCACACTTATTGCATTGTAAAAAGTGTTCGCAACAATATATCCATTTCGTCTTTGATGTCAATAATATACTTTGTACGAGGCATTCCATTGTAAATGAACTAAAATAATAATAATATCAAACAATGAAATAATGCATAATACATATTAATATTCAATTGCTGCGTGAAATTTTTTTTTTTGGTGAAGTAACTGGAAATGGATAATTATTATTATCACACTTTTAATAAACAATAATTTTTTTGTTAAAAAAAAAATGTTGAATTACATAAAAATTTCTGCCTAAAATTGAAAAATCTGTCAAAATTCCAGCATCGTCTAAAAAAGAACAATGGATAAGAGAAATTTTATATTTATTATCGTTCTCATTCTCCCTTCGCATACACGTGCTGAGGCGAAAAGTCTGCTGGAATAATCGAAGCAGGTGAAATTACCAGAATTTTTTTCCCTTTCGTTTCTCTTGCTACGACTTCGTGGCTTTTTTTACGTCTGTTTTTTTATCTTTCACGGGGCACGTGCGGCTCGTATACACGCGGACATTGAACGTGGGCATTGGTTCCGTGTCTCGTTTCTTCGTCCTCGTTCCTCTTATTCTCGCCTCGTGTGAGCGCGAAACTTTCGTCGTTCTTTTTTCCTTCTTCCTTAAAACGGGGGAAAAAGCGAAACATAACAGCAGCACGTACGTGTACATGTGTGATGCGAATGACGAGAGAAAGAGATAAATAAGTTCACGAAATACCACATAAATAAATATAAAAATAACATACTAAATCAAATTCTATGTCAGTTTAGAAAGTTTAATTTATACTAATATTAATATAATTAAAATACTGAACAATAATAACTGAAAACTTTTTGCTATTATTATTAATAACAACAATCATCCAAGTAACAATAAAAATAATATTCAATGAATTTCAAAGGTTTTGCGGTCTATATGCGAGAGATCGGGACACAAGAGCACGCAGAGGCGTTACTTGACACGTAAGGCGCGACACATAAACTTGCCACTCGTCTCGTCTCTCATCGTCGTTGAGTTGTCGACGACAAGACAAACGAATATATACATACGTGTATGTACGTATATGGCATAGGATCTCCGAATGTCTTGTGTACGATGATGCACGATGATTGCTTGTTATTTACGCGCTTATTACACATGCTTGTGTATACATTTATGAATATTAAATTAAAATCGACATTTTTTTTAACCACCTGTTACGAAAAATGTTTATTGCTTCTCATGAAATTGTTTCAAATTTGGCAGAATCGAAATGGTAAAAAATGACTAATAGACATTTATAAAAATCGTTCGTTTTTGTTAATGAAATATGGCTCGACATTAGTCTGTATCGTTATTAAAAAAATCTTGATTCGAAAAATGACGTTTACCATAAAAAAACTACTGGAGAAATTGGATAAAGGTTTTTTGTTGTTAAATACATACATTTTGAGAGCTATTTCAATTTCTTTTTATTTTAAAAAAGTACGATACGGCCGTGACATGGCTTCGTGAAGAGACTGCCGTTTAAGAAACTGGTTGAATTTCGAAGTCCACGATTGATTTGCTTTAAATGTTTCGTGGTCCATTCTATACACGCAATTATCTATCGTGTATCAGGATTTTTTCAGCACTCTTTCTTTTTGTTTTCGGCAGGAATACAGAAAATTTGCATTTAGAAATCGGTATTTTTTTTGTTTAAAAGTTCGTCGTTTTATCAAAAATCGATATTTTTAAAATCCGCTATGATACACGAAAGATATTTCTAAGTAGTTCAATATCCCACTCCACTATTTTTCAGTCGATTTTTGGCGAAGGTGCACCTGGTAACGTTTAACAATTAAAAAAAGTCTCAATTCACGATATCGTATCATAGGAGAGTTGAACTTTTACAAAATAAAAACAATTGTAAACATTTCTCAAAATGTATGTCATAATATTTAGACATTTTTA
Organism: Rhimphoctona megacephalus; assembly: GCA_963989365.1. Classification (NCBI taxonomy): domain Eukaryota; kingdom Metazoa; phylum Arthropoda; class Insecta; order Hymenoptera; family Ichneumonidae; genus Rhimphoctona; species Rhimphoctona megacephalus. Next base: position 18,375,083 of record OZ022417.1, read on the forward strand.
ATTTTGTTATTTATTTATTTATTTTTAACCCCTCCAGGTGTATACGTCTCCTCAATTTTGTTCCTTTTGGATTTTATTAATTTCTTGTTAGATAACAATTGAGCTCGTTTCTGATTCACGTTAGTGCTTTATCGTCGTAGTCGTTGATTTTGCCAGTCGAGCACTCGAGAGCTCGGTATATATGCAGGTCGATTGATTTACAATGGGCGGAGGTGTGGCAGAATCCGACACCCAATATCATGCCGATGGTCAGAGAACGCGTGAAGTGATCGAGGAGGGAGAGAGTTTGTAGAGAGAAGCGTGCTCTCGCGTGGACAATTATCGTTCCAAACAAAGGATATGGGGGAGGATATTTATATATATGTATATGCTCTTTCGTATCCCACGTAAAATGTACAGTAAATCGTAAGTAGTACAATAGTTGGCGATCAAGCAATAAATATTAGCCACTGTGTACAGTCGTAGAGCAAAACTAGAAATCTACAAAAAAAATTCCTGTGTTTCTTTCGTTATACGATGGCCATTTTTGTTGTCGTTTCCAACTATCCAAAAAAAATCTCGATCTCTTCCAGTCTTTAATTCGTAAACTAGGAACTGGATGATAATTCCTCATTTTTTACACCACAAAGTGCTTTTCACCAACAGTGCAGTTTGTTTTTTTTTAATGTCGTTTGCTCAGGAATTGAAGAAAGATGCGAATCGACCCTTGTGATTTGCACAGGTCGATGCCAAAGTAAACTTGCTTTCGAGTTATTTCGTGTTCGTTAATATCGATTCTTTCGAAATTTTGCACACTTGAAGAGGAGCCCAGAAAGAACGAGTTAAAAAATTGGGATCAAATTAAATTTTGTTTCTTTATTGTTTTTTGGGCGTAGTCGATCGTTTTGCACGTTTGGCGTTCTTGCTTTTGTTTCGTTCACTCGAAGTAAAGTATCGTATACAATGTATGCATAAAGTAATAATGTATAGGATTGAGCGTGCGGTATAAATGTGGATAGGAGGTGAAGTGAGGATATATCGAGATAGGAAACCGAGCCTCTTTACGCAGCTGACGCGTCGTTCGTCCCTTCGTATTAAGATTCTCTCGCGTGGGCTTTCGCGAGAGAAAGAGAAAGAGAGAGAGAGAACCTTGTGCGTGGGCCAACACCCGCACGTATAATATACAGCCTATCTATACACTACAAGCCATAGTAATGTATCCGCATGATCATTTCGAGCTCGCACGCAACTGGAGAAATCACCAAAGTAACGGGTTATCGCTTACAAACGTATATATATATATATATATATATATAAACATACATTGGTGTTTATAAGACCGATCATTCAATTATGTGTTCTCTGTACATGGCAGCCAATTTATTTAGTTATAGCAATATTTTTTTCTCTCATTCTTCCGTCTCTAGTTTTTGCTCGAATTAAATTATATGGAGGTTTGCATCGTTAGAATGTCACGAAAAAATACCAATTTTTTCCATTCGTTATTGTTGTTGTTTTTGAAATCGTTCTAATTTTTCTTCCACAGATTTAGCTTTGAGGTTTCAAATAAATATTGACGAATTATCGTAGCACTAACAGCCGATGCTGAAATTTTTTCGAAAATTCAACCCCTTTAAAGGGTGGATTCCAGAACGTTTTTTCTTTTGCCAATTTTTTTTTTCGCGATTTTTCAACCCCTTGAGTCGATTGGTGAAATAAAAAAGTGGAGAATGCCCAAGCAGCCGGTGCTGGATTTTTTTCGAACATTCAACCCCCTTAAAGGGTGAGTTCCGGAACGTTTTTTTTTTGTTGAAACTTCTGCAGTTTTTCAACTCCCTCAAGAGATTCGTGAAATAAAAAAGTGGAGAATCAAACATTTTTTTTTCGTACATTTCATTGGACTTCAACGTTGCAAACTTCAGCATCATAATAAACTTCTGGTTCGATAAAAGTGAGGCATTTCGTTGTGTTCCAACTATGCAAACTTCAACATCATTCGAATAAATCCTGGCGCGCCACACTTATTTTTCGTCCCATAAGATCGACGGTGGACAGGATTTCGGTCCGTCAGACCGAAGTGTGGCGTTCTAGTGCCGATTACTCATTATTTTATCATTTTTTTTTTTTTCATTGTTTAATTTTTGATTTAGATATTTTGTTCCAGAAAGTATGATTAAATTGTTCTGATTCTGATTGGTTTTATTGTGAGTACATTACGTGATATTTATTTGTGATTTTTTTATTCGCAACTATCAGTGCATGGTTTATTATTTGATCAATTTTTGTTATTTCTTAATTTTTATTTCTCATGTTTTGTTAAGAAAATACGATTGTATTTTTCGAGTTTATTTGAGTTTCTTCATGTTAAATATGGTGATATATACAGGTATTTATGACATTATTATTCGATTTTAAAATCTGATTAAACGGTACATAGAATAAAAAATACGAAAAGATCTTAAGCCACCGATGCGGTGATTCAATTCGTAACGTGACGTGCGTGAACAATTTTTTACTTCAGAATCCTCCGTAGGATTAATTTTAATCGAATATTTCCAATTTCGCGGATAATTCTGGTTCTTCTATTTTTTTGCTCCTTTTCTTCTTTGTTTCCTCGAACGTGAACACGTAGCTCGAACTCGTTCGTCCCCTGGTCCCTGGTTTCTGTCTCGTCTTTTCCTTCTATGCGAGTTTTTTTTTATTTTGCTCCAGTAGCCTTCGGGCTTTTTCTCATTTGCGTATTTTTTTTTCTTCGTGACGTGTTTTTTTTTTTTGGTTTTTTCGTTCTTTCTAATTCTCGTAGAATTCTGAGCGAATGGTTTGGGGAAGATGACGCCCTCTCGCGATGGAAATTCTCACCAGAACGACGAAATTTCCGGTTTGCTCTAGTCCTCCCCCTCACTCCTCTCATCCCCTTCGATCTCCCGCGTCTCTTCGTGTCTCTCGATCCGTTGGCTCGCGTTCGCGTATCTAATAATTGATTTTTAACGAGAGAGAGAGAGAGAGAGAGAGAGGGAGAGAGAGAGAGAGAGAGAGGGAGAGACGACGCTGACGACGTCGATGGCGACGGTTACCGGTCTCGTCCTGATGCTTTTCCTGACTCCAGCTGTCGAGTAACACGCTCGTATCTATACCTCTCCGTCTCCACCACCATTGTCCTTTTTTTTTAATCGACATTTTTCGTCTCACTTAATCTCCTTCGAGGGTTCTTCATATCTATCGCGCATTTCGTGTAAAAACATGCGAAAAAAATGTCACTGCACTTAATTATGAATTGACTAAGAATAATTAGCTGGAAAAACGTTGGTAGCAAAAAAATCAATATTTTAAGTCACTGCTTTTGCATTCAACACGAAATAATTAACTTTCGAACGAAGTTCCATTTTATTCAAGGTTTCCCCAGAGTTAACTGGAATTATTTATTGAAACAAGGCCGATTTTCGATACTTTTTTGGATTTGCAAACGAGCTAAAACATAATTTCGAATCTCCGTCGAAATTTTATTGAATTAGATAAGAAAATTGTCTCCAGTTCTTCAATCTTGTTACATCTAGAACAAACATCTAGTTGATTCAACTAGGATTTAGTTAAATCTAATAAATTGTTTTCCTTGTCTCACGGCTAAATAGAGGTCTATTTAACCCTAGAAACCCAACGTTGAGTCATTCGTGTCCTTTCGGCGTAGGCCGCTTACATGTGCGCGATTTTTGCAAAAAATAATTATTAAAAAATGTTTTCTTTCGACACGAAAAAAATCTTATCATTCAGTTAAAGGTCCAAAGAAGACTCATGAATTTTTTCAGATTTTTTTGTACACTATAACATAGTCAAATAAGCGACCGACACGAACGACCTACGTTGGGGTTTATTGGTGCTGAAAACTACGTTGGGGTTCTAAGGTTAACTTTAGCAAATTATTTTTATCGATCACAATATTTTTATATTCCTGATTAATGAAAAATTTATTCTAATTCTAAATTCACCTTAAAAATTAAGCGAATATTTAGTTGAAATTAAATTCAATTATATAATTATTTAATAATATGTTCATGGGTCTGCAACTTTGGGTAGATTCCAAAATTCACGACCGACTTCTCAGACATAATCAATCAGAATAATAAAACTACTTTGATTCCCGTAATTTATGCACATCCAGAGGGCAATTCCTATGTGAGAAATGCCTCGACGCTGTGCGCCACGTGATGGCCGGAGCGAGAAGCTTCAGCGTGGGTACTCGAAAAAACAGACCCAAATAGCATCGTCTGCTTGATTTAAATACAGCGTTCTAGCTGAAACGAATATAAATTTTGTTGATCCGAATTTAAAAGAATCGAATAAACGATCGTAGCAGATCTATATAGAATTTTTTTCTCGGTGATATTTAATAAGTGAATTATTTATCGATAGTTGTCCTGATGAGAAATAAAAGTTCGTAAATATTTTTGATTCGTTTCAGAGTAAAAAGGCCCATACGATAATCGCTCCTGTCTTTCCAATCTTTTGATTTTTTTGCCCCTGCCCTCTATTACTTTTTCATCGTCACGTGCATCCACCGATTTTCCAAGGACGGATAGAAAAATAGCTAGGCATAAAAAAAAATAGTGATGTATATACCTTTGAAGGTGGAAAGGAGATGGAAGTATAGAAAACGCTCTGATGGATGCTGGCTCAAGTGTGTACGGAGAATCCTACAGACGAGAAAAACTCTTTTCGCGTAAAAAGAGCGAGACTCTCTCGGTTATCGTCCGAGAGCTTTGCTACTGTACACTCATCCATGAAGGGTGGGTTTGGGCAGGGGAGGGGGAGGGGAGAGTCCTCTTTGTACCATTGCGCGGTTTCAAGAGCCGTGCGATCGGTGGATAAATTTGAAATTGGAAAACCCCCCGGGTTCGGTCCTCAGGATCCAACGAAATTAATTGAAGTCTGAGTGGCAAGAACGAGGGAGAAAGCGTGAGAGGAAGAAAGTTGAGAAAAAGATGTCCACACGTATAAAATATGCATGTATGCGTATCTGTACAACTGCATTCCGTATTTACATACGTGTATTTTAATTAATAGTAATAAACTTTTAGATTTTCGATCAGGGAAATTTTTTTGTAGTCTTTTTTTTACGATTGACGAATTTTTGCTTAGTTAAATTAATAAAAGTGATTAGGAAGTATCATTTTTCATACTTTATTAATTCATCATTTTACAATAATTGCATAAGGAAAAGAACTAGGCGAAAAAAATTTATTTGATTATAAAAATGTGGATTACTTCCATTGAGGAAATTATTTATAATTATTTTCAATCTTTAAAGATTAATGAAAGTTAACACATGTTTGAAAAGTTGTAAATATCGAGTAAAAATAAGGTTTTTTATATTTTTTTACTTGAGCTCAATTGCATGTTTGTGTTTATGATAAATCTTTCAAATAAACGTGGAATTAATTAACGAAGGATTTGCTGTACTTGACTGTAATATTGATGTTTGTTAATGTATGTAGATTACACATTCGTTACGTATATATTTATCGTATGAGAAAATTTCACCCTTCACCAATTTACCTTCGATCTTGCAGAACTACATTTCCTATAATCGTCGAGCAATCAGTCGATAATTGATGAAACGACAAATGACTACTTCTAGAGCCTATACAAATATATTGGCCCTGTACCAAAACACCATTTTGACGTGTCTGAAGAATTTCTAGATTTCCGTTTATTTTACATTTTGTTACGATAAACTTCCATATTTTATTTTCTTCGATTGATTATTTATGGATTAATAATTTTCAACAAAAATTCAGGTTATTGAATGAAAATTTAACAGCATTTGAAACATTTACTTATGATCGTAAAAAAATGAACAGTTGTGAACTATGTTTTCAATATTTTTCAAATATTTATTTCTGTATATTTCAGCGTTGTTGATACCAATAAAAATTGAGGGGCTTTTTTTACGAAAAATTAAAAAATTGTACATACATAAATTCTTTTTACGACGTTAAAAAAATGCCAGCTCCGAAAGAATTTTTTAACGTTTTTTTTATTTTTTGTTTCTTTGTTCGGCTCCAGTTTATTTTCCCTTTTCCGGTAGCGGGTCACAGTGTCACTCGGTACAAGAGCAAGAGAGACTTTGTATAGCGGGGTTGCGCGAGCCACCCCTCGATAAGCGAAGGTGTTCCACGTGCTCTTCTCCCTCTTTCCTTTTCTTCCTTCGCCACTCCATCCCGAAACACCACTTTTCTTCTATTCACCCCCACCGAGTTGTTTCGCTCACCCTTTTCTCCTGGATCAAGTTCGCGAGGTTCTCCGTACTATACATATATGTACATCATACATATGAGTGTATATATGCAGTTTAGCATATACTCCAGTTCTCGTTTCAGTCGCGAACTTTTCGAGGGCATTATATGCTGAATTTATTGCACTTTCTTCTACTTCTGATGCCAAGAGAAAGGGAGAAGCTTGGACCGTCTGCTTGTACCATAATTCATCTCATTTTCACACTAAACCAAGTATGTTTCTCTCTCTCTCTCTCTCTCTCTCTCTCTCTCTCTCGCCTATATCGACTATGATGAAACTTGAGGTCAAAGCTGAATAAAGTGGGAAATCAAAGAGGCACATTTGAAGCACATTTTTAAACACATTTCATTGAAGGAGGTTCGGAACGACAGACTATCTTTTCAATAATAATAAACAGCATTTATCCATTGAATTAAATTAAAACTACGATTGATGTTTCATTTTATTTTTTTCTCAATGCCTAAACAAATTATTTTTTACTTCTCGTAAACTTGCAAATTGTATTATTAATTTCATTCTTGTAATGGTAGTGACACAAAAAAATTACGGTGTCTGGAAATTATATTGTGGCAGAAGTTGTTGAGATACGTAATTAAAAAAATGTTTGAATAGTTATTATTTTTGGTTTTCTGTGTAGTAATAAATGATAATAAACTGTTAAATCCTTTGAACAATTATTTCGTGTAATCATAATTACCTCGATGGTCCTTGTAAATGTAATTATAATTAGAAAATTGGTATCGCAATCACAGCAGAGATCTCCTCAAAGGATTACATACGCTGCTCGATACTTATTTCAACACTAAAAATAAAACGATACGCATGTTTCTTGTCTCGTGCGAGCGTTTATAACGCTTTAGCATTTTACGAGAGAGTGCCTATATATTAATTCGATTCAAGCTGCTTTTTGGTCACACACATCTCGTATAAACTGTGGCGTACATGTTTATTAAGCAATCACGAAGATTTAAGGGCGCATCGAGGATTAATGACCGACCGGTTAATGCAGGTCTGGCGCGGCAAGGTCTTGTTACGCGCTTGTATCGCTCACAAAATACTACGTACAGGTTCATTCAAAATGTCGACGAGAAGACGATTTCAGCGAATACATTTTTTTAACTGCTGTTTGAAATTTCAGAATAAACGAAATGACATTTTCCCTCGTACGAATATTCACTTTTTCGAGAATTTTTGTAAAATTGCCCGCAGCGAAATGAAAACGATGAATATTTGACATTTATTAATAACAATTCGAGAGCTCGAAAAAACGAGTAGTGACTTTGTACTTTTTAATGATGATTTGGAAATTTCGAGAGTTTAGCCTTTTTGGAAAACGTGATCAAAGATCAAAGAGTCCAAATTGAATTGATATTGAAGATGCTTTTAATGTACGAATATCAAAAATCAATGCAATCATTTTCGGTGTAAAATATATTGTCTGCGGAGATTTACAAAAATTCTAATTTTCAAAAAAAAAAAAAAATGTTTAACTTAGAGTTAATATGGATCTATAAAAGCGGCGCAAGTTTCTAATGTGTATATTTCATTATAACTCATCAATTACGAAGAAATTACTACTTGTCAATGTTAATGCAAATTCTGGTAGTGGAACGTCCTATACTCAGCGGGAGGTTATGCATTACAAACGCACATCGCTCTTCCTTTCTCTCTTTCGCTCAGTTTTACAGTGTTTTGCGGCAGGGATGGATGCATCGGCGCTTGATTGGTCTCTTGGCTCTCTTGCGGATATTTGTGTGCAGGTGCGAGATCGCTAATATAACGAGCATTACCGAACATGTCATATGTTCACATAATGTATATAATCAAATTCTCCGAAACAGAAGGCCGTAGCTGGGATATTCGAAGTCGCAAAGTTATGCTAGTTAAGACCTTTTGGTTATCAGATTTCGATGTACAGTCGAGGGAATAGTGTGAGAAACGAGACTGAAGGCGCCTAGGCTGGAATACAGCATCAGTTAAACTCCAGGAGAGAGAACGAGAAAGAGAATAAGAAAAAGAGAATGTCGTATGACCCTCGAAGTTGGCGGCTCCAGCTGAGAGAGCATCCGATAGGAGCTACCGGCAACGCATATAAACATATACGATGTGAATAAGATATACGCAGATTTTTTATTCTTGTTTTTGTTGTGTAGAACACAACATTGTGTATTTGCAATTAATTGAATGATTTTTTATTTGAAATTAATAGGTTTTAATGTATTTGACTATTAAGGCGAGCAACCACTTTAGATGCTTTAAAAAATATTTTTTTTTTTTAATTTCATAAATCGTTCGCAAAATATCTTAAGAATACACCCTGAAAAATTCAAAACGATATTCGGATTCCTTCTAACGGTATGTATATAAATGATAAAGACTCTCCGCTCGACTCCCAAACGCGCTAAAACTTTAAACGTGTTTTTCTCGAAACGACATTTTTTCAATTTGCGGGAATCATAACTCAATAAATAATTAATGGATCATCCTCAAATTTGGAACACGTTTACATAATATGAATTATTAAAACATGAACCTAAAGTTGGAAAAATTAAAATGTTTAAAACATATTTATTATTGCAAAATGCCGGGAAAAAAATGCTCAAAATCGATCATTTTTTTTCAAACACGTTCCAATATTCAATTCTCAATTTTTTTTTCAAAATTTAGGTTCTTAAAAAACATCTCAAGAATGTATAAGAATTTGTTGAACTATTTCAGATGCGAATTGTGAGCTGCACAATTCCTGCAAATCGACAACGACGATGAGGACACGCCAAGGGACACAGCGGATTACACCTTAATTAATGCATGAAATAACTTGAAAAAATTACCAGAGATATATGAAAATATGAATAAATTATTGTCAGAGTTGCGGAAATTTCTGTTTTTTTTTCACAGTAGAAAAAAAATCTAGAAAATCATCTAATTTTCGGTCTCCTAAAGTGGTTGCTCGTCTGAATGCCTTTATAGTTTCGACTTATTTGATGACTTTTTGTGAAGTTTAACCCTAGACCTCCACTATCCATTTTTTCCAATGTATAAATCCCACACCGGGGTAAATAATTACCCCAACCTTCTCTTTAGCATAAAATGTTCCTCGTATGCGATAATAAGGTTGTATACCATTCTCTTTGTTTTTTGATAACGAAGAGAATAGTGTGTGATAAAGTCTCATTTTGTAAATATTTCATGGTGAAAACTCTATAAAACGGAAGGAATGGTTTTAAAAAATTGATTCGGGAAGAAAATTTGACATTTTCGTAAAGTGACTAATTACCCCGTTGCGGGATTCTAGGGTTGAGGACTAAAACCACTGTAACGGCCTCAAAAAATGCCTTTTTTCGACAATTTTTTTCGGGTGGAAGGAAAGGTAATAGAATAATAATATTCGGGGGAGTTATTAAGCGTATATTTAACTGTACAACAAAAAATTATAATTGAAAAATATTTAAAAATGGCGACACCAGAGCCATTCCCGCGAAGCTTGTTGAATTCGAGGCGCTCTGCGGCACGCAGTGTAACTGGTACAATTGTTGATCTGGAATAAAAAAAAATACTTAATCTAAACACTCATATAGCTAGTGAAGTACGTAGGGGATTTTGAAAATATTCATTTTTGTATAATAGGCGAGTGTTTGAATGAAGAGGTTCAATTTTTGACAGAGAAAAGGGGTAATTATTTGTTGATAAAAAATGTTTAAATGAACTTATCAAAAATTCCGTACATATTTCACTTCGAAATGTTATTTTTAAGATATTGTCAAAAACTTAAATGAAAAGAATGAAAATTATTGGAGTTATGCTGCATGCCGTTTTGAAAAATCGTGTTTCGAGAAAAACGCGTTTAAAGTTTTGAAACGTGGTACTGAACTGACCGACGCGCCCGGGAAAGAGCCCGAAATTTCAATGAAATTTTTTTTTTTCCGGTATAAACCTTTTTGCCTCATATTCAAGAGGGTTCAAAGTATATTTTAAGGCGGTCGTCTAGTGTATCAGGTCGAAAAAATCGATTTTTTTCATAAATCACATCTAAAACATGTGTAGAAGACGTGGGTAAAAGGATTTTTCGAAATTCGAAGCCGTTGAAAAGTTACACCCGTAAACCGGAGCAGGTATACAAAGCGCGCGATTATATACAATAACTTTCAAACGCGTTTTTCTCAAAACACGATTTTTTCAAACTGCTGCCATGATATCTCAAAAACTAGTTAATTGATTCTGCTCAAATTTATACAGCATCTTTAGTACATATATAACTACAAGTTGAACTAAAATAATTAAGATTGCTTCGTTAGTTTTCTTTTTACCAGCTAAATAGACCCCAAAAAAAAGTGCGAAAAATTGAATTTATTTTCTAAAGCGTAAAAAAAAAATATTTTTTGGAATTCTGACTTTATTTTAGTTCCATGTAGAGCCTCAAGTCTCACAATTGGAATGGCGTTTGATTTTTTGATTTCAGATAAGCAGAACGGCCGGAATCATGGCAGCAGTGGAGCACCTCTTTTTTTTTATGTGTTCCTGTTGGGCGGTGTATCTCCGATTATATTCAATACATTGACTTCAAAAAATTCACTAAGTTTGTTTAAATATTAATAAAAATGATATACAATTTATAAATTATTTTATTTTAATGGTTTGTCAAAAAAAAATTCCCAAAAAAGCATTAAAAAAACAGCCTTCACACTAGACGACCGCGTTAAGCCAATAAAAAAAAATCGATTTTTCGAAAATTCTACAGTCGTTTTACCCGTTAAACATAATTTTTGGCCAGGCGTGAATTGGTATTTTTTATGAGATTCTGATTTATTAGATAAATTTTTGTGGGGCTCTCTTATAATTTTTTATGATATTTGAAGTGGATGAGAGAAATTTTGTCCTATACGTTCTACGAAAATGGACTTGTTTCAATTTTTTTACAGCATGTGTGTCGTTTTTTTGTACAAATTTTTGCTGTTTGATAACTCGAAGAAATACAGAAGGTGAAGAGAAAGCGGAGATTGCGGAAAAAGAGAAAATAGGAAAAGGAGCGATGAGAGAAAGGTCGAAAGGTAAGGAAAGCGAGAAAGTATGTGACAGAGAGAGCGAGGCAGAGACGGTGAGAAGAAAAGTATGAAAGGAATTTGAGAAAGAGATGAATTATGGTTAATGATAAATAAGTGAGAACGATTAGAGATCGTTCGTAATGACATGAAAAGAAAAAGGGAGGAAAACGAAGGACATTTTTGTTAAAATGTATATTCGTATCTATGGTGTGGTGCATACGCACACTGTCCTTTCGGTTCTCTCCTGTTCGTACAAAACGCCATTGCTATACCGGTAAATAAATTTTCATCCACATAAGTTTATATCCGACCTGGCGGACTGTTGCTGCTGTGGTACAAGCTCTTTACTACTCGTTGGAAAAGCATGAGAGAAAGAGAGGGGAGGGAGAAGGAAGGAGAGTATAGTGTTATACGCGGTGAGAGGATCGTGGGAAATGCGGTAATGCGTCGGCAGGGCATAAGTCATCCCTTGCTGTAGCGCTCTCGTTCTCCATCTCTATTTCTCTTTCCCTCTTTCTCTGTCTACAACCTTCTCTCGGTCTGTATATTCACCTCTTTCTCACTTCTACTTTATCCCTCGTCTGATACTTTGCGGCGTGTTACGTGTGTGTTTACTCTTTCTCTCTCTCTCTCTCTCTCTCTCTCTCTCTCTCTCTCTCTCTCTCTCACTCACTCTTTTCCTCTCATTCCCTCTCTGGATTCTCGTGTGTAATGTGTATTATCGTATAGCTACAAATAGCTTTGTAACCCTCTTACAGACTCGTTAAAATACGCACGTTTAATAACGAACATATACACGAGACATTTTAACGAATCCAACGTGACCAACATGATTTCACAAAAATCCAACTAATATCGAAATACCGAAATATTAGTCTCATTAAGAATAATGACGACAAAGCGATACGAAATTGTGTACAATTTATTGAAGAGCAAATTTATTTCTGCACCGATAATCCTCAATGTTTTTATTTATTGTTGTATTACATTTTTTCTCTTGGAGGAGGGGGGGGGGGGGCGGGGGAAACAAACAAAAATGCATGCACTAATGAGCTTTATTCAAGACAGTCACAAAATACTACGAAATTAATGTCGATAGTTTCTTTTAACTTCCAAACGCCGTGCTCTTTAAGATCGCCATTCGGTGAGTTTCGTACAAAAAAGGAGAACCCTTTGTTTCTGCAACAGGAGCATAAAAATCGCACGTTTCTTGAGACGTTGTATAACGTCTTGTGCTCAAAGAAAAATGTTGAAATTGGAATGGGTTGTGGTAAAAGTATAAATCCTCTCGTCCGTTCCGTTCAATCAGACTTTATATGTTGCACACATGTACGGATACGATTGTCCAAGAGCTAAGCTATTATATATGTGGGTATCTATGAACAAATACGGTTATATGTGAGGCGTACAGTTAGGGTGAAGAAGACAGTACATATGTATTGTTCTATCGTATCCTATAAAATAACATATATATATATATATATATATATATACGTATGTACATATACGTACAGCAAAAGCATCCTCGTCGGTCTTCACCGGTCCTCCTACATCCCTCGGTGGCGTCGGGCTTAACCCTCTGGGGGGTTGTTGGTTCGTCAAGGAGGCTAGGTTAAGCGTTGCTAGCGGAAGTGCGGCAAGACGCCGCGAGAGAGAACGGACCTTCTCTCGCTTTTGAGCCTGTGTATTAGTGTGCAAGAAGCCTCTGTCCTATATATAAACGTACACACGTGATCTATAGATATATTGAAATAAAGAGTAAGCAGAGGGTTGGGATGGATGTACCAGAAGAGAAAGAGAAATTGTAGAGAGCAAGAAAGGGACAGAGAGAGAGAGAGAGAGAAAGAGAGAGAGGGAAATAGCGATTAAATGGAAGGACGAGGAGGAAGAAAGATGAAAGGATAGGGTGAGCGACGTGCGGTAGCCGAAGAGACGCTGTAGAACGAAGAGAGGGATGTGAGGATGGGTTTTACCAGAGGGTTACGTTGAAGGTTCGGCGAGGCGCGAGGAGGAGTAGAAGAAGGAGAAGGACGACGAGGACGATGACGACGAGGGTTGAAACTCAAGATATGCACTTGTATGTATATATATGTACACACACATATATATCTTTTTAGATGTATATACACGGCCTCGACCGTGGGGGTAGTTGGGGGTGAGTCTACAGAGGAAGGCAGAGCAAGACCACCGCCTCACCTCGCCTCTTTGCTACGCCACGCCTCGCCTCACAATGCACCGGATTAGCGATTGTATTGATCCGCCCTCGCTAGTTCCTAGACCCCCTTCTTACACCTCGACACATGAAAGAGCGAAAGAGAAAGAGAGAAAGAGAGAGAGAGAGAGAGAGAGAGAGAGAGAGAGAAGACACACATTTTGGTCGGTTCGTATATTCTCCATCGTCCTTGCCGATTCAACCCTCTCCTCCTTCCAAACCCTCGTTCAAGCTTTCTTATCCTCTCTCTCTCTCTTTCTCTGATCTTCCTCATTCGACTCCGACACACTCTCCAACCAGATTACATCAATCCTTTTCACCCAACACAATTAAACAGGATGCTGCGCTGATTTTCAAATTCCAGGATGAATAGGATTTAGCTCGTTTACAAAAATGGACCGATGCACGATCTCATAATTCTCGAATAAATGCTGCAAGTTAAGAATTCTAAAACTTTTGCCGGATAGTAAAACATTCTTCAAGGGTTCTTCTTCCTTTACGGTTTATTTTTCTAAATGTCAGCAAACAGTGTTGACTCGGTGAATTATTTTCTTCAACGAATTTCAACGCACTCCAATTACTTTCCTTGGGTATTGGATGAGATACCGCCAGGCCGGAAACCACCCTTCACTCCCTATGCCAGTGTAATTACGTAATTGAATGAAGAGACGAGGAAAAAGAAAGAAAGCAAAGAAATTGCAGTTTCGTATATATATATCTCAGGGTGTTTAAAAAAATATTGATATTTTATTTTCTTAGGACTACCATAAAACATGTTGGTACGTTATAAAAAAGTAATTTTCTCAAAATTTGGTTGCTTTAAAGAAATTTCTAGATAGGGATTAAGCGACACTTCGATTTTTTTCGCAATTTCGGCCGAAAATCATGATGTAAAAATTCCGATTTTTCTCGGTGTTGTAACAAATTAAGTTTATTCTTTATGAAAAAGTACTTTTCTAAAATTTGCGTTTTTTAAAACAATTTTTAGGGGCTGCTCAAGTGACACGAAAAAAAAAAACAATATGGAAAAGTCGCCTGAGAAACCGCTAAACATTTTTTCAGAGGATTCCTATTTTGGGAGAATTACTTTTCCATCAAGTACTAACATCTTTTGTTGCAATATTAAAAATCTACATTTTTTCATATCATGATTTCCGGCCAAAATTGCAAAAAGAAAAAATACTGAAAAGGAGTTTGAGCTCTATCAATTTTTTTTTTAAAGCACCCAAATTTAGAGAAAATTATTTTTTTTAATAACGTATTAACATTTTTCATCGTTGTACTAAGAAAAAAAATCAATTTTTTTCCATCACCCTATTAAATTGTACATGTGCAGCAAAGTCTCTGTAAATCTTTGAGCTCGCTGCCTATCTATAACTACTCTATTGCAATCTTAGAGTTCTTGTTGATATAAAAAAACAAACAACGTTCTCGAACTTCAGGAATGAAGGATGTTTCTGGACATGAGAGATGGCTTGCTTTTCTTAAGGTTCTATTTGAGCCCTTCGATCTGAGCAGTACGAATTTTGTCAACGTGAAAAATGCATTCGACTGGTACTTATGCATTTACATATTCATAAATCATTTCCATGAATCTATTTACAAAAAAATGTAGACCGTGGAATTTATCAGTAGATCAGATGCCACAAAAACTTATTGAAATTTATGTGATCTCCATGAATAACACTGCAAGTATGCCATGTCGTAAATTTATTACTAGTTCTTCTTTATGCAAGAACAACGTTTCTCGAATAAAGTAGAGACTTAATAACCTTGACAGGAAATACTCAAGTGTATACACGTCCATTAAGAGAGGGAAAGGGAAGAAGAGGGCTCCAAGGAGTGAGCACTCTCAGGGATTGAGAGTGTAAGAGCTAGAGAAAGAGAGAGGGAGAGAGAGTAGGAAAATCGAGTCTGTGCTCTGACGAGATGCGTCGTGGCCATTTTGCCTGTGAGGGGTCGAAACTATAGCGAAGCGTGATTGCCAATGGCGTTGGTTGGATTCGACGTTGTGGAGGGATGGTGGTGGCGGCCGTCGGTCGCAAAGTTGCGCGTCTAGGGTCGATGGAAGGGACACGGGAGAAGGACGAAATGTATAGGGCACGAGGAGACACACAAACGTACATACACAAAACCAGAGAACCAGCCAGGCAGTCGGCAGGGTGAGCAATACATAGTGAGCTGTACAAGGGGTACAAATGTGGGGGGTTTGGTCTGATGGTGGCGCCTCGTCAAAGAAAGAGAGAGCAAGAGAGAGAGAGAGAGAGAGAGAGAGAGAGAGAGAGAGAGAGAGAGAGAGAGAGAGAGAAAGGGTGGCTACTAACGGAAGAACGCTTGAGAACCTTCTAGTCAAGTAAGTATATCCGTGTATACGTGGGCCGGCCCTTTTCTCAAAGTCGAGATGGCGGCTCTCCTTCACATCCTATCTGCTGCAAAGGATGTTGTTGATGTATATATGTGAGGGGGGGATTTGAAGGAGGAAGGGCAAAAGGGAAAATTGTACATAGGAAAAGAAAGAGGTCAACTTCGTTGAGGAAAAGTGTTAAAGAAAAGGTAGAATGTGAGGAAAGAGGAAGAACTATAGGACGAATAAGATGAGAACGTTAGGAGGCTGGCTATAGTCGAGAAAAAAGAAAGATGGATGACAATCGAGCGAACACCATTTTTACGAAGGATAAGAAGCATTCCCACTTGTATTCTTGAGCCGAAGGCATTTTTTTTCCTTTTTTTTTTAATTTTTCATAGTTTAGCTTGAGTCACGGTATATAAAAGATTCAAGAAATTGAAGGATAGATAAACTGTGTTGCAGGAAAGGAGGGTGTAACGGGAGAGGAATTGCCAAAAGGGGATATATGCGGATGGAGGAATACGTAAGGGGTTTTTGCGTTGCTGGTTAGGACACACGCGGCTATATTCGTCCCACACTCATTTATATAAGTATTCGTCTGCTTTTGCATGTATACAAAAATGCATGTACTTACACTTTTACAGCTCGAACGATCCTCTTCTTCCATCTAGGCGGACCGCCATGTCTCCGTGTCTCGTTTAGTCAACGTCGAAGACCGACTTACCAAGTCTCTCTCTCTCTCTCTCTCTCTCTCTCTCTCTCTCTCTCTTTTTCTTTCCCTCTTCCTTCGCTGCAGCGTGTCTTCTATTTCGATCCTATCCAGCGTGTATATACATCCTCCGGCATGTACGTATATAATATATATATGTATATATATATATATATATATATATATATATATATATATGTATGTATTATATATCGTATATGTATATATACTACCTAACCTTACAGCAAGCAACCGTCGGTGGTAGCTCTTCTCTCTCCGTGCGCCAGCACCATTTTTCCTTCCATCGGGTTCTTTTTGCTCGAGCTGCGCGCCGCCAGATAAGGTATCTCCGTTTCGTCATCCGGCCAGCGAGGTCGTGCACCACTAGCTAGAGCTACTAGAAACAGGGTTTTCTACCCAACCAACACCACCGTCAAACCCTACTACCATTTACTCCTGTCAAGTCTATACATATACCAGGACCAAAGGTTTCTGGATCAGTCACCGTGTACGCTTCGACTGCCAAGAGTCAAAATGTCCTTTTCCCCATTAGCTTTCAACATATATTTACATTACCTACGCCCTTCTTACTTTCATCAAGTTGATACAGGTTTCCTGTCGATCCACACAGCCCTAACACAGTCTCGCTCCTGATGGACCACCATCCCTACTATATAAATATATTTCTATACGATGCAACTAACATCCCCAAGAAGAGGCTACTCCTCTTCTTCATCTCCTCTTCCTACTCTTCTCCCATGAGAAAATGCTTTGGTTCTCCAAGCGTAATGGTGATTCCCTAAAGCCTCCTCCGGATCCTATTTCTCCTCTCATCTCGCATTCCTCAAATTCTCCTCTTTCTCGTCATCCCTTGCTCACGTATTCTCCATTCCACAAATCGTGCTTCCAAAAGGCTCTTCTTAACGAGAACCTGTGTTTTAGTCACGAGTATACGAATTCATTTTTCGTTTAAATTTCCTCGAGTGCACCTACCCGAACAGCGCTTTTCGTCTCCCAAATTTTCATTTATTTCTCCTGTCAATTATTTCGTTTCTACAAATGGCAATAGAGCCAATTTAGCTTATTAGTTTAAGGGATTTATTAATCAAAGGGAGAGACAGTGAGTTCAAAGCCAGTTTTTTCTCATTGGAAGTATTTTTTTCATGCTTGATAAATAAATGGAATTTTCAACTCACTTAAAGAAACAAAAAAACTGTTAAGAGTTAAAAATATAAGGTTATGATCGCAGGGTGGAAGATATTGGAGAATCTATTTGATCAAGATTGATCCTAATGAATAAGCTTACGTCATTTGGACGCAACAATTTCCATTTTTTTTTGAAACAACCTCCGAAAAAAAATCTCTTTACTCAAATGACAAGGGTATCGTCGAGCTTTTATGTTTCGAATCGTTTCTGCTTTGCATGCATATAAACCCTTTGGATTGACGTCGCAATCGATTCACGGTGTGATCACTTTTGAAAGCGATAAAATGGATTTTACGAGGAGAGGATCGGCCTTGAGAAACAAGTAGAGTACTAGTTGAAATTTCTTTATACATATACGTATATACTCGATGTGCACAGATGTAATGGCTATTAGAGTGTCTACCATGGCAGACAGTGAACGAACAATAGGCATTATAACTCTCCTTGGTTATCTCAAGCAAGGGTATAATATAAAACGCCCCAAACCCCCGTGTGCGAAAGACGGGACGCCGATCTATTCGAGCGAATAACACGAATGGAAATTTTCATGGCTTATATAACGCGAGGCATGGCGGTGGTAAAGGCGATGTGAGATTTTCACGTTTCTGGATATATGGACGGACGAAACGAGGGTTAGACGTTAATAAATATATATCTATATCGTACATATATATGCACACCAAATTTAGATTAAAATTATAACTATATACGTCGCTAGTCTGCGTCCTTACGAAATGAGAAAGATAGAGGAAGAGAGAGAGAGAGAGAGAGAGAGAGAGATGGTTGGGTTCTCTTATCAATTTATAGTTAGTTGCGTCTCGTGACCCATTAATCGAGCCGTCGCGGTCGATGCTCACCGATGACGGAAGGTAGACGAGACTCGAAACTGCTCAACGATATATTATCCTGCGGTATAATACCTACGGGATATTTCATACGAATTGGGTCACCGAAAAAAATCCTTCCGATTCACTATTTAATAAAATTGACCTTATTTACAGCTGGTTCAGGGGAATTAACATTTCTTGACTGTTAATTATTTCTTATAGGAAGAAAAATGGCATGTATTTTTAAATTTGATATTTTTTTTTTCGAAAAGTTCATGTAGTGTCTTCATTTTAGGCAATATCTTTTTTTTTTTGAAAATTTGTTGCTTAGTTCGGGGATGAAAGTTTAATGATTATTTCGGTGTAAACTTGTAGTTGGGCAGCCCTGATTTTGGGCTGTTTTTTGATAAAATCTGAGATGAAAACCCCATGTATATATATATCGCTTTGACATACAAAAATATATATATGTGGTACACAGAGTCTGGTCCGTCCATCGCCATTTCGTTCTGGTTTTACTGCCGTCTGCGGATCTAGTTTACGATCGCAAAACTAAACTCTGTATTAATTTCATGAAAACACACGTAAAATCAACCCCTTTCCTGCACCTTTATCCCGTAACACGAGGCCAGTGAGCTAAATTCCTGTGGTTGGTGCAGTCTGTTCTCTCCTTCCCTTAGTCCCGTTTCCTGTCTTCTCACACCTTCCTTGTTGTGTAGCTTTTCTCGCTTTACGTCTGTTTTTTTTTCTTTTTCAAATTTTATTACGAATCCTCTTTTCCCTAAAATGTGGGTGTCTGCATCGCCTGGTGTCTGCTTTCCTCGCTCGTTAAACTTTAATCACTCGAAATTGGATTTTCCTAGTGTGTTATGTCAATGTACGACACAATTCCGGAATAAAATATTTTTTTACACGAATCATCATGTGATATAAGAGCAAAGCGTTTCTTCGAGTATTTCAATAAGCAACAATCGTGAAAAGATTATTTTTCGTAATAACTCGTTGATTCAAAAGCCCTATTTAACCCTCAATTCGTAATCTTCGTTCCAACGCGGGCTACCTTCGTAATCGATAAATTTGCAAACTGAATTCTTGTTGGCCCGAAATGTTATGTACAATTTTACATGGCTGCCAAGGGATTCGGGAGAGTCGGAGAATGGGCGGAAAAGAGGATGACTGGCTGAGAGGGGTAAGGGTAGTCGCGTGCGTGCGTGTCAGATGGACGATGAGAAAGAGCTCTTCGGGTGCATTCGTGTGGTGAATTTCGTGGGTGTCGGAGTTTTGTGGAGGAAGAGGGTGGAACAAGGTAGGAGAAAAGGGTTGAGTCTAGGAGGGTGAGTGTTTGAGAGGGTTGGGAAGATGGGGGTCGCGGACGAACTCACGCGGTGCAGGAAGTGGAGGAGGGGGAGGATTCTCGGGTGAAGGACGAGGATTGCCTACAATGGTGAATAAAAAAAAACTTGCACAGAGTAGATCGTTGGTGGGTCCCAACTCTCATTGCTTGTTCTCGAGCTTTATACGTACACGTATCGACGACGAAAGTTTTAGTAGTAGTAATACGAGTGGGAATCGTAAAACAGAGAGAAAAGAACAACGGAAAAACGAAGAGAAGAGAAGAGAGGTGAGGAAGGGGTTAAAAATTCCATACGAAGAACGAGACGAGAGAAGAATAGGAAGGAAGGGAATAGGAAGGAGGGTGGACAGAGATGCAGGGGAAGGTTTACGAGTTTGGTGTCTTCGTGTCCATCCCCATACGTACATGCGTGCTACTCTGTATTCGTATTATATATAGACACGAATGGCTGGCAGTTATAGCCAAACGAACAAGGCTGCGAAAGAAATACGGAGAAGCGAGGAAAGCGATGGAACGAGGAAAAGAAAAAGAACGAAAAAACAAAAGAGCGCGAGGAAGGAAAACCGTTGCTATGTTGGTGAACAACGAAGTAAGCGCAAAAGAAAAACGAATAGGTTAGAGCAAGACGAAAGTATGCGTTCTGGAAGGTCGTATCAACCAAGCGAATCGGTGTGAGCAGGCAGATATAAGGGAGGTTATAACAGAGAGGATTGGGGTATCGCCTATAGCAGTCCAAACAGGGAGCGGGAGTTTCTATTTTACTTGTATAGGATTTGGTGCGAATTTGGACTACCTCATAAATTTCCGAACTCATCCGCTTTTTATTATCCCTCATACGTGTTAAAAATCTTGTATTTTCCAAACTTTACTTTCGATAAATTAGATTATTCATTATTATATTTCTCGTCATTCTTTCTTTGAATTAATTGATTGAAAATAAAATAGTTCAAATCGTAAGGAATCCTACAATGAACGTTTCCATACACATGCACATTCGTCGAGTCGAGGGGAGAAACTGGGTATAGCGATGGTATGTCGGATTCGTTGAACTTGCTTATACTACTGAAATAGTAAAACCACTCTTCAAGTGTGCGTGATCTACCACGGTACATGTTCGTGGGTGATGCAACACACTCTCATAAAGGGCGGACCAACTGTGTGAAGCGATTTTACCTTGTAGGTATTACACTTGCAGACCTCTACGTAATTCTTCTACATATATATACGACTGAAACGGAATATGAAATTGGGAGAGATTAACAAGGGCGTAAACTTTAGGATTTAACACTTGGAATGTTCTATGTTGTGCTATTTATGTCGTGAGGGATTGATTTCCGTGTGGACTGTGTCCATCTTTCCCAACCTGTATCTGCGACTCTTCCTCTGTATATCTCATTCTACCCTTCTGCATCTCCCTTTATTCCCTCTTTCTGCTTTTCTCTCTTTACTCCGCTCTCCACTTGTATACGTATTTAAGGGTGCGTCGTGCAAAAGATATGTGTGAACGTCGATGAGGATCTCCATGTATATAAATTTCTCTGTGTCCTTCTTCTCCCGTTCTCTCGTCTCGCAATAGTTTCGGAGTATTCGTCGCAACCTCCCTAGTTCCGAAAACCACTGCCCCTTCTCCGCTTCATAACCCTCTCCCACCATTACTGTCTCGTGGTCCAGCAGATATCCAATTCTTCGTCCTCCCTGTCCATCTCTCTTCCTCTCTCTCTCTCTCTCTCTCTCTCTCTCTCTCTCTCTCTCGTCCCTCTTGATCTCCGTTGTGGCCTCTTTCCCTCACGAATCACTCTTCTATGACCTGCACCACCCAATATCTCTCTGCTCCGGCCACCATGTTACGTCCCCTCCAACCCTCTCAATCTACCATCCACTCTTCTCTATCTCTCTTATCCTCAAAAGCTTACAAACAAACGGGCATAAGTTTCAAAATTCAGAGAGCAAACCTACGAGGATTGTGACCTTTTATTCCCTTTCGGTCGATACAAATATATGCGTAGATCAACCCCCTTGTGTCTCTCATTTCTCTCATGTCCATTCTGGCCTACTATATATGTACTTTGTTTCTCTCCATCTCTCTTTGTTTCATTCGAGCAATGCATCGACATGCGAGGGAAGCTCGTAATTTCGCGAGTGTCTGCGTGAACCTCGAGGACGTTTCCCGCCCCTTCAAGTCCTCTTTCTCTTTCCAGTCTGTACGAGGGAGTATATCTCTGGTCCAATTCTCCGAGCTATCTCCTCCGGATTCCCACGCGAAACGTGTCCTTTCGAACTTCCGGCTCACAAGTCCCTCCATATATACGCAGTGTATACAGATTTAACGTTGCACCGAATTCAGAAGGGCGTCTAGTTTGAGCTTTTACACCCTCAGAGCCAGCCCTCCTCAATCGAAACCATTGATGTATTCCTCAAACGTGTCTGTATTAGTGCATTCGTTTCTTCTATCCGTTTTACTCCTCCCATACTCGACATCAACCCTCTCATGTCTCGTCACCAATTCTGGATTCCCACGGAACTTCTCCTGATTCTCGCTCTTATACAGACAAGAGAATCTCCAAAACAAAAGAATAAAAATAAAATAATTGAAGTACGAGAATTTCGATGTAAATTAGAGAAAAAAAGAAACAAGATTTGTTTTGTAAAAAAATTATTAAACTCGGTTGATTTGGCAAGTTGATCGAATGAAATTACGAATTAATTCGTTAGTCAGGATTAGGTTAATAATTTCCTTCATTAAAATTATATATACATTGAAAAAAAATTAAAGTATGGTTAACTACGCGATGAGGTTGGACGAATTTCGTTGCGTCAATAGTCATTTTATTTATTATTTATTATTATAAATTTATTTATAATAATTTATATAAAAATATTTATAATAATATTATTTATTTATTATTATAAATGCGTTTAGTTAATCATCCGGTGGTTGATTCATTGAAAGTCATGTCGTTGAGACAACTACGCTACGATTTTGCCACTAAATTTTAATTTATTTGAGTTGAGTGTATTTCATGTGATACAACCGCAATAAATGGTTACATAAAAAAAAAATAAATAAAACTTGAGACAGAATCGATTAAATTTGAAATAATCACACGGAGATTGAGTTGTATACGGTTCGTCCGTGACTTGATAAAATAATAGCATCGAATCAACTTCTTTGCGAGAATTGAATTCAATGACATCATAGATCAACGGAATATAATTTGTGATTAAGCTAATTACCTAGTAGTAATTTGGATAAAATTTTTTGTTACTATTCCAACAAATAAACCTTTTGCTAAAGCTACTAAAATTTCGTTGCGCAAACAATAAGTTTTGTTTAACATGAATTACATATATTGTAATCGGACAGCCTTATTCCCTGGCTGGATTTCTGGTGTGGCAGAAATCCGCTAGAGGGCCACGGGCGGAGCGCTTTCGCGTAAGCGTCGCACCGTCCGTGTGCCCATAAGGCTCCGATATTGAATCATTAAATAACGATCACTCCGACCGATACTCATCGAGAAAATCCGAACTCTTGTTTTACGAGGTAATAAGGTCTAAGGCCTTATCATCGTACAATTAAAGTACGCTGATATAAAAAGGTTTTGCCGCCTAATAGACGCTCTTACGAGAGAGTAAAAAATCAATCAATCGTATTTACTATTGAAAGCCGCAAAATATGAAATCAGAAATATCAAATAAAAAAATATTCCAAAAAATATATGGGGCATTCCACGCCAAATACGTCCAAATACTTCAAATTCCTACGTCAGACTCTTCCATTCTTTGATTTGGCTGAAAACTTTGTGTTGTATGACCCATTGAATGAAGCTCTTTTGATTTTTTTTCACATTTTTTCGTTCATCCGTCTGCGAGATATGATTTTTTGTCAAAATTCGATGTTTTTTTCTTCAAATGACTGTGACTCTGAAAAATCGATCGAATCAAATTTTTTTTTTAGAAAGGTTGGTTTTTCACTGTACTGTCAGGAAAAAAATACAAAAGCATGGTTAATATTTGTATTCCATATTTTTTATCAATTTAAAACAAAAATCATTGGTTTTAATATGTTTACCCTTTTTAATTTTTTTTTTAATTCGCAAAGAACTGACCAATTATATGATCTTTGAGACCAGTCCTATCGTGGACCAATTTTTCCTTATATTTTGTTCTTATTTTGAAAAAAAAATTCATTTTTTTTTCCAGTCAATTTGGACCAAATCGAATTATCTATTTGATATTTTGTTTCACACCAACATTTCTAATATAAAAAAAATCCTATTTGGTACGAATTGACGAAGAGAAATGAATTTTTTTTTGAAACTAAGAAAAGAAATGAAAAAAATATCTCTCAACGATGGGACTGGTCTCAAAAATAATTTAATTGATCAAGGTTTTTTTTGTGAATTTGTTGAAATAAATCAAAAGTGTCCAACATCTTGAATTTAATGACTTTTTGCTCAAACATTGAAAAAAATATAGCGGACGATTTTCAATCATTATTTCGTAATTTTTTCCAATACTCTGGTAAGAGTATTGACGACCTACATTTCAAAAAAAAGGTCGTTTTGATCTAAATTGACTGGAAAAAAATGATTTTTTTTTTTCAAAATGTAAAAAAAAAGTATAATGAAAAATCTGCCCACGATGGAACTGGTCTCAAAAATCATTTAATTGGTTAAAGTTTTTTTGGGAATTTTTTGAAAAAAATTAAAAAGGGTCAACATCTTAAAACCGATGTTTTTTTGCTTTAAATTGCTTTAAATTGAGAAAAAATATGGAATACAAATATTAATCTTGCTTTCGTATTTTTTTTTCTACGAGTACGGTAAAAAACGAATCTTTCTAAAAAAAAGATCGATTTGGTCGATTTTTCAGAGAGTTACAGTCATTTGAAGAAAAAAAAACATCGAATTTTGAAAAAAAAATCATATCTCACAAGTGTATGGACAAATAAATCTGAAACAAATCAAGAGAGCTTTTTTCAATGGGTTATGCAATACATAAAATTTTCAACTAAATTGAAGAATGGAAGGGTTTGACGTAGGTCGATTTGGCGTGGACTCCTCCATACACATAAAAAAAAATTTCAAATATTTCTTACAGTTGTTTCAAAATCATAATTATTCAGTACAATCACTATACGTTTTAATTACACAATGCAATTCATTCAATCCAAACATGATTGATATAATTGACTGAGGTACTTTTTCCCATTTCTCGAACAATGCGATGATACTGTTTAAAACATTTATTGAATTTTATTCAAAAAATGTTTTGATTCTATTGAATTTTTAAAGTTTTACCTGAAATTCCGGGCGTAGTTGGCTCAACAAAATACCTTCAACTACGAGCGGAGGTTGCGTCAACTACGTCATTGGTTTCGCCGTATCCAACCTCAGGGCATAGTTGAGCCAACTACGTCTCCGTTCTCAACACTATGCCTTTTTTCAGTGTATAATCGTTAATTTTAATCGCAATGCAACATTTTTGGAGCGACGAATTGAATGCATTTGTATTTTAAAAATACGTCAGATCTGCATTTTCTCTTTCTTTTGTAATTATTCATTCGGGGCCGCGAGCACAAACTTGCAAAAAAATTGTAATTAGCGAAAAAATTTTAATCGCTCAAGATCTTGAGACGACTGATACCAGAAAAAAAAGATATTCAATTGTAATACATTTGACTCGATCCTTGAGAAGTCGTTAAATTCGTCACAGAAAGTACATTGCACACGCGACGTCAAAAAGATTTATTTATTTATAAATGCAATTTTTGTTACACGGTGAAATAATTCCAATTAGTCTCGGTGTATATGCACCAGAGGGCGTGTCGAGTGGAGCGAGATTCTTTATTGTCAAAAAGATGACAAATGACGATAGCAGTAGCAAGTCGCGATTATATTCCACGATAATAAATCGACAAGCGAAGAGACGAGACTTTCTGAATATTCATTGCTAAGAAAAGAAAAAATCTGCCAGTTTGTTACAGCAGCGAGACAAAGAGAAAAAAACAAGATATAAAAAATAGTTATACGAGAATGCATCGCGTATCCACGCCTCGTGGACAAATTTGTCAGTATTTTTTTCTCGCCTCATTTGACCAATGTTTAACGAAGTAGTCTCTTCACTATCAAGTTTAGCGAACAACTGAGAGAAACAAAATAAAGAAAAGAATCAACGTGGAAAAAGTTGGCTTGTAGTACGTTATGCTTTCGTATAAACGGAACGAAGTCTCCGTAACTCGTAAAAGTTCATTCTTGTAGTAACACAGTATACATATTTGTAACATTATGATGTATGGGATTGTCCGAGTGCGGAGCAAGATTTTCTGAACAGTAGACTTTTTTTCAATCCATTTAATTAACGCAAAAAAATAATAATATCTTTACGAAATTTATTTTTTGGAGCTCTTTTTTGACTGAAAAAAATCTTCGACTTCATGTATAAAATCCTGTTGATAAAAATATGCCGGGTTCAATAGTGTCGATTGAATTTCTCATTCTTTGAATTTCAGTCAATATTGAAAATTGTCTTTGTTAATTTTTTGGTACAGAATATTAAGAACGAAATCATGGAGACTAAGGGGATTACTGGGCTGTGAAATTGAGGTGGAATTTTTCATGGATAAAATAAAGTATATGTATACAGCCTTGTGCAAAAGTATTAGGCACCCTGCAGCTGTTTGATTTGCACAAAAAGTTGAAGATCGGTGAATTTGAGCCATCCTAGATGAAGGGCTGATAATTTTTGTAGTTACACATAAATATGGGATGAATTGATATTTTAAATTTGAACGCTATTTACCATTTAGTTTGGTAGTAATTAATTCGTAAACATCGACTGTTTCCAGACACTTATTCCTACGAGGATAAAAAAATCGTATGCAAGTCAAGACTTATTGAATTTTTACATTTGGTATTTCCAAGATCTCGTAATAAAAAAATGATCACTGTATTCCGCGAATATTCCTGAATATAATAGTGCTTGGGTTTTTGGATGTTACCGTTAAAAATCGACTGAAAAATAAAAAAAATATTCGTTGTAAAATGATTGAGATTTCCTTCAGACGTGACAGTTTGCCAATTTGACTGTTTTTCTTTCTTGTTCTCGAATGTTTTTACCGTATTTAATAAATATCGATAGAATTAATGGTGATAGGTAAACTGGAAAATCTCTGCCTTTGCGTAATTTCTTTGTGTAAATACACTATGTAGGTTGTAAACAAACCTGACAGTTTCGGCAGCCGACAGTAACGGCCATGACACGTTTTACAATCCATTGCGTTCGTCAAATTTCAATTATTAAATATTTATTGAACAATAAAATCGTATAAAAATATCCATTCTCCGCTGTTTATATTTCAAAAATAATAAAATCATAATTTCAAAGTCAATTTTGCATTTGCAAACTTTGGTCTACAATAGATACTGCAAAGATCACGTAGCCGTCACCGATCTACCTTACACGATTTTAAAGCAGACAATTTTAACTTCATTTTGCTTTTTTTTTTTGATTAATTTAGGCAATTTTTTTGCGCCCGGTACGTATCTTTGAAAATGGCTATTTTTCGCGATTTTCTCACCTTAATAAATCAGGTGCTAGGCTCCTAAATGTTAGTAAACTGACTTTTTGATCAGGAAACCTTAAAGAGGATATCTCTAGCTTCAATTTGGTTTTTGGAAAAAAAATGCGATTTTTTTTCGCGAAGTTATTTAGTTTTTTTTTTTCAAAAAAAGGCAAGTTTTTGAAAAGTTGGCGTATCTCAAAAATTATGGAGTTTGAAATATTTTGTGTGAGAGGTAAAAAGCTGCATTTTGTTATTTTCGATTCACCAAAATTTTTTCAGATTGTTTCTTCAAAATTTTTTTGTATCATTTTTCTTGGTTTATATTCAACGACTCGTCTCATTAATTTATTGGCGTAACTTAAGAATTAAAAGGTTTTAAAAAAGTCGTCATAGGATACGTGTGAATATTTGTACCTCGTTATCTTTTATATTATTGTCTAATAAAAAAAAAATCGATTTACAATTCTGAAAAAATTCTAAAACGATAAAAATTCAATAATCTACCTTTTTGTCGTCATGATATTTTGATTAAAACCTCTTTATTCTTAAGTTACGCCAATAAATTAATGAGACGAGTCGTTGATTATTAACCAGGAATAATGATACAAAAAAATTGTGAAGAAACAATCTGAAAAAATTTTAGTGAATCGAAAATAACAAAATGCAACTTTTTACCTCTCACACAAAATATTTCAAACCCCATGATTTTCGAGATACGCCAACTTTTCAGAAACTTGCCTTTTTCGGAATAAACTAAATAACTTCGCGAAAACAAATCGCGTTATTTTTTCCAAAAACTAAATTGAAGCTAGAGATATCCTCTTTAAGGTTTTCTGACCAAAAAGTCAATTTACTAACTTTTAGGAGCCTAGCACCTGATTTATTAAGGTGAGAAAATCGCGAAAAATAGCAATTTTCAAAGATACGTACCGGGTGCAAAAAAAATCGCATAAATTAATCAAAAAAAGCAAAATGAAGCAGGAGTTGTCTGCTTTAAAATTTCGTTTATTAAATTGAGTTATGATTCTTTTTGACCGAGATATTTAACTTTTTGTGCGGATCAAACAGCTGCAGGGTGCCTAATACTTTTGAACAAGGCTGTATATTGCACGAGGTAGCTGTAGGCAAAACAATATTACGCATATCAATGGCGGATGAGAAGAGAAGCTAGGCATAACCTGCCTCGTCCTTTTTGGTTGGTCGTCGTCGAGGTCGGTTCATTTGAATTTCAAAACTTTAAATGCAAGCCTGTACGTATAAGATAAAACAGCAACGATATACCGTTTTAATAAAGCTACGAAATGGGGGATGGAAGAGAAGGGGTGGGATATGTGAGGAAAGAGGGTGAAACAGCGAGACGGATGATTACGTACGATGTCCACACATGGCGAGTGAAAGATAGTGAGAGCATGGGAGAGAATGAGACCGAGAGAGAGAGAGAGAGAGAGAGAGAGAGAGAGAGAGAGAGAGAGAGAGAGAGAGAGAGAGAAAGAGTAGAAGGGAGAGGGAAAGCCTCTCGCAGAATGATGACGTTGCACGAACTTTGTGAATGTAATCAGCTGTGCACTGGGCCATGAAAAAAAGAATTACACTCTCTCGTTTATAGAAGGAAGTTTTTCCTTCTCTCTTTCTTTTTTTCTCTCTCTCTCCCTCTCTTTCTCGGTCAGGAATATCGAGTGGTTTTTCGAGAATGAAACACGAGGCCCCTTCACGAGAAGGCGTCGTTCTTTCACTCCTCATACGCCCCAGATATTTTTAATAAAATATTCCTTGTTAATGTCTCGGTTCACCATCATAAATCATTTAATCATTTCTTCCTCCAATCTTCTCGCTAACTTTTAACAAACAATAGATTCTCATTTTTTATTTATGCGTAGAGAGAAAATGGTGCAAGATTAATGTACTCAGAAAAGTAGTTATTGACTGAAGCTGTCGCTAAAAGATTTTATCTATTTCTTCATTTATATTTTTTGATTACAGTTCCGGATTGTGATTTGAAACTTAATTCTGAGTAAATTTCAGTAATTTTTTTGCTTTAATAATGGATTTCTTTTCATTAAATTTTATTTTGTAGGTTTGTAATAAATTTTGAAAAATATATAAAGTATATAAAAAAATATGTTAAGAAGACATGCAATTTCTGGGTTGAAACTGTGGATAAAACGAACGTTAAATGCATTTCCTTTTTAGATAAAAAAATACTGAAAACAGCCTTGGATCTTGATCGATCTTGTTTTTAAGTCTTTCCATGACCCTGGGGAAGAACCTTATGGTGGTAAGAAAGAAGGCGAGCTATATTTCAAAGTTACCCAACTTCGTACCTAACTGTGTCGTAGCAAGACTCATCCCTGACCTACCCCAAAGAGATAAACCAGCTTGATGGCCGGAAGGATTCGGAGTTTTCTCTTCCCCTCTCGCCCTTTATCGTTAGTAGAGCAAAAGGGTAGTGAAGTTTGTGGGAGAGGTGAGATTTGCGAATAGGTGCTTTAAGAATTTTGTACAAAGATATTCCGATGAAAAATCGTGATCAAAAGAGGTTTGGAAATAATAATGAATAAATTATGTTTAGCTTCATTACGATTTCCCCTCACAATTCGGCACTTTTTTTATTTCTGCTTTCGAATCTCGTGATAAGTAAGAAGGAAAAAGTGCTAGTAGAGAAAAAAGTGGCATCATTGCCATCGATCGATACACACTTCTATTCGCACTTTTCTCGTTATCCTCATATTGAAGATTCTTTCCTTCGTCGCTCGCATCCTCGCAGGCAAAAGAAGAAAGTTTTTAATCTCCCTTTCATTATTCTCCTGGCTTAAAACCCTCTCGTTTCCTCAGATATAGGCGTCTAAAGTTGTAGGAGAGAGTGAGATAAATAAACCAAGAGACAGAGAGTAAGAAAGAGAGAGAAGGCAAAAGATATTCGAAGGATGATGCAGCAGCGACGAGGGACCCTGAGAGCCCCACCGCAGGAGTGCTTTTCCTAGACCTTTTCGAAACTCCCCTCACTTGTTTTCCCCCCTTGCCCTCGGTTAGACAGGGTGGATGGTCGCGAGTTTACGGCCCGTATCCCGTCTCGGGAGTACAACGCAAGGCTATATACATGAGCCATAGTAAAAGGGGAAAATGCAGTGGAGAACAGACGAGAAAGAAAGAGAAATACAGAGAAAGAGAGAAAGAGCGAGTGAGAGAGGGAGAGATTGCTCTCGCGAGTACGATGTTTGTGAGCGGTACGTGGCGTGGCATTAACGGCCTCATGGCAGTAAATTCTGGATTGTGTTGGTGGGCAATGGACGTTTTCATCTCAACCCTATACGACACGTCGGTGTGAGGTGCGTCTAGACCGGTTAGAGACTGCGTCCGTCCTCGCGAAATCTCCCGTTAACCTTCCACCCTTCATATTCATCCCTTCCTTCTGACTTCAACTGTATATATATCCACTGTTATCAAACAGAGGGATGAGGGATGTAACTTATGGTATTTCTCTCATTACATCGTAGAGTTTCAAGAGTTGGTTAGCAGTCAATATATACGTGTGTTTGTACGTATCGAGAGTTATGTTGAACAAAATAGCTTAGCTGACGTGATTTATTGTGGGATACACTTTGAGAGTATAGGTTATCCGATTTTAGGACTGGATTACACCCCATTGTGTACAGGTAGTCGGTATTTGGAGTTCGTTAAATTTTGCTGGATCCGCGATAACATCATATTTGAGCTTTACAACCCCTTAGTTTCATCCCTCCTCGTTACAGAGTCCATATTTTTTGTGGTTTCTGTACTTTTATATCGTGGGTGGATGCTGTTCAATTCTACGAAAAAAAAAAAAATGATGCGATGTTTTATTCATCTGGGATTTTGCTTACAGAAAAGTTTTTGATGAATAATCATAAAAGAATATGTGTAATTCACAATAACGAACCATAGTGATTGAAACAATTGTATAGCGACAAATCTGCGAAGAATCAATCCAATTAAATAAAACTGACTGATGATTAATTAATATCCTCATAAAAAATGAACTGTTGATTCAGAAACCCGAACTTCTCTCATTTCGTTGAGCGATCCCGAAAACCCCTTACAAAATTATCTTATCGTCGATTGATGGTGCAAAAGGTCGAGTAACGTTTATGATAATGTTTAATAAATAATATATGGCTTGTAAAAGCCCTGTAAATCCCGAAGCTTTCCGTTTATGCCTCCGTTACAACAGCTCATACAAAACCCCTTTTGAAACCCCCTTGAACCCCCATCCCTGTTCGGGAGGGTGTAATAATGCTGGTGATAGGAGCACGAGAGCATGAGAGCATGGAAACGACGACGATGATGACGACGACGACGACGACGACGACGTCGACGACGGTAGAGATGCGTGTTTGTGTATTGGACACGCGGATAGGTGTCTAGACGGGCTACTAGACTGACACGTCGTGTGCAATTCGCTCCCTTACCTCTTTTCCTCCCTTTCCCTCGGCCCCTGTTCCCCCTTCTCGCTCTCTGTACTCGCATCGTTGCTCCGCGTCGTTTAACGATGGAGAAGCCAACGTTATGGTCCAACCTATATAGTACATCGATGTAGTAAACGTGTTGTATATGGCCTGGTTGTTATACGTTGTGCCAACCCGACGGGGGTGCAGAGGATCACGCGTCTCGTTCTTTCACCTGCCACTACCCCTAAGCGCGTTAACTGCACAACTCCGAGTGTAATATACATGTATATAAATATATAACACTAAATAAATATACGTGTATATGTATTTTGTTACTTTGCATATCTATGGATATATATTTAAAGTTACGATGTATCGTTTCATGGTTTCGCTCACCCTGTCGCATATTTTATAAACGTCTCGTAGATACATTGGGCTTGTTCTACATCCATTGTATGGGCTTCGAGCCAAAACGTTCTGGGTCAAACGAGAGCTGATTATGTAGCATGAAATTCAACAAAAATTGAAGTATTCCCTTTTCAGATGATGATGATCCAGTAGGAGAATTGTTAATTAAATTAAATAATTGTTAATGAATTGTTAATGAATTCAATATACTTTCTGTGTTCAGAAAAAGTCACGCTGGCAGTTTGTCTGAATTGATTCCAATTTATTCGAAGGTTAGGAATGATTTATTTGGCATTAAATTGATCGTGAGTACGTCATAATTTATTTTTATTGTAAAAAGCTGAAAAAGAGTTATTCGAGACTCAGGATAAAATCTTTTGTCAAATAATTCACGTAAATGTAAGTCTCTTTGAACAAATATGACGTAGTGAACGCTGCTTGCGGTAGTGATTTTGCAGTTTCATCTATTTTTCTCTCTCTCTCGCTCTTTCGCTCTCTTACCGTTTTCTCCTATATGTCTTTATACGTCTAGTTTCCTCTCACTCCTTGACTCACTCCTCTCGCCGCTTCATCTATTTTGCCGCTCGTACGTGCCAGATAAAGATACGAAATGTGAGAGCTCGGAGCACAAACAGTTTCGCATTGCCTCGTTCTATGCGGAGATCCTGATTTAGATATTGCCTCGGACACTTTCTATAATTGAATCAAGTCGATAAACGTCCCGGATTCGACGGAGAGATGCGTCGGGAGTTTTCTGCCTTTAATATATATATAAGCAATAATATACATTTTTTATTGGAGAGAGAAAAGAAAACCGGCGAATTTATGAATTTTTGAAATAGATTTTGTTGTTTCGATATTGAAAATTCCGATCGTACAAATTGTTTCATAATCCGATGGACGAGATGATGGGGATTTAATAAATATCTCGTCGAATCTAGACTCATTTTTGATCCCTCTTCTAGCTCAGTCTCGTCTTCCACTTGCTTGTTTCCCTCATAATCGAATGAAATATCTCCATCGAGTTATTCAATCAGCCCCATGGATCGATCAACGGCCTTTTCTGTCCTGCAAGAACATATATAGAGATGCATATATATATCAGTTCATTCGCT
Source organism: Rhimphoctona megacephalus (assembly GCA_963989365.1). Lineage (NCBI taxonomy): Eukaryota > Metazoa > Arthropoda > Insecta > Hymenoptera > Ichneumonidae > Rhimphoctona > Rhimphoctona megacephalus. The sequence continues at coordinate 18,408,562 of OZ022417.1, forward strand.
GACCTCACTTTCATGCTCATCCTTCGATTTCGATAATAAAATCAGCGTCAGTTAATCGAGAGAACGGCTATTAATGAAGAGATCGATAGTGCGAGAAAGATAGACGAATAAGTGATTTGAAATATCCAGAATCATTCTCCATTCGCACACATCTATATTTTCGTATAAATGTGATCGTCCAATGGTCCTTTTCTCTCCATGCCTCCTTCGATTCTTTCGTTCGTATTTCCATGTTTCATCCCTTCCTAATATTCACGAACCAACGAAGTGAAACTAGCTCTTTTTATTAAATTACAAAATAGTTCGATTGGTACTATATACGAAACATGTAAATTTATAATTGTAAGCACATAATTGTTATTTGCTCGTTATTTATAGAGAACAGTTCACGAATTGAAAAGTATATTAGCAAATTTTATTTCATATCGAAGTACTGCAAAAATTATAGATGTATCAAATGAAATAATCGACAAAGTAACAATTCAGCCCATAAATAAATAGTTTTCTCATTATAAATACCGATTACTAATTAAAAATAACAACATTATTGGATAAACTTGTTAATACATCAAGAATATAATTAATTTAAAAAAAGATTACAGTAAAAACTGGTTAATATACCACAACGTTCATTTGCTACTGAATACGTAAAAAAGCACAGCCTTTTTTTATGATCCTTGGAATGTGTTATATGTGAATAATATATATGTATGTATATCACATATTTTGGGTAGACGAACGACGACGATGAGGCGGCAGAATGCTCTCACAGTGGTTATGTGCGAGTACGAATGTTCGTGCGTTTCTCGTTTTTACTTATGTACGTGTGTATGTGTGTGTATGGCGTCGTCGTCGTCGTCGTCGTTCGTCGTTTGTGGAGAGTGTGGCGTGGGGCAGGTCCGGGCGGTCGATACCGCCGTCTGCTGCTGCTGCTGCTGCTGCTGCTGTGCCTTCTCTCCTCCACGTAGTAGTAGAGAGACTTCCAGCAGAACATCGCCGGCACTTCTCTTCCGTTACGCCACCTAGGTCCGGGTCCGGCTCGCTGGCGTCATCCCACCCTCTCCGTCCCTCTCTTCTCCTCTCATTCCCAACCCCCTCGCTTTGCCCTCAACCTCTTACTCCTCATCCTTCGCTGAGCACGAAGCCTCGAGAGTTTCTCTCCTCTCTTCCACTCTCTTTATCTTCTCGTCTCTCGTGGTTCTCGTCTTAGAGATCTCTGACAGACAGCACGGTCCAACTACGTTTCCCAACTCTCAACAGGCCTCCCTAAGAAACAGCCTAGTTTTTCCTACCAATTTCAACAATTTTCGGCCAAAATTATCATTTTTTTAATTTTTAATTATCTGGGTTTGAAATTCAGTTCTGGCCAACGATTCTGTGACGTCTCTTCGCCACACTTTTGTCAGTAAATTTAATTAGGCTTGAGGTTTAGGTATTTTTTGAGCGGGTATTGTTTGGCAGGAAAGATTTTTTCTTCTCCTGAACTGCATGCTTCTACATAGTTATTAATCGTCAAGTGATTATCTGAAAACAATAATTCATTGATTAATATCTATTAATTAATTCGATAAAGAGAAAACATTCCGAAGTGGAAAAAATGTATGGAAATTAATTGTTTTCTAACCTTGCAGAACGGCACTAAAAATATATACAACTGCCGTGCAAAAGACTCTTTAAAAATTATCTTCACTCTAAAATCGTAGGTAAGAAATAATTTTATTTGAAAAAGTAAAAGGAACACCATTATTGCCAATGATCTTATTTGTTTAGTAAATATAATAGCAACGCTTTTTTTCTTCACTTCTCTTCGCTGCATAATTCATAGTTGTAAACTTTTATCGTCAAAGTTCATCGCAACGAGACTTAAATTTCTGTGCGTGCCTCGATAAATTATACGTTCGTTTACGTCAGTCTATCAATAACTAACCCTCCCTCGCTCTGTCGAGAGACTCCCACTGGACTTATAATACATGCTATCGAGAGTTTTAGTACCAAAGTAATAAAAAAAAAAAGCTTATCCCTCTTCGTTTGTTGAGACATAAAAAACTCTCTTATTATGCGTTTACGAGCATAAATGCACACACACACATACGCGCGCGCGCGCACGTTCACGTATATATGTAGAAAATGCTTTGAGGTCGCTCGTAGTAGAAAAAGAGGATTTTACATCAGACTGCGAATAGACATTGACTCGTCGAGAACACTGTACTGACAATGAGTTATATAGATGCCGAAAATACCAATTTATCCAGCTCCATGCTTTTACATTATCGCGTCTAAACGCTTTTTTAATTTTTCGTATAAATCCGTGAAGGAAATAAAGTTTTTATTCTTCTGTCTGTCTGCATGTTTGACAACTCGTTACTCAAAAACTATGCAACGAATTTTAATAAATCTTTCACAGATAGAAATTTTATAATCCACATTAGCATTTAGCCTATACACTATTCCGATATATTGCTTATTACGTAGCGATAAGAAGAAAATATTAATGGGAAATTTGCTAAAATTAACGTTGAGGTGAAACATTCGCTAGACAAATCGAAAAGCGAAGATAAATGAATAAACCAGGCACCGTTTTTGAAGGGGATTCGAAGATGCCTTGAATGAGCACGATTTAGAGTCTTAACTCGAAAAAAGAAAAACTTTACAGCCACTTTCGTAAAGTCGTCAAATTCATGGGAAATCTTTGATTTTTAATATTTTTTTGCGCAGCTCATTTTGATACGAAAACGCGGACAACCCTAAAATATTTTTTTATTAATAAAAAATAATGCATACACGTATTTCGATCTCTCTCAATCTCGTGCTTTCCGCTTTGCTCTTTATCGTTCAAGGGTTGCGTGAGTTTAAAGCACTTGCGTCCATATCCGAGAGCATGGAAATGGGGGTGATTGTGGCCCGGCTCTCGCCTCAACTCCCCGAGAGTAGATTACGCAATTATCTTATGAATGCTCGCTCATATGAGCTTATTTGACCTGTACGTTTCCTCACATGCGTTAATGTATATTACATGTTTATATGTGTACACATATGCGTTAAGACTGAGTATTTATAACGAGATAGCTATAAAAGTTTGATGTGCATAATGTACATGATGTCGCACATAAAATATTTTGGATCGAGTACATTTTCCATATTTTTTATTAAGTAGTACTTAATTCAAATAAATGTTTAGCTCCGACTGTACAATCTCAAATTCATTACGGAAAAATGATTGAAAATACATTGCTATAGTATCAAAACAAACACTTTTCGAAACATCAATCCAATTTAGATCCTTAATCATACGAAGAAAATGGCAAAATTAAATCAAATAGAAATTTCAATAAATCTGATTCATTAAATTTGTTTCATCATTATCTGTTAACGAATTAATGGGTAAAATCACTGTAGAATTTTCGAAAAATCGATTTTTTTTATTGGCTTAAAATATACTTTGAACCCTCTTGAATATGAGGCGAAAAGGTTTATATCTGAATGATTTTTCAAAACGGCACGCAGCATAACTCCAACAATTTTCATTCTTTTCATTTAAATTTTTGACAATATCTTAAAAATAACATTTCGAAGTGAAGTACGTACGGAATTTTTAACAAGTTCATTTAAACATTTTTTATCAACAAATAATTACCCCTTTTTTCTGTCGAAAATTGAACCTCTTCATTCAAACACTCGCCAATAATACAAAAATGAATATTTTCAAAATCCCCTACGTACTTCACTAGCTATGAGCGTCTAGATTAAAGTTTTTTTTTTTTTTATTCCAGATCAACAATTACACCAGTTACACTGTGTGCCGCAGAGCGCCTCGAATTCAACAAGCTTCGCGGGAATGGCTCTGGTGTCGCCATTTTTAAATATTTTTCAATCATAATTTTTTGTTGTAGAGTTAAATATCTGCTTAATAACTCCCCCGAATATTATTATTCTATTACCTTTCCTTCCACCTGAAACAAATTGTCGAAAAAAGTCATTTTTTGAGGCCGTTACAGTGGTTTTAGCCCTTAATTATTACCAAACCGTATGATGTGTATAGAAAAAAAAATTAACTATTTCTCGGAAAAGAAAAAATAATTAGAAACAACTGGTCTATGTACTACTTGATATAAAAAAACCTAAATGTGGGCATGTATGTATATAAATATTGCAGAGAAGAGGAAGAAATCACAGTCGCGTCCCGTTGGGCTGCTACATCACACAAGAGAGCTCACAGCGTTACATACTGGGCCTGTAAACGTAAAACGAGCTCTCTATTTACTCCTCTTTTCTCTCTATACTCTGTTGCTATATTCACTCCTTTACTCTGTTTCCTCTATCTTCGTAAACTTTCAGTCTTATTTATATGTATATGGGGCGTTCCATGCCAAACCGACCAGTCCGTAACCCCGACCATTTTTAATTTTGTCGAAATTTTTTAATTTTCAAGTAACTACTGAAAGGAGTTTTTAGGATTTTTTTTAGCTTTTTATCTCAACAACATAGATATCAAAATAAAATAGTAGGTTATTTTTTTCATCTTGAATTATAGTTTCATAAAAAAAATACAAAATAATTATCAAATGTCAATTTCATATGTTTTTTGTTTAGTTTTAATTCAAAAATATTTTTTTGTTTCAAAACTTGGACCGATTTGATTTAAAAAAAAAAAATCACTATTTTTCTAGACATATTTTTACATGTCTCAAAAAATTCACAGCTTGTGATATCCATGCTTTCTATTTTTTTATTATTTTTTACCACGTGTAAAGCAATATTTATTAGTTGTCAATCCTGAATTATATATTTTTATTATTTTTGTCCACTCATAATTTCATTCCTTAAGAAATAATGAATAGAAAAAAATAAATAAAAAAATATTGGCACTAATTTCCAAAAATCCGCAGCGTGTGATATCCATAATTTCCATTTTTTTCTTCAATTCTTTGGCACATGTAAACCAATGATTATCAATTATTAATCCTTATTCTTGAATATCACAAGTTGCGAATTTTTTTGAACGTATAAAAATGTGTCCTGAATGATGGTGAATTTAAAAAAAAAATCAAATTGGCCGAAGTTGTGAAAAAAAAATTTTGGTTGAAAACTGAAAAAACATAGAAACCAGTTTCATAATTTTTTTATTTTTTTCTATTCATAATTTCTTAAGAAATGGAATTATCAGTCAAAAAAAATAATAAAAAAATATAATTCAGGGTTGACTACTAATAATTATTGGGTTACACGTGGTAAAAAAATAAGAAAAAAATAGAAGGTATGGATATGACAAGCTGTAAATTTTTTGAGATATGTAAAAATATGTCTAGAAAAATGGTGAATTTTTTTCAAAAAAATCAAAACGGTCCAAGTTAAAAAAAAATATTTTTGGATTAAAACTAAAAAAAAACGTATGATATTGACTTTTGATAATTTTTTTTGTATTTTTTTCATGAAAATACAATTCAAGACGAAAAAAATGACCTACTATTTTATATTGATATCTCTATTGTTGAAAAAACTATGATCATTTAAAAAAATATCGTGAGAAATTTTGAAAAATTTATTATTTTTAAACGGGTTGAGATAAAAATCTAAAAAAATTCCTAAAAACTCCTTTCAGTAGTTACTTGAAAATAAAAAAATTTCTATAAAATCAAAAATGATCGGGGTCACGGACTGGTTGGTTTGGCATGGAATGCCCCATATATATATATATAGATATATATATATGGATTTGCGTACATATATATGCCGCTGATGCATGCCGAGCTGCTCTTACGTATACTATATATACATATCGACTTGAAAAAAAGTCTCCTGCAAATTGGTGGCATTACGCAATTACCTGAGGCTGTGCTCGGCAACTAACCTCCCATAACCCCCGGTCTCTTATAAATAGCCGGTGTAATCTCCTCACTCTGTATATATATATATATATATATATATATATATATGTAGACATGTAAGCGTACGTAAACTTTATACAGATATCTAGCGAGCTTGAGATTCAAATCTCCACGGAAGGATGCGTGTGCGTTTTAGCAAGTTTCGTATTTTGAGCGAAATATTGTTCAGATGTATGTATATATAGACAGCCATGCTATTACACGGAGAAAAAATGTCTAAAAAAATGGAAAAAATGTTGCAATGGTACTATCGTGATCGGGTACTATCTCGTCACCTTTGAGGAGTTTTATCCGAAAACAGTAATTTTTGCTTTTATACAAAATGAAATATTGTAAATGACGGATTTTACTCAGAGAAGAATGTGAAAATTGCTTTACTCCGACATGAATTTTTACAGGGAATATTGTTGAATTTATTAATACCGCGATGAATTACATTTAAAAATGTAACATGGTAAATTTTAAACCATTCTATGCTCATTTATGCATGGATTCTAGAGTTATCACAATTAGCACTTTATGTATACGGGGAAAAATTACAGTGAGACATTGTAAAAATTCGAGGGTTTGTGCACGATGACTGAAATCGCCGTGCTACTGTTCACAAAATTACTATGGTACATTGCGAATTTTTGAGCGTTCGTGTGAGAGTACGGAAATCGCCGAGCTAAAGTTCAAAAATTGGTATGGTTCATTGTAATATTTTGTCGAATCAACAAAATTGTAGCGAACAAAATGAAATTTATTGATTCAATAAATTCAATGGTAATGGCAATTCAATGGTAATGGCATGTCATGCCATTGCCATTACCATTGCAGTAGCTTCCCACCATGATCGTGTAGAAAACAACACATGTCAACAACTACGACGGAAAAAGGCCTAATAAAAATTTATTTGTCACAGTGTTCAATTTACGTCCTTTTTTTCTATAGTGCTTGAACTTTTAATACTGCTAAAGAAAATGCCCTAACTTTACACGTTTTTGGTTACTAAGTTGCGAAGATAAGTCCTTTCGGTTCTCGATAAAATCCATATGAAGCTACATCGGTTTTGCCATTTGCACTTCTGACTTATTCAGAATACGATCGCGCGACTTTCCCGTGATGCCTCAACTGTTTCGTAGTTGTAGCACACGCGGAAACCGATATAAACACTGTTTTCCACTAAACTTCGTCATTTATATATACTTTGTACGAATATGATGTCTGTGTCTTAGTATCCAACAGTTTTGCTAACTTTTTGTCGATCGTATGTGTTGCATAGTTTGGATAAAAAAAATGTCATGTAGAATAGAAAAAAAGGATTTTCTCTGTAGTCGATTTCTTTTAACGCTTTTTTATTTTTTTCGAACTTCAGAGTCGTTATTTTGAGCTACATGCACGAATAAGTTGGTGAAGAAAATTGGAATAAATGATGACTCGGTATTTAAAAACGTGTTTTGAGAGTCGAAAAAATTTTGTTTAAGAATATTTTCGAATGGTTGCAAAGTTTAAATTTGTTTCCATAGTGCTTTTATTCAAATTGCGATGTCGGTTATTTTTAAATTCCAATCGTTTTCTCGTTATGGACAAAATGTATTTTATATCGATGCAAAGTTTCTTGATTTTTTTATTCGAATCCTTCGATTCGAGTTTCGGAAGAATTATTCATGTATGTCTATAGTCACGTCTCGTTCTTTTTTTTCATCGATGTTACAATAATGTTATACGTAAGTTGCACTGTTCCCTAGCATAGAACTACTTATGCGATAATATGCTAGTTATGCCACGAGCGAGTTTGTTTATTTCTAAACTCGATTTCGTGCAGACATCAATGTGCACCCAACTGATACTCATACTCCTTCGAAACAAGCAAGAACAATTGCAGTGCAGCAATTGTTTCTAGTTGCGAAAATATTCAATCCTCCGTATGACTCACTCGTTAAAATTCATTTTTTTCGCATCGATTTAATATAGCTGAAACTCAGATTCTTATTTTCCCCAGAGACACTTGATAATTCGAAAAGAAAAAAAAATAATTTGTCGCCTTATTCCAAATGCTTACACTTGCTTCTTTATTAAAAATATTTGTTGTTACAACGATGAACAACTTAAAACTTCAAGTTCAGTTCGATGACAGTTAGGGAATTCTCCTTGAAGAAAGTAATATTTACATTTTTATTTTTTCCCGAAGTCGTAACATTTTTTAGGATCATTGAGGAGTTACGTATCCATATATAGTCCAGCGTCGAAAAAATTAGGGTTTTCCAAGAATTTCTTTCTGCAGTTTATTGCAAAAATATAAGAAAATATCGATGATCCATTGTCGATAAATCCGATAGGTGTAGGAAAAACTTATTTCAGATTCTTCTCACAGCCAATGCAATACAATATTCCATGTTATTTATATCACCAGAAAAAAAAACAACTTTAAGATCGATATGACTGATTCAGCGATGGACTGATCCGAAAAAAATCAAAAAGATTCTTGTAATACAGTGTCATCGTTAAAGTCTGTCAAGGCAAATTTTTGAATTTTAAAACGATAAGCAATCTGTGGCATTCTGAAATTAGGAACGAATTACGAATTTATTTTTCGTTTATTACGAAAAAAATTGACGCGTTAATTGTTCATTACACATTTTCTCAAAAATATACAAAAAAATATGGTTTGACAGACTGTGAAAAAAACGATTTCGGAATTTTGGTAAGAAAGCGATCGAAGAACGTTTCGATAATTGTAAGATTGTGTTTTATTTACGAACGTACAGCACATAATTCATATAGCCGAACTAAAAAACATCAAAATACTAAAAATCTTTTTAGGGCAGGTATCCCGAAATAAGAAAAAAACAAGGCCAAAGTTTCCAAGTCCAAAGTTTTTGCCCTGATCAACGATTTTCAAAAGTTTATCCATAATTATACATATTTTTCCATCTAATTCAAGAGACACTTTGCGAAAGTTCACTATATGGTATATTTATTCATGGGATTCACTTTACAATTTTGACTGCATGTGAAATCATTCGCAAATTCTTTCAGATTTGATAGGGGTACGTTGATTCGCACTTTTGACAGCGAGTGCAGGTCTCTATGAGCTCCTTACATCCTGAATTCTGTTCGGTATCTTGCACACTCGGTGCTAATCAACCTCATCCAAAACAGTTGCTTCCGTGAATAATCAAAACCAGGCAAATGATTTTCAGGCGGGTTGTCTTTGCCCATTTGTCATATGCGAACTATGCCACCTTGACACCTACCTTATTAGCAATATCCTCGTCGCAAGACCAAGAATTAATCAGCTGGGTGAAAGAAGTATCATTATATCGTTATATCGTTTGCCTGGTAAAATTTATTCAGTCAAAATGTCAGTACTTGTAGATTTGATGGAAATCAAAGAAAAATCAGCCAGCTTTGTGATGCTATAAACACTGATTTGTAATTATAAAAATAATGCCGAAAACCCTTTACAAATCGATCAAGTCCACAAATCAAAAAATGCTCAAAAAATAATCAACTGATGTTTTATTTACATCGAATAAATATAATAAAATTAATTGATTTGATTGAATGTTAATGGATTTTCATCAGAATAGTCTATTTTCAAAAATTCTGCAAAATTTCTTACTTTTGCGCTGCACAGTCTTTGAAATAAAAATGCCCAAATTGTTAAATTTATTTTCATATGACGGAATGAAAATTGGTTGATTATTTGTTCAATTATTTGTAGTTTAAATGATTTTTTCAACTGTTTAGCATTTTTGTTAATGAAAATTAATTATTATTTATATTGTGTTATACATATGGTTGATTTCTTCGCCATTTATCGTATACTCCAAAGATTAAAATACACAGAAACCCCGATTTAAGGCACAGCAGCGGGACCGGCTCCGCATCGCACTTGTAAAAAATCGGGGTTGCGCACGTTTCGTCTTTCCGTTTTTGCGCACCTGACGCAACGCCGGATTAGACCGGGTGCTTCCTGCACCGAGCGCAGACCAATCGATATTCAGCGCATAGTGGAGGATATTGCATCAATCGGGGTCCCCGAAAGCGGGGTCGCTGTGTATATGGAATAGTTATTTATTTGACTCGTATAGATACTTACATGGACTTCAAACTCATTAAAGAAGTAATTTTTATGCTGTTTGTAGAGGCACCGGCCGCGTTCAAGAAAGTTTTTTCCACGTTGTGCATCCCACCATGATTGGTGTAAACCGTTTTTGTCATACAATCTTTCGTTGTTATCGATCTCATGTCCAACTTCGTGATATACTCGAAAGCCCCGTAATTTAGAGCTTTCGGCTGACCAATGTCGTAATAAGCGTCGGTATATGTTACGTGTCCAGCGTCTGTACAGGTAAAATGAACAAACTAAAGCATTTCTTACCTCTAGATTAAAATAATTTAAAAAAAACCTTATGATTTCTAATCAAATTGTTCATTTTTTCAAAATAAAAATCAGTGAATTTTTTCATTGCTGCATAATTCTTTTTGAAATACCAAGAATCGTGTGTTTAAATAACTAACATTTTTCTATTTGTTTCATTAATATTATGATGTTTTTTTTATTTCATAAATAATTTTCGGAATTCAAGAAATCATTAATAAAAGAATATTCTGCTTTTGTATACAATTCTTTTGTTTTTGGTTACCAAGTACTTTTTAAAATACGAAAAACATTATGAAAAAATTTGCAAATATTTTGATTGATTTTATTAGGTATTCATTATGTATTAATTATAATGAATCGCCGAAAAATCGATTGTATTTGTGCGAAAAATCATTGGATGATAAAATCGATGCATATTTCTGTTTTAAGAGTCGCGGTAGCGACTCGAGACAAGTACATCATAAAAAGCTATCCGTACTTGTCAAAGACCAGTCGCTACAAGAGACTTTTACTCCACGCACCACGTTTCCAATTGTTTTTCGAATTATTTCGAAAATTGTTTCTTTAATATTCTTTTCATCATACAATTTTGAAGGATTTTGTGAATTTATGTATTTTCTATTAATTTTTTTCTTTCGATCGTGACTAATTGAAACTCTGTAGCTTGAAGCTACAGAGAAAAAAAATGATATTTTTTTTTTACAGTTTTTTTCGCACACATTTTGATGCTCACATGTTTTTTTTGCAGTCGCTTTCTAGTGATACTAGGAATATTGGTAAAAAAATTGATGACATTTATTTGAAACTGTCGTTCGCGAATGTAACAGCTGACGGCACCGCGACAGCTCTATCAAAAATGAACTCTATCAGGCAAATCTCTACCTGACCAAACTCCACCAAGGAAATTTCAACTAAGAGTGAGACTATCATTTCCCAACTTTCCCAAAATTTTTCTCTACCATAGGCATTCTCTACCAATAAACAATCTCTGCCTATGAACGATCTCTATAGAGATCTCTATAGAGATGAGTTTGGTAGAGATGTATATGGAGATGGGTTTGGTCGAGATGTCTACGGTAAAAAAAAGCAGGGTGAGGCACACACTGCTTTTTTTTACGAAATTTTTTTTACAATTTAATTTTTGTTTGATAGTGGTTCGTCTATGCGTCGTTTCTTCTCAGAACTACTGTACGTTTTAATTATAATAACCTAATAATTTCATGAGTATTGTAAATTAATTGCGAGGTTTGAATTTATTTGAACGTGTCTTAGAGAAATACTTCACAATTCGTTTCTAGATACGATATATTCATGATAAAGTAGCTTAAAATTCGATCATGTATCCATTTTTAGCCGAGATAAAAAAAATCGCTTGAGCAATCATTGCAATTTTTATTAAGGATCGAATTCTTGAGAGAATTACTTTTTCATCAAATGTTACCATATTTTGCTGCAACACCGAAAGAAAATGTTGATTTTTTTTTGCATCACGCAAGTACGTACACAATAAACATGTTTAATTGACAAGCTATGAATTTCGAGCAAAAAGTCAACAAATCACCGCAAAAAAACAGCATGAATACTGTACAAAAAGTTGAGGCAAGTACATTTACCTCCCCCCCCCCCCCCCCAAAGTTGGTCCGTTAAAAAATCCCCCCTAACATAAAACCTCTACAAAAAGTTATAAAAGAGATTTCCTCCCAAAAAGATCATGCAACCTTGTAAAAATTTTCTCGTTCACATCAAATCCCATAGAAAATTATAAGAGAGCCTCACAAAAATTTACGAATCAAATCATAATATCACAAAAGATGACAATTCAAACCTGATCAAAAATTAAGTCTAAACTTAAAAAAAAAAAAGAGTAAATAAATTGAAACCACAAAACCTCTTCGCTGCGTAAAATTGTTCTCTCCTATGCCATAATACTGTGTTATGACGCAGTATGTGTCATACGTAGCGAAGGGGTTAATAGTCAAATACATTGAAACCTATGAATTTCCAAAAAAAAAATCTTCCAATTAATTGAAAATATATACATTTGTTCTACACAACGAGAACAAGAATAAAAAATTAGGATGAAAAAAAATTGCGATACAAAAAAAAATTTCAAACGAATAAAATTTGATTGAAAAAAAAAAATTCGGCCGAAGTACTTGGCGAGTTTTTTTGTTTAATTCACATAATGTATCACTCATGGTCACAAACTCGCCGAGTCTTCGGCCGAAATTATTTTTTAACAATCTAGTTTTTTTCGTTAGAAATTTTTCGTAGAAAGCGGTTCAATAACTGGCAGTTAAACTTCTTGACTATTTGGAAAAATATAGTAGCAAAAAAAAAATTGAATGCGTTTTTCCCACAGATATGTTTTGGAGATCGGTTCTAGCGATTGTTAAAAAAAAATATTCATTTTAAGCAGATGCCAAGTTTTTTCTATGTGATTACGCAACCAATCGCGCTCACTTTAGGCTCAATCGAAAAAGCATCGATTAAGGAAGTCATAGCGAAAGGTCGAGTATTAGACAAGATATCAAATTTGAAACATGTCGATTGAACTCACTATTTTATTCAGAAAAAATTGGGAATACTTTACCGATAATTCAAGTGAGAAATTAAATTCCAAAATTTGTAACTTTAACCCGGTGTCTTATGACGTTACTCTTCGGATTTTATTCCGATCGTATATTACATATATTTCATTATTACATAGCCATAAAGTTTTCATTCTCAGTTATATAAATCAATCATCAAAGATTGATATCGTAACATAAACAAACGAGTTATCGAATTAGTTCTTGTAAAATTTTGAGTTAAAGTTGAAAAAACCTTAATAAACTCGATTAGTCGCTCGATCGGTCCGCGCTGAAAAATTCTTACAGTGAGTTGGCAACGTTACACATTCGTGACAGCGGTAATATAATTTATATTAGACTACGTTAAAACAGAAATATTATCGAAGGCAACAAATGTACGATTCTGGGTGTGCAAATGGATTTTTTTACCAAGGTCACAACATTTTAAGTTATCTCGAACACAAGCTTATTAACGGGAGAAACCAGTTTAGGAGGCCGAAATTTTGGTGTTTTTGGTGATTTTTTTTTAACAGGGAAGGAATAATCAGAATTTGTTTAAACTTGGAGGATATTTTATTCATGTTTTGAAGTACACTTTGTAATTTTTTCAAGTCATTTCCGCCGGAAATAGTGGAGTTAGAAGCTGCTGTTCATGGATGACTTTTTTTTTCAACTGGTGGGCATTCTAGCTCAAAAAGTTATTGACCAATCGTTCTGAAAATTTGTGTGAATATTCTTTATTCAATTACAATCTATATGAACCTAACTCTGGGATGATATTATTATTAAAAATATTTTTTAATGCAAAAACGTGAAAAAACATGGTATAAAAACATGACATTGTGTTCAAACACCTCAAAAACATGCAATTTTCAACTTTTTTGATCACAATTAGGTTCATATTCTTAGGAAATACGTTGTTAACGAAAAAAAAAATTGTAATGATTATAGATAAAAATTGTGACTTCAGGAATGCCCACGAGCAAAAAACTCGGATGGCGATCGTCCATGGACAGCAGCTTCTAACTCCACTATTTCCGGCGGAAATTACTTGAAAAAATTACAAAGTGTACTTCAAAACATGAATAAAATATCCTCCAAGTTTAAACAAATTTTGATTATTCCTTCCTTGTTAAAAAAATTGACGAAAAACATCAACATTTCGGCCTCCTAAACTAGTTTCTCCCGAACGAGAACTGTACCGCTATCAAAAGAGGCTAAGGAGGTTTATGTTTACAGTGCGAGTATGCAGCGCGACCAGACTTCGCTTGAAAAATTCATCAACTGTTAACAGCTGACGACGAGTAGCTCGATTGAGTGATTAAAAATATGTAATTTCTTAAAATGTTATCTCATTGATTAGGATTGCTGTCGTTTTATTACGAATGTATAAAAAAAAAAAAAAATATATTTTATACACCATAATAGTGTCAATTTGTATTTTTTCAAGGAAAATTTTTTATATACGATCAATTGACCAGACGGAACCGCTACGATATCCTTAATTAGCTAGAAATAAGACCTGCAAGGCGCTAAAGTACTTATACGTTCTGCAATTTGTCAAAATGTCATCGAATTTTTACTTCCACCATCGCGAATCGTTTTATTAGTAGAAAATATAACTTGGTACGTGCTCGGAATATAGCGTCAATTGTACTTGTCCCAAGACTCTACCGAGTCTCTTGATACGATACACCTTATTCTCTAATAAAAGCAGAACAACGTGTATCTTTTAATTTGTTCAAAAATTCAACCGTGTCGGAGAAAACTGCTTAGCAAAATTTTTACTGATCGACTGATATAGATCGCTTTGCCGAAATGCCGTCGGTGATGAATACAAAATTGAGGATTGTTCGACCGAGTGGTGTGAATGTAATAATTAAAGTTTGAATGTTTTTCCATTAAATGGCAGTAAATAAATGATAATAATTGGGTGATTTTGTTGATAAATACAATCATAATGTTCAACTGAAAAGTTCTAGTCTCTGTATCTCTCGTTTTTTCTTTTATTTTTATTTCCACTTTAGAATAATTGCAATAATAACAATAATAGTAACAATTTAGTATATGTGTAAACATAATGGATATCTCGCTCTCGCACCTGGTATCTTGGACTCGGTGAACCGGAACAATCGAAGACGAGGAGATAATGAGAACGAGAGCCTCAGCCAAGCAAGCTGTTTGTAAGTTCGACGACTTTCGCATCGTACTCTCGTTTCTCACCATCTTTATTCTCTCTCTCTCTCTCTCTCTCTCTCTCTCTCTCTGTATTTTCCTTTCATTTATCGAGCTATACTGTATCTTGAACCTTCTTATTTTCTCTTCCATTACGATGGGATGCTGTATTCTCGAGTAGTTAGTTCATCAAACACAATTTTCGAAGACGTCTCCACATCAATTAAGTTGCTGTTCCAAAAATAATTTTATATTATTTTTATTCTATCGTAAAATTAATTATTAATTAAAAATAAATCTCTCCACTGTTACTATTTTTGAAAATATATATTAGATGACCATATCAATTATATTATTTTCAAACAAGATTCGCATGATGAAATGTAATTGGTTCTTAACTGCCGATTAATTCCAAGCGTTTCGATCTATACTGTCCGACGCAAATCGAGACGAAGTCATGAATACTAAACAAATTAATAAGTATAAAACTGACATTAGTGCAGTATAAATGGATTAAGAGTCGTTAAAAAAAAAACTGTCGTCTATAACCATCGATATTCGAAAAATCTATAAAAAGAAAAAAGTCTGTAGACGACAAAACCGATATGACTGGGGAAATAATATATTGCTGGAAAAGAATAGAGTTTGAGAGAAGAGAAACGCGTATAAACAACACACAAATCAATTCAAGAACCACAGGAAACTCGCGAGAGGCTTTCGACGTAACACATCCCCTACTATTTCTCCCCTCCTTTTCTTTTCTAAATATATATATATATAGAAATATATGTTAATGTATAAGAGGGTGAAATATATATATATATATATATATATATCGACCGGGCAGCTTTGAGCTTTTTGCGGGAGTTCAACCACCTCTCGGTTGAGACGCGCAAGCACGCAGAGCCCAAGCCGACGCACGCAACCCCCGAAACGTATCCGACATGGCCCGCCACCGCCACCACCGATCGTCGACGAAGCCGCGCCGTCGTCTCGACGAGTTTACCTCGCGAAAATCCACCAGTGCACGGTTTGTCCGTTCGTCTCGACACTGACATACATATATACTTTTTCATGCATACATATATCGCACCCCAAAATGGAGAAAGGCGTAGCCTTTATGGTTCAAACCTAAGAGGGATGTTGCATTTTCCCTTTCTAGTGTAAAGTGCCTAAATATCGTATGAACATTATTTTTGGAAAAAGGCAAGGAATTTTATGATTAATTCCTAAAAGGAATATAGAAATATATTTTTTGGAATTATGAGGGACGATACTTTGATTCTTGATAATTTGACATGAATTATGTGAATTGAACTTCGTTCGATTGATTCGATTGCATTTGTTCAATAAAATGAAAAATTCATTCAATCATACATTTTTCCAGGTGAGATATTTCCAGGTGAGTTTCTCTAAATTCCATTGAGAATGTGTGAGGAATGTGTAGAGAAAAAAGAATTAGCGTGTGTCACGATAAACTCATTAACTTTTGAATGAATTTTTGCTGTTTACATCTTATTATAAAGCTTGATGAAATTAATTTGATAATAAAAAGAAGAGTGGTTGAAAGGGAAAGGGATTGTCCCATACGAGAGTATGGGACCCCACATTTGCACCCCACACGTGTGAGATTTCCTCTCTCCATGTCTCTCTGCACTTCTGCTCCCTTCCTCTTCTTCTCTGTACGTGCACAGGATAGGGGAAGAATGATCCCCACAGGGGGTGCAACAACGAGAGGGTTGCCGGAGTACGCGAGAAGAGTGAGCAAGAGTGAGAGTGAGAGAAAGAGAACGAGGGCGAGAGTAAACAGAATTTGCATGGAAACAGTGTGCCAGTGGGTCGCACCCTCGTGAAAAGGGGTGAGTGGTGTTGGTGGCTATTTAACATGGTTGTAGAGTCGAGGGTGCGCGCAGCAGCCATTCTCTCTCGCTCCCTCTCGTTCACTAAGAAAAAGAGAGGTAACTGCTCTTTTTAAACAGTGGTATAATTCTTCTTACCCTCGCGTTAACGCCACGTGGTTAAATGCCTTACTCCATGACTCCCATTATGCATGTAAACGTCGCATTCACCACGATGAATGGACGCTCCTGTCCGAGTCAGAAAGAAGCAGAAAGAGAGAAAGAGCAACTTGTGCCTCTCGTTGTTCAGCTCCGGTTATTCTTTCTACGTTCTCTCCCTATCTTCCTCTTGTTCTCGTCCTATCCACCCCTCAATAAAATTCTATGTGTCAAATACTCTTGCAAAATGATGCGAGATTTATATTTTTTAGTAAATTCTCTTCGTAGCTTAAATATAGGTTTCAATTTCTTCGCACTCTTTTATCCCGATAGCGGCATCAATGAGATAAGTTACCAAAATAGATAATTACTAGAATAATATAAAAATATTTTTTTCTGCAATTTTACTTGCTCATGGTATTGATTCATCGAAGATAAATTAAATTTTTATTACAATGATGAATCCAAATGATTTGTTAGAAGTTTTCTTTAAAAATCATTTTATTTTTGGAATGATAAAACCGTTCACGTTTCATTTCCTTTCCCGTTTAGAGAAAGAGAAACTCGAAAGTGCACGTAAAACTTGAGGAGTTTTTTAAACTTTAAACTTCAATTAAACTTTTCGAACGTTATGACTGAAAAAAAAAACAATATTTTTGTAAATTCAGTTGAATCCTGATAATTATTTTGATAAGCCATCTGAAATGTATTCTTTTATTCGTCGTAATGTTCCCTTAAAATCTGATAAGCAGTTAATATTAGACTTATTTCAATTTTTTTTCAAACCTTAGAGATTCAATTAGGAAAAACGAAAGAGCGTGAAATGAAAGGTAAAAAGAAAGTATTTGCAGAGAGAAGGTGAAATACAAAGGTATATGAGTTAGCTTAATAAAGGCGGTGGTATATATTGGCGGATTACGGTAGCGATGTTAGTGAAGTATAGTAACAACGCCACTTATGCCCTCCTGCGAGAAGGAAGTTGTGAGTTTCAAAGCTACTTTAAACCGAATGAGCTGGTGGTTTGAGAACTTGAATCGAGAAGAAAGACTGAGCTTCCCATACACAGTATACAGAGGGCGAGATATGGCGGAAGAGACTCGGGTCGATGGATAACGAAGTTTCTTAACGAGGCAACCCCATTTTGTGGACTCGAACTGATCGATAACTCCTTACTTTTCTTCGCGAGTATTCTCTTTCTTTGTTTTGTCTTCTCCCCATGGATTCTCTTAATTCATTCTTTTTTTTCCACCCCTCGCGAGTTGAAGTCTCGACTGAAAAACAAATAGTACATTCACGAGTCTCTCGTAGTAACAATCATACAAATTGGACTTCAAACAAGTTTTTTTCTGTTCCACCTATTTATTGCAGGGAAAATATCAATATGTGAATAATGATTTACAATAAAATATTAAATAACATTTTGATACATGTTTATTTACATGCTTTTTGGAAGCATTTAATTAAATTCCAATATAATTTTTTTTCTTTGTAACTCTACCTACAAAGTAATCAATAAATCTCCCTCATTTGCATCCCCTAAAGATGCTTTAATGATTAATTTATACTCTCTACCAATTTTCTCAAACGTCGCAAATTTTCGGGTCGTTATCTCCCACCCTTCATTTTCTTCCTCCTCAAGACCTTGTTCTTTTGTGTCAAAGTTACGTGTTTACGGGAGACGAGAGAACGGGTCTGTGCCGATGCGTGTCCGCTGAATCTTAGTAGGGACATTTTTCAATGGAGGGTACTGTACGGAGGGATGAAGAGTGGAAAGTAAGGAGGAGAGATTGCGTCTACGCATCTAACTTCAGCCCCGCAATCGAAGGACGTTGTCTTCCCTGTACAAGCGTGTGAATATGTCTATATATATACAAATGTGTGTAAACGCACACATTCGTAATTATATGTTCTGACGACGGTGCGGACACATCAATAATTACCCATGTAGACCGGCTGCACGAGACAGCAAGAAGAAGTAGTGGGAGGTCGAGTTAGGGGTAGTAACAGCTTTTATACACACATACATATATATGATTTTACACAAATACGGCGATGCTTGAGGTGGTCGTAGCAGATAGTCGTAGCAGACTTCGTTGACGTCGTCGTCGTCGTCGTCGTCGTCGTCGTCGTCGTTGCAGTGAGGAAAGGGTAGTAGGCATCCGTCGCGGAGGAAGCCGAGAGGGATAAAGTGAGAGAGGGTGCTTATACAGACGGGAGGGAGAGCGAACGTGAAACACGAAGAGAGAAGAAGAGCGAGAGGGATGAAAGGGAAGTGAGGGAGCGAAAGGGAGAGAGAGAGAGAGAGAGAGAGAGAGAGAGAGAGAGATAGACTCTCGGGTCAACCGGGGTCAAGTCGCGCCACCAGACGCGCAAACCTCCACTCTCTCCCTCCCTCCCTTCTCTTACGGACTGAGTCTCTCATCCCCAATTCCACCCTCTCAACCCTCCGCGCGCACAGGCTTCTATAACTGCTTCCAACGTCACCCACACACAAGCTTCCTCTTCGAGAAGCTCTGACCTCCCCGCAGGCCTGCTTCGCATCTAGGCCCTGGCAAAATCCACCCCCTCTGATGCTAAGCCATCGAGCAACAACCCCTCCTCCTCCTCCTCCTTCCCTCCTCTTCCTCCTTCTTGTCCTCTTTCCATTCGCTGTGAATCCTTTCTGGCAACAGGGCCATCACGCACGTATGTACGTATACGCAATATGGTGGGTCTATGTACAAAAAGCTTCGCTTTGTATGCACGTATATATATATATATATATATATATATATATATATATATATATATATATATATATATATGAATATTCGTACATAAATATATGTATACATATGTGTATATATATATATATTTACGCACACCGAATTACACGTGCGTCTGGCCATCCAACTTTCGCGTCTGGGCCTCGGTCTGGGCTTTTCCCCTCATTCTCGCCCACCCTTCAAACCTTCTCTCTCTTTTTTCTTTCCTATATATCGCGTGCTAAGAGAGAGAGAAAGGGGAATGAGAATGAGAGAGAGAGAGAGAGAGAGAGACAGCTTGGAGTTCGTTCACACCGAGAGAGACCTTCTGTTAACGACGTCTCAGGCGCCATCCCCGAACCTCCCCGCGTGCCAACAACCCCTCCATCACCCTGCCTCACTCGGCCGTCTCTATTCTCTCTTTCTCTTTCTCACTCCCTCTTGGATTCTCTCTTGGGCGAAAACAGGCCCTCTCTCCAACCCGAAACCAGAATTTCAGCTCAGGACTCTCAACGAACGAGTGCCTTTCCGCCCTCTCTCTCTCTCTTTCTCTTTTCCTTCGTGTTCTTTGACGTCCTCTCCACGTATATTTCTCGTTTGACGGCCTTGTCGTCACGTCCGTTTGAATTCTTGTCGTTGAGCTACAAATGTTTTTATTCCGGCTCTCCCCTTCCATTTTTCTCGAATCATTGTAATGCTGTTTTACGTATTTTCAACCTTAATTTTTTTTCAGATTTCAGGTATTGTTTGGAATTTTTTTCTTCGCTACGATATTTTGTTTGTACGCAAAAAAATGATAATGGGACTTTTAGAAGAAGGGCTATTTTGTTAAGACGCAATTTTAGAATTTTACGATTGCTGGTTTTTGTTCATTCTCTATTGTATTTGATTATCCAACTTTTTTGAGCTGATGAGAAAGAAATTAATGAAAGTGTTACCGAAGAAGGAGCGCCAGACAGGATCAAGATAGTGCCCAGGGACTTTACGTTTTCCGTAGATTGGTTGGATTAGTCGGTAGACATAAACCTGCTAGGGCTTTAAGTCCCAAGGTTTATCCTAGTGGAATTAATTTTTTTTTTCGTCCTTTGTCTTTTTCTTGAAATTTTAAAATATATCTGCAACATGTTTTAACTAATTTAGAATATATTCTTATTTCATATCAGTTGAGTTAAGAAAACAGGCTTTCGGATTGATACCAATTTCAATCCTTCGTACTCTAGCTCGTTTAAATCTTTTATGTTCACCTTAAACATTGAATTGCTTGAAATTTCATGAAATAAAATTATTTTGTTCATCATAACCAAAGCTAGTTCTTTTATAGTTAATTTTTTAAAATCCAATAACCAACTACCGTTTTTAAATAGTAATGATATTCTTGATTGTTCGTAGTTTTTACATCAAAGCTTTTCGCTTTAATATATTCGCCGAGGTTACTCACACGGCCACGTAAAGTTTGAGCGCTTTAGCATGTATTACGCACAACGACCAGTCTGAATAAGCTTCGCCAAGACTCCTGAAGCCTGAAATAATGTGGATTATTTTTAAGGGGTGGAAAAGCTTCGAGTCACGTAATAGATCCATTATAATACATATGCATGAGTGTATATACAAAATTCAAACTTCCAACTCCAACTCACGTCATGTCCACCGAAATACCGTTTAGCTTGGCTCATCTGTGCTTTCTTGCTAGCAGTTCACCCCGGCGAACCACCCTAGAGACAAGACTATCGCGCCCTCACGCACGAACCCGAATATACAACCCCATCTATATCACCAAACTTTTGTCTGGCTCTCAAACAACAGTGGACTGACTCACCCTCATCGCATCAACCCTTTAATCGTTGCATGAGTTCCATCTTACCCACTTTATGTTCCTCTCCCTATTTATGGAGTTCATTAACACTGAAGCGACCCTCTGATGAAATAAGAAAAAATAACCACTAAATCGAATTTAATCGAATGTTTAATCTAATAATTTTGCATTTATTTGAGACTATATTATTAGTCTACTTTTTAAATTTAATTAAAGAATTTAAAATTCTCATCTGAATAATTCGTGTAATCAATTTTACTATTATCTTGAACTGTTACTCTAACTAGTTTATGAGAAAATCAAATGACTAACTGAATAATCTTGAATGCCCAATATTTTTATGACATTTTCATTCATCGCTTGAAATAATTATTGGAAATTGATTTGTTCGCTATCCATAATTAGTAATTCAATAATCCTTGTTGAATCACGATAACAATACAAATTCCGACACGACAGTACGATTAAGATTCCAATGATTGATCATTCGATCAGAGACATGGCGATAAAGTTAATCATGGACTATTCGTGGATCTAAAAAAGTACGCGTTTTTTCAACAGCAATATTACAACATTCTCTTGATAACAGTGTCGTTGTAAGTAGAAAAAATGCTAAGTGGAAAAATTGAATTGATTAATTTGATGTTTCGAGGAAAACAAGGTTCAAAAATGCATCAGTCTGGTTGAGGAATTCACGTACTTTCTCTTTTTAATGTACATTTATCTAGAAAAATCATTTTTTTTCAAAAATACAGAGCAAGTGAAATACTGTCATTAAAAGTCGTGAGGTGAAGAGATTAGAATTTCAACTGATTTGAATTGCCGTCAAAGGCATTGATCGGTATTTCAATCTGCTTCAATTCGAGGCCCATGTGTTACACGGTAAATGTATCTCAAAACCATTCAAGCGTACACAGCAAGAAATGAAGTGCTCTTCTCAGTTTTCGCGAATATCGATCACCAAACGACAAAGTACGTAGTATGCATATATTGTTTTTAGATGTATAGTGTGTGATAGAACAGTGTCGAAAAGCAAGGACCACCTACACTCGAACAGGACGTATATTCAGTAACTGCCTCAATCTGGTTTGTACATTCTCGTCTCGTTCACCCCCTATCTCCCTCGACACATTCGTGTGAAATCCTATAGTCTCGGAAAGCGTTGTCACTGATACTTTTCATCCTAGTACGACAAAAAATAAAAATAAACAGAAAAGATTCTTTTTGGTCGCACATCGCTCTTCCGCCAACAAGCGATCATCGTGCTTGCACCGAGAACCGACGAAGCATGGAAACTCGTCGAGAGTTTCGAACTTGAGGGGTCCCATTCACGTAGCACACACGCATAGTTTAAATTTAAGTGCTTGACATTCGAACTGAAACTAGATAAACGTTTTTTTCGTAAATGAATTCAATGGAATTTAATATTTAGTGACAAATATTCGAATCGTGTTATTTTGATGATCCATTTATGAATGATCATTTTTTTTAACAACCGAAAGTCTATATTATTGTATAAAATTTTAAATATACAGAAAATGTTAGTTATTTTTTAATTTGAACTTGGGTTCTGAGAAAACTTTGAGGGATGTAAGGACGGAGAGAACTATAAGGCAGTTTTTTGGATGGTCGTTGGCGAATACGAGGTTGAATCGTATATCCAAAAGGAGAAACGTAGAAAAGACACGAGAACGGAAAAAAGTCAAGGGTTGAATGTGTGTAGAAAGGGGTTAAGATAGAACAGTCGAGACAGTCCCATTCAAAAGTAAATCGACTTCCAGATTTGATAATGAACAATAATTTCAAAAAAATAAAGAAATTACTTATTCTCTATGTACATACGTAAAATATTTGATTATTTGAAAATCCAAATTTAACACAGTGAATAAAATAACGTCAATTTTTTTAGTAGACCTTTTGCCTTCCATCGAAAACTCGCGTTCTCCCAACCTTACTTTTTAATGTCATTTCCAATGTACAAATTGAAAAAAAAAGTTCAAAGAGAATCGATAAAGTGTTGGAAAAAATCAAAGAGAGATAAAATGCAGCCTTCTCATTAATAAACACTGTAACGGGACGGCCTTATCCCCTGGCCGGATTTCTGACTCGGCAGAAATCGTACTATTAAGTCTATCGTCTATCGTACTATTAAAGTACTGTGACACAAAATGTGTCACGATAGACGCTCTTGAGCACGGTCGCTCATGTTTTTTGTCCGTCCTATCATCCGGACGAGAGTATTCGATCTTGCATGGCGATTTCGAGGTATCTCCTCGCATCGGAAGACGTTGAAATCGGAGGATGATTCCCACTCCAGGCAAAACCCGCCGGTCAGTGCACGAACCTGCATACTAACCTCTCCTATGAGAGAGAAGAGGATCTAAAAAATCCTAAGTTTCGAGATTTGGATTGAGGGGTGTAAATGTCGAAACGTTTCAACATCTAAAGAGGGAAGTTCCCGACAAGCATCAAAAGGAAAAGATTGTCGGTGTTAAAAAAACATAGATGCATGGCTCCCGCTAGGAACTGGAAGAGTTTCCAAAGCTTTAACCATTTAATTTTTCAGCATTTTCTTTTTCCGCTTCGTTCAACTGGGCTAATTTCGTATGCCTATAGCAAATATGAGAATATGAGGCTATCTACCCTCACGTTTCTGATTTTTATGCTGTTTCCTTTAGCCCCATCGATAACTTTTTTCTGTCACGACTCCGGTAGAGCTTTTTTTCTTACTAACTGTAAAAAGTGATAATTTTTTTTTGGACAATAATCGCACAATGCATATTTTTCATTCCACAGTTTTTCATTGGTTGATGTCTCCCCGTTTTTTTTATATTAATAGAAATGTGATATGTTACAGGGTTCGCCCTATGCAACGCGTGTTAAAAATGCCAATTTCTAGAGCAAATATCTCGATAACGGAATGGTCAATATAGTTGAAATTTTACCAACATGTGCATATATAACTTAAACTTATTACTTATTACTTAAACTTAACTTAAACAATATTAGTTTTAAATATCAAAATTTTCTGTCTCAGAGCATTTTTCGTATGTACTACGTTAAAGGCTCGAAAAGGTGCAGGACGCATCGGCTGAGTCGTCGTAGAGGGTTGTAAGCTCCGAAGTAGTGTTAGGTCGCGTTTGTGTGTGAGAGAATTCAGCCGGGAGGCTCTTCGTTCGGTTTGGGGGTGAAGCGACGGAATAGTAGACGAAACGGTGTGGGTGGAGGATCGTTCAGTTCTCACTCGCACTCTTCATCCCTTTCTTGTTTCTTTCTCTCTTTCTCCTCTCTCTTCTATGTGTCCTTCCTACTCAAATTTCTCTTTCTCTTTCGTTTTCTGTCTTTCCATCCTTCTGTCTCTCTTAGCGTTTGGTGGATCGAAGGGATGGCGACGGGGGTCGTTGCCCGAAAACGCAGCACTGTTATTGTCCCCTGACCCTCTTTCTCCTTTACTCGTTCTCTCTCTCTCTCTCTCTCTCTCTCTCTCTCTCTCTCTCTCTCTCTCTCTCTCTTTTCGCTCACCGTTTTTCGTTATCACTATCCCCCTCTTTCATTCGCTATTCTTCCTCTTCTGCTCTTCATCCCTCCGTACGTTTCTTCTCCCTTCACCCTTTTCTTCTCCTCCTCTCTATCTCTTCCTCTTCTTTCACCCTACGTCGTAATACCCCCTAACTCCAACTTCGACGTGCACGCGAGAACGCACACAAGCTCGTATGCATCGTGTGTCTGTATATAAATGAATACCATAAAGACCCAATGCGTTTTCGCTCATGATATATTCGCATGGAATAATATATAGCCATCGTATATACTCGTAGGTACGTATCGTATAGTGAACTTCCATATCTAATGTACGACTCACTTTTCTACAAGAGCTCTGCTTGCCTTGGGTGGCTTCCACCTTAATAATTTAAACATTTTTTCCCCAGTCTATTAACACAAAAAATTATAAAAAAAAACAAATACAGGACCCAATTGAATAAAAATAAACTCCGTTCCTTTAGTCAAATTATGTAAAAGTTTCTTTTGTAATATAAACTTTGCAATTTTGGGAAAATAAAACAAAGTGTCTGCTGACAATTGGTATAATTTTGTTGATGATTCTCAAACGTATTCGTAACGAAAAATAATAAGGAAAACAAGCTATAATTGTGATTGAAGTTGGTAGTGCAAATAACAACACTACTACATATTATAATAATCTCACAACGGTGTAAATAGTCGTAATAATAACAATATTGATAATAAATAGTAGTATCTGTAATTATTCGGAATTTAACGACTTTTTAAACTGCATCGTAATAGCCGAACAGCCTTAACACGTGAATCTAAAGTGGCTAAAGTCTTTTTGCAAGCTTGCAGTCGTTATTATATATATTAGGGTGATGCAAAGAAAATCGACTTTTTTTTTCTTAAAGTCGCAAGTGATTATGTCAATACTTCATGAAAAAGTAATTCTCTCACAATTTGAGCCTTCTAAAAAAATATTTAGAGGTTGCACCAACGACGTTTAGATATTTTTTTTCAATTTTAGCGAAAAATCATGATTTAAAAATATCGAATTTCGGTGTCGCAACAAAAATTGTTAGTACTTAATAAAAATTTGATTCTCTCAAAATCTGAGTTTAAAAGAAAAAAATTTACCCCACCGGCTTTTCTACATTTTTTTCATTTTCTCGTAAATATCGTTATAGAAAAAAATGGTTCTATTTGTGTCACAGGTTGATATATTAGCATTTTATGAGAAAGTTATTCTCCCAAAATTTGAATGTTTTAATAAATTTTTTAGAGGTACCGCCGGTATTTTTTTCATAATTTTGGCTGAAAATCATGATATTTAAATGTGGTTTCGTTTGTGTGACAATTAAAGATATTAGTACTAAGTTAAACAGTAATTTTTGCAAAATTTTGGTCTTTTAAAAAAATTTTTAGACAAAACCCCAGCGACTTTGAGATATTTCTTTCTAATTTCGGCTAAAAACCGTGATATGAAAATTTGATTTTTTCGTATTGCAAGCAAATGCGTTAGCACTCTACCGAAAACGAATTTAGAAAAAAAAAATCATAGTCGCTGGGTGTGACCTCGAATAAATTTTTTACCAGGCTCAAAATTTGGGAGAATTGCTTTTTCATGAAATTCTAGCATATAAACCTCGATATACAAAAATTTACTTTTTGATATCACGATTTTTACCCGAAATTATAAAAAAAAAATATCTAAAAGTCACCGGAGGCACCTTTAAAATTTTTTTTAGAAAATTCAAATTTTGTAAGAATAACTTTTCTATGAAATGCTAATATATCAACCTGCGACACAAAGAAAACCATTTTTTTGTATCACGATGTTTACGAGAAATTGAAAGAAAAAAATTGGAAAAGCCGCTGGGGCGACTTCTGATTTTTTTTTTTTAAACTCAAATTTTGCGAGAATCAACTTTTCATTAAGTACTAAAAATTTTTGTTGCGACACCGAAAAATCGATACTCGTATATTATGATTTTTCGCTAAAACTGGAAAAAATATCTAAACGTCACTGATACGACCTCTAAATATTTTTTTAGAAGGCCCAAATTGTGAGAAAATTACTTTTTCGTGAAGTATTGACATAATTACTTGCGACTTTAAGAAAGAAAAAAGTCGATTTTTTTTTGCATCGCCCTAATATATATGTAATATAAATATATATGTAGGTGGTAGAACGTAGTGGGCTAACGTTTACTGCACCCGTCGACGTGTCAATCCATACCGGTTTTACGAGGTCTGCGTAAATTCGCGGTGTCGGTGCAACGGCGTTAGCCCCTCACCCCTATTTCTCGTTGCACCCTTCCTTTATCCCTCTCCTCTGACGTTACCTCTCTTCTCTTGCTCACCTAGCTGCCCGACAACAAATGCATTAGACTTTACGAGAGTACGGCAGTTTCGTCGCTCCGCACCAACCACCCCTTTGGGCTATATCCACCCTGAAATGTTCTGCACCCTTCGTTCAACCCTCCCCCTGCAATCCTCCGGCCTCCAAAGTGCAGACTTTGGCCAGACGGCGTACCTGGCCCCGTGCGATCACTCCCTCAACCTCACCATCAACCTCTATTTCTCTTTTTCTCCTTTACTCGTTCACTCACCCTCGTACATATACTTATACATATTGCAAAAAGCTGTGCAAACAGGAGGACGTAATCCAGCCAATTTAACACGAAAACTTTGAATCCGTTGAGCCCTTTTGCTTGATAGATGTCAGTTTATATACATGTATATATAGGTCTCGTCTCGTTTCTCTGCTAAACGACCAGACCAGTCTCGCGTACCAAACCCTCAACTCTCTCTTGCCCAACCCCCTCACTCGCTCCATTTGCCCTCCCAAGCTCACCGAATGCGCTATTACTACCCTACGTGCTGTATTTCGTGAACGAGAAACAGAGAAAGAATGAAGCAACGAACCAGTGTCTAGATATACTATAACCGTCCACTATATATTTTTTGTTCACGTCTGCTCTTCGTTTATACTTCTACTCTTATTTTTACGTTTCTTCTTCCTTTTTTCTT
Source organism: Rhimphoctona megacephalus (assembly GCA_963989365.1). Taxonomy (NCBI): domain Eukaryota; kingdom Metazoa; phylum Arthropoda; class Insecta; order Hymenoptera; family Ichneumonidae; genus Rhimphoctona; species Rhimphoctona megacephalus. The sequence continues at coordinate 18,436,661 of OZ022417.1, forward strand.
TTATTTTTTTATTCTTCTTTTACTACCGTATACGAGATGAAACGAAAAAAAGAAGATGCAATCTGTATCAGCGAATCAAACCTCTAACCGGTATCGGATATTCATTCTTAGCTCCCCTTTTTTGCTTATCAAGCTTTTTATCGATTAATATTCGTATTTTTGGCTTTTTAAAGATTTTCGGTCAGACTGACTTTCGAAGTATCTCCATTTTTCACATTTGTCGATCGATTCTTTCAAGACTGGCTGTAAGGATATTTCGGATTTTGGAAATAGTGCTTTTTTCTAAAATTCGATTTCTTTTGTTGGAGAATTTGACATTTTTGTAATTTCAAACTTATTATTTGTTTTGTTGGTATATGTAGATCAAAAAAATTCATACACGCCTAATGTCAAGTATCAAGTAGTGGAATTTATTCATGTCGAATCTGTGAACCTACCCACCGAGTTTCAACTCCACTCAACAAGTGGCAGTCGTTCAAATATTTTTCGAATATTTTACTTCAAAGATACAGTAATGGTCATTGAAAAAAAAATCTTAAGCAAATTTCTCAACTAAAATAATTTGATAAGGCGTTTTACGTAAAATATTCATATAATTATCATGCAATATTTTATTTGATTTTCATTAAATGTAATTCAAAAGAATAAATATCCATTAGTCTTATACAAAGAAAATCATTGTGAGATGACGTGAAGCCTCAAATGTCTAGCATCGAAAAAATCTAAGGAAAATGTTGCTAATGTACAAATTGAAAAAAAAGACCAAAGAGAATCGATCGAGTGAGAGAAAGCAGAGAGAGAGAGAAAAGAATGCAGCTTTGACATTAATAAACACCTAAAGAGAGAAACTCCCGACAAGCAGCAAGAGGAAAAGATTGTCGTCGTTTAAAAAAAACATATAGATACATGGCTCCCGCTAGGAACTTGAAGAGTTTCCAGAGCTTTATTCTTTGACTATTTATTTTTTCAGTATTTTTTTTTTCGGCTTCGTTTAACTGGGCTAATTTCGTATGATACTTTTCTGCTGTTTCCTTTAGTCCCATCGAAAAATTTTTTCTGTCACGACTTCGGTAGAATTTTTTTCTTTCTAATTGTGAATCATTTTTGACATTACGGGGAAAATGTTCTTCCAGTATATCGACTTAGCAGAGAACGGTTGGTGCAGCTTAGAAAAAAGCATATCTATTAGATTCATTTTAAGTGGAATTATAGAATGTCTTGAAAATGTAAATTGAAAGCATTTTAAATATAAAACAAGAATTATACTTTTCTCAATTTTATCTGAAAAAATCAATGAAAAATCAAATTTCTTAAAAGTTGCAAATATTTTATATACCCAATGAAGGTGTTTTTTTCTTTCTCGATCCTTCCTGTTGATTTTTTTTCGAAAACTACAAAGTCCCTAAAATTTGGTATTTTTGGCGACTTTTTCCTGAAGAAACTAAATTTAATGTGATCAACTCAAAATCAGTCCTGGCTTAAAATTACTCTCAGCGATTCTCTTACTTCGTTACTATTTTTAGTTAAAAAAAATGAGTTTTCGTCGCACCCACTTTGTTTCTGATTTTTTTTGCTCTGCGTCCCTCGAAGTTATACGATTGTATAGTGTATGCCATACTCCAAAGAGTTAAGGTCGGCAACCTCGAGGGTTTTCTACCCGCGAACCTACATAACGCTCGATGACTCCACCACCGTTTTATTTCTCTGTATACTCGGACCGTCGAGTTGTTTACAGTCTTCGGAATCGCGTTCCGCCACGCAAATTACAGTCAATTAAAGTCTTACGCTTCAAACGTGATATCACGAGCTCGCTTCTTCTCTTTCCCCGTCTTTTACTCCAATCTTTCTCAAATTTGAACCTTCCTTTCATCAAATTCGACGAATTTTAATTAACTGCAGTCAAAAGTACGTAGCAACATTTTTTTTAAATTGTGATTCAATATTTTATTCAATTCAATGTTTTTATTCAATTTTTGATATTTCATATTTTCCCAACGAAATATTAACACAATTTTGAAATTCACTATACCTTCAGACTTTCTTTATCAATAATAATAGAATAATAATAAAAATAATAATAACAACAGTATAAAAAATGCACCGACAAGTTTTCTGCAACTAAACAGAGTCGATCGAATAAAAAGAACCGTCAAAGGGAACGAAGAGAAAGTTACATTTTATCTTTAATAATGCAAAAAATATGATTCTCGTCTTTGATCTATGGCCCAGTTGTTGACTAAAAAGGGAAAAATAGCGAAAGGTAAATGTTTCCTTTTGTCACGATGGCCACGTCTTAAAAAAAGGACGAAGTCTCTATCGCACTGTGTAGTGTGTATTTATGAGGGTGTGTGGATCGATAGCTTACAATCGAAAGCCCTTTTCTCATATGTTTATAATTTAGCATAATAAAAAGAACATCATAATCTTTGAGATATTAATTTTCACATAATATTCAGTATTGTGTTAAGGTTGTTGCTAAATCTTTTTGGACGGTGGGGGGAAGAGACGAAGCTTCTATGCTTATACATTGGATGACGTCAGCAATGCCAACTTATAAAAGTTTAATATTAACGATGTGTACGAACGAATAATACAAAAATTTCCAACTATACAGTAATAATCTTAATTATTATTTACATATATGTTCATTTTAATTATTTAGGATTGTTAGAAAATTAAATTTCGATAATTTAATGTCGCGCGTTCTTTGGTTATGCGCGGTCGTTAGGTTGCATTCAGTGAGGCCTGTGACAGCTGTTTTACATATACTGACGCGTGTTTTTATAGGTTATGTCAGCGACAATTAAAAATGACGATAAATTGCAAAAAAATATTAGTATGTACGTCACTAAATTGTCGATAGAAAGAACGATTCGTCCGTACTGATTGCTACAAGCATCGCACCAACGTTGAGAAAAATAAAATGAAATGAAAAAAGTTCTCATTACTTGCATTTGATTGTAACAAAATTCAAATTACTGCAGTGATTCTTTGACTGTTTATGCTATAGCCGTAGCTGCGACGTTGCCACATTCCAATAGAGATTTTTCTATTAGCCTCATTTTTTCGAAAAGTTGTTGTTTATTTTTGATGATTTCTCGTTAATTAATTCGGTTACCTATCTGTTGTTTTTTTTTTTGGTAACATTGATCTATATGCTTTACTCGATACGGTACTCGTTTTTTGAGTAATTTTCTTTATTTTTACGAACGATATTCGCAGAAAAGTATGAGGGTAGTGGCCTTACCCCATACAACTAATGCAATGGAGTAACATTTTTCTTGAACTTCAACTATTAATTTCTCTAAAATGAATGCGATAACCTACGTTTTCCTTTCGCCAATATATTCGGAAAATATACTTTAACAAATACTAAAATTTTTACGAAGATCTATTTACCTCGAAATTTTTTAGCAATAACCTTAAAGACTTTTACTCAATTATTGCTTGAAAATGATTTGGAATAAAAATAAATGGAAATGGAGCACGGAGAAAATTTCTTCAAAAATTGCAATGGTATCATAGTGACCGGGTACTATCTCGTCACTTTTAAGGAGTTTTACCGGAAAACATAGTCATTTTTGCCTTCATACAACATCAAACATTGTAAATGACGAATTTTGCTCGGATCAGAGTGTAAAGATTGCTTCACTCCGAAACGCTTTTTTACAGGAAACATTATTGAATTTATCAATATCGCGATGAATTAAATTTCACGATGTAATATAGTAATTTAAAAATCATTCTATATTCATTTATGCATGGTTTCTAGAGCTGTCACAATTAGTACTATATATATGTCTACGGGGAAAAATTATAGTGAAACATTGTAAAAATTCGAGCGTTCATGCGCGATAACTGAAATCTCCATGCTTCTATTCAAAAAATGACTATGTTGCATTGCGAATTTTTGAGCGTTCGTGTACGAGTACGGAAATCGCCGAGCTAAATTTCAAAAATTGGTATGGTACATTGTAATATTTGGAGCGCTCGCGCTTCCGTGAAATTTAATAAATATGGCGACATGGTAACCCAAATTGTCAAAGAAATTTTCTCTCCGTGAGTCTTTCTGTATTTTATATTTAAAAGAAGCAAATTCGGTGGATTCAAGAAATTAGCCAAGAGTTAATGAATAAAATGTCGAAAGAAATCACAAGTATGGTCCTGGTACGAATAAAACTATTTGTATAAAATGTTGTAAAAAGGGTTTTTTTTTTTTTTTTTTTTTTTTTGAGTAAAGCACTCAGTCGAGTGTCGTACAGTGGTCGATTGAGTTCAAATGGGGCTGTTGAATTTCCTGAAGTTTCGAGCATTATCAGAGTCTTGTAACTTCAGTTTCGAAGTTTTCAAAACTGTCATTACACGGTATGAAAGTAGTGGATATTCCAGTTCTGTATAAATATACATATATGCACAATGGAGAAGTGCATATAAGGTATATGGAGAGTTAACGTATAGCCGAGGTTTCGTACTAACTGGCAGAAGAAGCGCGGGCGAGGAAGAGGGGGGAGGGGGATATAATTGCAGAGAGGAACGACGACGGGAGAGATAGGTTGGTCGAATGTGAAAAGCGAGAAAGAACCGGGTAGGGATGTTCGCGGAGATGTTCTCGCCGGGTCATCACGCGGGGTCACGTTTGGAATCCAGAGCAAACTATCCCCTCTTATATTCCTCAGCATCTTTCTCTTTCTTTTTCTCTCTCCTTTCGAGAGCTTCTTATATACCTTTTCGCGTAGTCCGCCTTTTTGCAGGAACGATCGTTCTCATCCGCGACCGCATATTCCAGACCTTGTGCCTTTATAACCTGCACCACCCCTCCGATCTTTCTCTTACCGATATACCATACCTCTCGGGTTTCTTGATATCGTCCATGATATCACGTATGCGTAAATGGAAAAACGAACAAAATATGTCGTGTTCAAATTAGCCCGGCGTCCCCACGAGGGGTTGGTATATGCGAATAACTTTCTTTTCATGCCCTTGACGTCTCTAACCGTCAAAATTTTGATAGATATTAGTCATGAGGCCTCAAACGAAAAACGGATACAGAAATATGTGTGAGCACTTAATTGACTTTTGGATCCTTATTTTGGGAGTAGCGTTCTCCCCTGAGGAAAATTGGGAAATAATAATGATTGTAGCTTCGGCCCTGAAAACAAAATACCTAGATGAACATTTAAACATTCCTTTTCCTTCATAAATGGCAGAATTCGACTCTAAGCCGTTTTCTGAAAAAAAAAAACCACTATTTTGCACCTTCGCAGTTGGTTTTTTCGACAAAGGTTCGAGAGGTGCGTATTCCATCTTCATTTATACATAAAAATATCTATGTAATCCTGCTCGAAATCAGCAATGTAAGGAAGACCGAAGGGGGGCTCCGGGTAAAACTCACAATCAGCGAGAGATGGAAAACACAAGCCCTTCCTGTCTGACATCCAGCGGTTAAAGAGAAGAGCCTTTCTCGTCTTTCCTGATGCGCTCAGGTTGATGCGCTCTCTTGCTCTTTTCCCGACGTGGCTCGTCTCGGCATCATCGCGGCACGATCTTCACAGCACTGTCGAGAAACTCTTGCGGCTCGAACGTCGGCTAAATGTGCTGAGAGAGTGTTATTATTTCAATGTGTGTGTGTGTGTGTGTGTGTGTGTGTGTGTGTGTGTGTGTGTGTGTAAGCTCGAGAAAGGCCATAAATTGATCAGCACTTCGAGCTCGCTGAGTAAATAGGGGTGATTGATTATATTTCTTGCGAAATGCATTTTCGGAAGACCGTAAGCAAATTTCTCGACCTAGCACACTGTTAAATCAACAGAAAAATCCATTGCCACTCAATCTCCTGCTTTCATTTAGAAAAAGTTTTTTTAAACATTTTTTCCCCCATCATATTGGATTCGAATTTTACTCACTTAGATGTGACTATACAAAGTAGATTCGGGAAAAGTGTTAATTTTCATATATTTTTCGTGCCAATCACAATTTCCGTTTGTACATTTTACGTCGAACTCTAAATAGACGCGGTGCTCTGGAAATCGGTTTTTTACTTGACCGTCTCGAGTTGCGCTCTCACCAAACCGTTGATCACGTTTGGATTCATCGAGTATAATATATAACCTAACGTAGACTCGTCATTAAAGTGTATGAGAGACGACAGGATATACTCCGTTGAACGATAGACTCGTATTTATGTGTGTATACATTTTACACGTATATCAATACATAAGCTTCTGTGGACACATGAGCCTGTTCGAATTTCTACGATTGTAACGAAATGACGAGTATGTGTTCTCCGAAAGCTTTCAGTCTAGCACACTGCCAATTCTTGAACATGAACTGTCCATCCATATATACAGATCTAATTTTATATGTAAACTCGAATGCCAATAATAAAATGCCTAGATATGGGATAATCTACCAAAACAGCTTCATTTTTTAGCGAATTTTTCAATTTTCACACGCATTGATTTTTCTTGATAGAAACGAAGTGAAAAAAGGGTTCTGAACTTTTTTCTTAACTTCAGTAACCATCGATTAAATTTGATCTATGTCTCCGAACCGTGATTTCCGAAACCTTTTTGAAAGATTTTTCTCAATTTTGGAACATTTGCTTCCTAAATCCATTCCATTTTTCATTTTCACTTCTTCTCGATATTGAATCGTTGTTGAAAATAAATTCTCTGAATAATTGATGCATTGATTTTCAAAACCCTTCTGAAATGCGTTTAAAAGATTGGCCTCACTCACCTCCTGAATCGTTGCATTTTGCCTGGAGACTATAAAAGTTTTCTAGAAAATGGATTAAGGATTTAAATCTTGCCACTTTAATCGGAATGACCTTTACATATTGTATACCAGTTGGCAGTATATCGTTGGCACTTTAATGTTAGGGAGTGTGTTGGTGGCGGCAGCCGCGACAGATGGAGATCCGTGATGTTGGTTCACCGCGTTGAATGCTGCACACACATATATGTACGGGGCTTCAATACTTCTTTTCTCTTTCTCTCTCTTACTGTCTTTCCCCTCCGAGTTCTTTCTCTGTTGAGATTTGCCGGTGGCGGTGCCGCGCAGGACAGCATACGGAACCTGGTTGGGGGGTCGCGACGTGTTAGGGACGCGCCGCGTGTCAATTAAGTGGCTCTGACCAGTGAGATACGGGGGCTCCTTTCCATACGGATATGCTATAGATATTTCACTGTGGCGTTATAGATATACATGTATATTTGTGTGTGAGAATGTTTAGTATGCCTGCATGTCGGTAGGACATACACCGTACGTCTCTTCTCCGTACAACGGTATGGTAAAGTGTCTTATACAGTGGCTTATTCTCACTCCCTTAGAATGCCTATATCCCCTTCTTATGTAGTCTCAGTTTTCTCTTCTGGTAACTTCCCGACCTGCCCGCTAACTCGCGTAGTTTGCCTATCAGCCAGTTTAACCAATGGGTGGGTATAGACGCAAGATGATAGAGTCTAAGACAGAGTAGGATGGAGAAAAAGAGAGAGAGACCCAGAGAGATGAAGGAAAAATAATAAGGGAAAAGGGACACGTCGTAGAATCTTTGTAAGCACGTGCTAGTTGTACCTTTTGCTCATTCCTGCTATGTCTGCCTCTTCGCCTTCTCTCTTACAGTCTCATTTCCATCCTCCATCTTTTTTCACAGCTTTCTTTATCTCTCATTCCTTTTCTCTCTCTGTCTATACTCTCTTTCAACTACTTTATTCTCTCCCTTCTCCTCCGTCCTTATTTCCCGGCGGGTTAGCCCTGCAAGACCATCTTCATCTCCCATTACGAAACATATCCGAGCCCACTCGTCGCGAGACACGAGACCTCGTTATAATGACCCCCCGTGTGTGCTCTCTTGCGAGCGAGAAAAGAAAAAAAGAAAAATCAAAGTCGACAAGGAGATTCGACGACGTTACGTACAGACGACGTTCCTCGTCTTCTCCTGCTCGCCATCCTATCCCTCGACATCAAAGTCCCTTCGCCCGAGCCTGAGCTGTGAATACGTGTTACCTTAACTTCTGTAGCAGGAGGAGCCACTGCAGCTTCAGGGCTCGCTCCTTTCAGACAGGATACGCTTAATCTTTAAGTTATTTGATATGAAGAAAATTTCTTGTAATTGTAGCTTGGAACAATGTAAAGAAATGGGAAACATCAATAAGCAAATTTCAAGGGTCGATCGAAAGTTATTTAACAGTATCTGAAAATCACCGTCCAGGAAATGTCGAACTTTTAAATCATAGACAAAACTCCTTTTTTTCGAACTAAGGATCCAATTGAAGCCAGATCGCTCTTATAAACATGAATATAAAAATAATGACGAATAATTATTGGCTAATTTCCAGTCTGTGAAAGATGTACGAAGCTGAAGAACTCAAACGTGCGGCAACAACGATGCTGGAGCGATTTCAAATTGCTCGCTCGTTTTTCCGAAGCTTCCTATGGGATCGATTTATGGACAACAGTCCATAGAATATTGTGGGAGCATTTCGCATGCCAATAAACAAAGTACGAGGTAGAAGCATCACGAGCGAAGAAAGATATTCGACGACGGACTAATGGATGATGGACGATCCTCTAATGTCAGGGTTAGGGAATGGTAGAGAAGGCGGTACAGAGAGAGGAGGAAAGAGGGGTATACACCAGTGCACACCAATGTTGGGGATGTACAGTAGCTAGGTAATGGTAGCTCATCTTCTTCTTGCGGTGCTCTCATTACCGGGGCAACCTCACCCGGTTATATATCCAGCAGTATGGTTATATTTTCCGGACGAAACGAGGCCTCGTTATAACGATAGTACAGGCTTCTTTACCTCTATACACTTGTCTCCCTCTCTCTCTCTCTCTCTCACACACACACTCTTTTTTCTCTTCCTCGTCTTTACTCCCACTTCTGCTGTACCAAATTCCTGTTTGCATCAACGCCGATATGATATAGTCGCACCAGCAATCTTTACGTGTTTCGTAACATCATCGATGCAGTCCCACCCCAAAAAAGGACAAAAAGCGAATAACATAGTTAAACCCTTGAAAAACCTGGCAACGAGACAACCAATTTTTATATCTCTTTCGCTTTTCCTTCTCCATGCATTCTCGATTAGTCCGGGACATCTTGAGTCACACGGAATCCCATAAAATGAGATTTCCCTGTGGATTGTTTTCCTCCTTTCTTTGACGTCTTCGTTTTTTCTCTTCCGGGGCAATCGAGTGCAGAACGAGAAGCGAAACTTTTTCTGGATCACAAACCATCAGCCAGGGTCGAAGACTTTGCTTTTTTACTTCGACTTCGTTTTCTTGGTGTTCGTGTAGTATTTTTCGCTTCTCGGATTACATCCGTTACAACAGGAATGGTAATTGGACAATTTTGAAAGCATCAAGAGGTTTGTATGCGTGTGTATAACGTTGGAAAAATATCTCTTTGTAATTATTCACGATTACTTGTTCGAGGGATTCTATTCATTGACAGGGTTGTCTGGAAAATGAATGGAGTAACATTTGCTCGTTGAAATGAAGTCAATCCAAAATTTAACAGGATGTCATTCGCACACATGTTTTCTATACAAATACATACACGTAGAAATACGCAATACGTCAATTAGTCGGATTTCGAGCACGCGTCAATGTTCTCACAGAGGCATATGATGTACATTACAGGAATATTTAGTTCACTCTATTATACACGCGCCTACCGTCATTCTTAATAATAGATGCTCTGACCTCTTCACCTTTTGACACAGGGTCTAGAATATGTCGATTTTCTCGAAGTATGGAATTTTGTTCAAATATAGCGATGTAATATAACAGAGTGATAAAAATAATTTATTAACCTTTAGAGAGCCGGGATTTAATGAGTTGGAAATCCTTGTAAAAATTACCAAAAGTAATGGCGTATATGCCATATCTATCATATACACAGTACCGATCATGGGTCCCACCTATATTTAGGCTTTTCGGTCCTTTACAGGTTAAGGGTGGACTTCGATGAAATTTTCAAATCGTCGAGGCCTTTTCCGATTATGCTAAATCTTTGAGTGAATGTTTCTACTATCTAAAAACCAAGAAATAACAGTAAGAACCGTCTCGGAAATTTGTATTTCCGGTCCAGAACGAGAAAACATGAAAAAATGATTAAAGTCCCTAGGTTTTTGCCGTTGACAATCGCAAATTTTTTAATACATTTTGGTAAGAATTATGAATAAAAATAAGTATCCGTTTTATCATCCAATCATTTTTCGCAGAATTACAATTTGTTTTCTCGTTTATTTGGAAATTTTTTTGCTTCGAATCTAATATTCTACAGTTAATGAATTGTTTTTATAGTTAATTGAACGACTTTGAGTTTGATTAATTCTTATCATTGTTTTCAAATATTTATTTTCAAATTTAAACCACTTCAAAACTAATATCGTTTATCACTATTCTCAACCTACAGATCTCGTTGTTAAAATCAATAATATTTAATTAATGTTGTCATATGTTGCTAATTCGTTCGTATAAGTTATTCATCATGTGACAATCCCGTAATGTTAATATTTAATTGGATTTTTTCAATTTATCGTTATAGAATTTCATTTTTTGGAAGTTTGTAATGATTTTTTTCGATATGCATGCTCGTTCTCTTTCCAATCTCCCTCCGTCCCCGGACAAAGTTGTCACCTCCTCCTTAATATGAGAAGCAGATAATTTTTAATCTATTTAGACTCAAAAACAATCGATTTCCCGTAGAGTATTAGATTTGAAAATAAAACAAATAAAAAAACCCGATGAAACAAAATTGTAATTCTGCGAAAAATGGTTGGATGATAAAACGGATACTTATTTTTATTTATAATACTTGCAGAAATGTGTGAAAAAATTTGCGATTGTCAACAATAAAAACCCAGGCACTTAAATTATTTTTTCGTGTTTTCCTATTCTGAACCGGAAATACGGTTTGGCGGAGCGGTTCTTGCGGTTATTTCTAAGTTTTAAGATAGTAGAAACACTCATCTACACTGTAAAAAATTTCCGTATGAAAATTAATACACATGTATACGAAGCTTTCATGCGGATATCGTATATGAAAATTCAGATACGCTGAGGAAAATTGAGAGACACGGTATTTTAATGATACGAGCACTGTTCAGTAAAATTAATATACTTGTGTATTTGAAAAATCATATACATATAAGAAATGTTGACCTTGTGCATATTAAAAACACGAAAAATCTACTAATATTACTATACAGGTATTTTAAAGTTCATGTTACCAGCATAGTAATTTTCAGATTCAAGATTACTAAATTTCAGGCACCGTATAACGTTTTCGCATTACATATGTCTACGATATTTCTAAAGATGTATCATAAAATTTGGTGATCCTTTTTGAATATTAATATACGAATGAATATTAAATAAATTCAGCTATTATGAGTTTTTAAGGGGAATACATTAATTGGCGTACTATTGTATTCGATTTTTTAAAGTTGAATGTCGAAATCATGCAGACATCTCAAGAAATTAGTTAGAGTATCACCACTTGATGCCGTGGCAATCAAGTCGAGCAATTGTCGCCGTAAAATTTTTTATTATAATCTCAACATCTTGTGTTAAGTTTGGTATTTACCATTTTCATGTTTTACACAATTTTCTTAGATTCGAGCGACTTGTATATATCCTCGTCCGAAGCACGTGCCTCCTATGAGAAAGTCGACGCTCTGCGCCACGCGGTGGCCAGAGCGCGAAGCACGGTGCCCACAAAGCGTTACGAATTTCCTACACTGGTGTATTAATTTTAATATTGAGATTCTTATAATTAATACATAGGTAAATGAATTTTAATACACGGATTTTTTTTTATACTGCAGGGTATATTAATTTTCATTCCCATTTTTATACCGTATTTTTAAGAGATAGAGTTATGATGGGAAATAACATGTATCGTATTATTAACATTCATGTGTATCTTATTTTTCAGTCAACTGTCAAGAAAAGTGAAGATCATACTGTAATTTTAATACATTGTTTGTAGTAGATGAATTCATATACATTTGTATTAATTATCAATCAAACATTTGATTTATTTCAATGCATGTCCACAAAATTTTCAAATTTCATATGAATATTCAATGTTATGTATCTTAAATTCCACATCAGTAACCAAAATTTATGTTCATATTTCAATTTTGGCATCCGAGTGTAATAATTTTCATTTCATACACCCGGTTTGTAAATTTCATTTACCGTTGTATTGTAAAAGTATTGTAAATTTCATATATTTTTTAACAGTGTAAAGTTTTAGCATAATCGGAAAAGACCTCAACGACTTGAAAATTTTACCGAGGTCCCTCTTTAAATCCTTAAATAAGTTGCAAGTAAGCTAATTCTATATTTAATCTCTGACTCTATACGTGAGCGGGTCAAACATCGTTCAAATCTTCTAGTAAGTTGATTCGTGCCTTATTTTTTTTTCAACCAAACTGATTTCTTGATGGTTCCTAAAGATGCGAATAAAATTTAAAAAATTATCAATCCCTTCATTGCGAACCTTCGCGTATTCCACATTCGCAATGCTGGTCTCAATGTGCTTTGGATCGAACTGTGGGAATAGGTAAAACGATCTGGATCTGCAGTAGAAATAGTAAAAGGTACGTTTCGTTCGGCGTTTCGCTCAGTGCATTTTATGTACTCTCTTTCTCCTTCTTTTTCGCTCCACCGTGCGGACTCGATGCTCCGTGAACTCTGTGCCCGTGAGCGAATTCTCCGTAATGCCGTGGGCCTTATAGCGGCTACTTCGTCCCGGTCTAAGTAGCATTGTGTACCGGCCACAACGAGCATTATATCGAGACCCTAAGAAAGAGAGAGAGAGAGAGAGAGAGACCGAGGCAAGGAGAGAGAAAGAAGTTCGTACACTGTCTTCGATACCGCGTGGTCGTGCGAGAGAGGTTGGCGAGAGAGCACACGGTAGATCTGCACTCACAGTGTTCCATGGTGTGCTCTACTCTCCGTTCTGCTCCTCGTGGCATGATCGTGCGAGTATCACAAGAGTTTGTGCTTTGGCCTATGGCTGTAGACGGAGTTCACACAAATGCGACCGAGTCCGTAGTTCTTCCTTTCTCTTTCTTTCGCTCCCAGGTTCGAATAATGCTTTTCATCTTACTATTGCAACACGGACCTGATACGCGCGTCCTCATGAAGCGCATCAATTCAGCTCGTTCTCTTGATGCTCTTTGCTCTCTGTACTCTCGCAAAGTCATCCACGTGTGTTTTTATCTCCGTATAGTATTCTCTCTCTCTCTCCTTTTCTCCTTTTTTCTCTTTCTTAGCGACCGATCGTTCTCGTAATGGACGATGCTTCGGTGGCCAAGGGTGGAAGAAGCGGAGCAAGAAGGAGAATGAGAAAATGAAGGTATATGTGCGGATGAAAAAGGACGAGGAGGTACGCGGGAGGTTGCACACACAGGATCTATCCTTGGCGTGCGTGTTTGTTCGTGACTCTCGGGTCCGGGCCGCGTGCTGGGCCGGGTCGCCAGAGAGTACCGAGAGCAAGGTACACTGAAGGAATAGAATACTCCGTCGCCTGATAAATAAAAGGACGTAACGAACCTTACTGTTCAAGGTTTAACGCCGTCTACTCAAAACCTTTTATCTTCTACTCATCAATGTACAGGTACAAAACTCTCTACCAGTGTGTGGTATCCAAGTCTTCTTACGTTTTCTCGTTGGCTCTCATGGGCGTCCGAGAGAAAGACGGTCACGTTTTCAACCCCCTTGCCACTGCTCTCTTTTTCACGTTGTGCGATCTTGCACCACGGCGGTAACTGAGAAACGTCGAAGCGCACAGAAACCAGCAACGAGAGAATGAAAAGGATAATAGACCAGAAACCCATTATTGTGGACGCGGGAAAAACCTTGGACTGAAAATAATTGAACAAAGATTCGTATACTGCAAAATAAAAAAAAAAAAAGATAATATCGCAGAAAATGAACGAGCAACAAAACAAAAACACTTTTTCATCGTATTACGGAGATTCCGCAAGAATCATGTGCACCAAATTATATTATTGTTTCAATTAATTCCAAACATCAGTTAACTCTTCCTTTGAAATTTCTTTCAACACACTTATTTCACAAATTCTCCAACTTTGATTCGATTCCTTTGGATTGAGACTTATTTTGACTTCACCAAAAAATTCTCAGTCCTCCCATGGTAAATGTAGAACGAACAATGTTTCGTTTCATAGATAAAATATAAATGAATTTTGTTGAAAGGAAAAAAATGGTAGAGTTTTAGGGTTTCTGCAGGGTATTTCGTTGAGCGTGAAGCTTTGGATAGTTTGAAGCCCTGTGCAAAGTACACTCTACCTTTTGGATCTCACAGAGTCGACCGACACTATCGCGTCTCTATAGTTATAAACTATATGTACATGTATATACATACATACGTACATACATAGAATAAAGCTAGTACACCGTAGCTGCTGGTGCGCGCCTTACCCGTAATTATTCAGCAAGGAGGACCCGCGGGTCAAGTCGGGTTATCTTGGCACTAGGATGCCGGGTTATCTACCCTATACCCTATACTCTAGCTCTTCATCCCCCTCTCGCCCTTTTGCCTGCCCCCTTTCTCTCTCTGTTCGCGTTTGCTCCAAAGCAGCAGCCTCGTTGCATCACTATGATAGTTACGTAGCTGTGCAACTATACACAGGAGATTTCGTCTGAAATTTTTGAGTCATTGACACGTGGTCTGTCAAATGTAGAAAAAAAATGAATTATAGCCCTTAGAACATAGATTTAAATGCAGATTCATGTTTTTATTGAAAAACGTACGTTTTATCATACGTTTTTCGATGTAATAAAGAGTAATTAATGAAAATCCGTAATACTGGAATTTATGATTGAACGATAATCTTTCTTTCATATTTTCAACTACTTTTATTTAACTTTGTCATTTAACTTTGAATAATTTATAAATATAGAATTACTGCTACCTGAAAATGAACATAATTCGTTCACAATAATTTTGCAGCGAATAAAATCTTCTAGTTTTGGGATAAACGACGGGGGATTCCTTTTTCTTTGTCAACAAATCTTCGAAATTGTAAACGATGATTAATTTGACTTGGAATGTCCCATATACGTAATATAAGCAGAGTATACTTCTCTGTGTATATTGAGGTTTTACTAACAACCTGAAGGTCGTAGCCCAGTCGGGTGTTGGTGGTAAATTACTTTGCGCTTACGTCCTTTTGGTTGCGAACGTTGGGTATTACTTCAACACCGACGGTGGCTACTCTACCCGTACTTCTCTATGGTAGAGATGAGGGGGTTTAGGAGGTGAAGAGAAGATACACTACATCTCTTCGTAGAGAGGAGCGTTTATACGTGCTCCCTATACGCCCGTCTTTCGACCAACCCCCTTTCTCTCCTCCTCATCTTCGTAACCTTTCTTGCTCTCTTCCTCTCTCTCTCTCTTTCTTTAGCTATCCTCTCACGTCACGAACTCATCCTCCTTAACGTCCTATCCTTTCCTCCCTGAACGTCCACCCCCCTGCCCCTTCCACTCCACCCCCGTCTCGTTTATCCGTTCATTCGCTCGACTCACGTAGCCCGATATCGCTAGCTGGGCACCACGATTTCGCGCCAACTGCCGGCGATGCAGAGGCCAACAGGGGAGAGCAGCGAAGAGAGAAAGAACGGAAGATGAGGATTCGAGAGGGCGAGCGTTGCGGGGGTTACGGGTTTACCGGAGAAGAAAAGCGGGACGAGAGATAAAGAGACACGCGAGAGTTATCCACATGTAGAGGGATGAAGCGTGAAAGTGAGTGAGTGAGAGAAAGAGAGAGAGAGAGAGAGAGAGAGAGAGAGAGAGAGAGAGAGAGAGAGAGAGATGGAAGAAAAAAGAAAAAGAGAAAAAAGAAGAGTATGATGAGGGAAAAGGAACCAGGAGAGGACGAGATGAGAAAAGAGAATGTCGAGGAGATCGAGATGATGCTGCGGGAGAATAGGGATGGGGATGAGAAGCTTACACTCTCTCTGGCTTCAGGGATGAGTGGCGAAGAGATATTCCGGAAAAATACTATACATCGTATGCCCTTTTCTTTTGGCCTTTTTCTCTGTGTTCATCCGTGTCGATGGGAGGATTTTCCGTGATCCACGAATACATTGTCACAGGTGCACTGTCGTTGTGTATATTGTCCTGTATTTTTATGTACAAACTCAAACTCAAACCTTCCCTTTTTTATTCCTTTCTCCATCGCCGTTTGTCTGAAAACCTACTTATAGTAAAGTTTATCGTGCAAAACTGAGTAGAGTTATTTTGACTCTGTATATGCACTTTTTATCCGTGCTCCTCAATCTCTTCTGTATTTCTTATCTGTGCTGTTAAAAAAAAGTATCACTATCACAATCGACGTAGGATAGATTTATCGTTTTAAACTTCCAGACAAACCCAAACAAATCCATGTCAATTTGCTCCACAATCTTTTCACTCCATATCTTACGTTACTTTTTGTTTCCCTGTATCAACTTTTTCTCATCTACGATCATTTTCCTTACAAAAAATGGTACCCTCTCACCTTTACAACTCTTGAACAACAACAGTCGAGTTATTCCTTATTCGTACATACGTGTTTAAGAGCTGAGTGCAACTTGCCATGCACATCTAAGATCACGCAAGTGTAGGGTACACGAATACAGGATTTCCTCGGACAGCTGGGACAATTGCGAGGACTGTGGGGTTTCTGGCTCATCTCGCGGACGTGTACAATTTGGTCGTTTCGGTCGCTGCGGTTGGTCCTCGTCTTTAACTTCGTACGTCCCTTTGTAGATCGTGATCTGACGTTTTACCAAAACAACTGAACCACATAATATACACATATAAACACGTGCATCTGTATGGTATCGCAAGGGTTTATGGGGGTCTACAGGGGATCGTGCGAGGATGCAAGAGCTCCGAAATACACGCGGGGAATTGTAACGCGCCAACGTTACACACGGTTCGCATATAACAATACTGCTATCTATATATACATATAAACACGTATAGATGCAAATATATAGGTATGTGTTTGGGAAGAGAGACGGAGTGCAGCACGTAGAGTCTCTATGCAGACTCCCAGCTGCGCCATGTGCGTCGTTTGGTGCAAACGTGACACTGAACACGTCAGAACGAAGGACGAAGAGTCAGAAGCATATCTCGATTCTCTGAGTCCCTGGTTCACCCGCACCAACACTGAATCCACCGAATCATGTATTTATACCAAGCATGCAGATTTAATGCATCTGCTATGACTGTTTTGACCATAAATATTCACGTTTATTCATTTTTTTCAGGTGCTTCTCCGTTTTTTTGTTCATCTCTTGGCTGTATTTTTTTCAAGGTAATGTTACAACACAAAGGATTCGAATGTTTAACGATTATTCTTTTGTATCGTTAATTGAATAGGGAAAATCATAATTGAAATCATAAAAGACGAAAAAGCGGTGAATGGTCAGCCATTCCTTTTATTTCTTAATTCATTTCCAGACTGCACGAATGTTTCTCGGTAAAGTTTACTTTTTCATTCCCAAACGGTATTCTCCGTATTAAGGGCTCACTTTGGCGAGCTCAGCTCACGACATTCTTGGGGCTAAGGTGAATTTTCGTGGAACTCGAGGCTAAACTGACACCTCGCTTGATTCTATATCGTGTGTACGACAAGGGAGGTTCGCCATAGTCAGTTGTTTCTTTCTTGTGATTCGTAGCACACGTGTATTTCGCACACACACTAATTCACCGTTTCTCTATTGGTAAACCCGGAGAAGACGAAGTTCTATATTGGTATTAATGTATATAGTCTTCTTGAGATGGCACATGCACGAGACGAGGGTTAAGGGGGAATGAAAGAGAGAGAGAGACAGAGAGAGAGAGAGAGGTACAATGTAGAGGATCACTATATAGCTAGTCTGATTTCACGCTCGGGCTGTTTAGCGATGGACGCGGATACGAGACACCTTGGGGGCTCTCCATTATCTATATGTATATATATATAGTGTGCGTATATATAGTAAAAATATATACAACAGAAGAAAGAGATAGGAAGAATACCTCGGGCGACTGTTGCATTCGTGAAATGCATACAATATACCAGTAAGGAGAAACTTTAACAGACAGAT
This sequence comes from Rhimphoctona megacephalus, assembly GCA_963989365.1. Lineage (NCBI taxonomy): Eukaryota > Metazoa > Arthropoda > Insecta > Hymenoptera > Ichneumonidae > Rhimphoctona > Rhimphoctona megacephalus. The sequence goes on from OZ022417.1 coordinate 18,454,787, forward strand.
TTATGGGATTAAAACGATTTTATCGTGGTAGAGATTATTTCAGAATAGTTTGCAAATATCAGTCAATCCTTTTACTTTTTTGCCCTTGGTTAAAATTATTAGATTTCGGGAGATCGTTTCCTATTCGGAATTCAAGCATTTCGCACCCTCGAGTTTTTGATAATTGAACAAAAGTTGAAGTTATTTTTGTCATGAGCAGAACTTAATTAATACAACTTTTTATGTATCCCATGCTCATGGGACAGGCAGAGTTGTTTTATATCGCAACGCAGAATATGGACACAGAGATGTCGATTTTGCGTGAACGATAGATAATTACAATGTTCCATATATACACGGAAATATATTTCTGAAATGCTATAATTATCCATCGTTCATGCAAAATTGACGCATTCGCAACACATTTGTGATCAAGTCTCGTTTCTACTGTACACACAATATCCTCTGTCGATCGCTTTAATATCCGGTCGCGATCAGATCCTCGCGACGAGTTATCGTTCCATTTTCCCTGTCATCTATTAATTTATTCAACTTTTATCTCTTTTACGTTGTTGATTAATCGAAAAACAAAAAAAAATACAAATAGTATTTACTTTATCGTTATAATTTATCAGGGATTAATTAAACTTTTTTTTTAATATCAACAAACTGCTCTGAAAATAAAATTAGTGATATTTGTGCATTTTTTAACATCTGATATGATTTGATATAGACGTGCCTTCATGCATGAAATACATGCTTTTGTTTATAAATAAATGAGCATTAATTTTCATGTATTGTCTATGTGTAGATACTGAAGCATTGTACAGCCCCGTTCTTCTTCATCTTTCCATTGTTCTGTGTAGGTGTAATATTCTCATGTGTACATGAATGAGAGATTCTTAGTCGTGACTTATTATTACGTGAAGTAAGCTTCTCCTACCTATTTAGCAAGCTAGACAAGGCTCTGTATTTATATATGTATACGTGCGTGTATTTTCATGACGGTTGCGATGCATCTCAGTGGTTATAACAATGACTGTTCAGAATATCAGAGATCGTGGACACCTGCGAGAAGATGAGGAGAAAGGGAATTTTCGCATCCCTTAGTTCCTAATCTTTGTTGTTTGATGTGTCCCATTTCCCTCTCGTTGAAATCATCGAATAAATGAACTGGTATTGTCCCTATATTGCAAATATTGTACAATCGTATTTATCTATAAAACATTAATATAAAAATATGTAAAAAAAGAATATATTCATAAAATTATTATGAATGGATCGATTTCAAATAACTGGAAAAACGTGACTAATTCTGTCTGCGAATTGAAATAATTTGCATTTTAGTCGTGTCCAAAAATGGAAATTGATTTTATATTGGGGTTCGTAACCAATCGCCCCCGCAATTGTTACTTCCACGATCCAGGGCCCTTCTCTTTTAGCCTCCCCAACCTTTCCGATTATTCCTCCACCCTTCTACCCATTCCCTCGTATGTGCGGCTGCAGCCAACTTATTTCTCCACTGTATAGCATTTACCGAGGGCGAAGGGAAACTGCAGAAAACCTTGCCGATACAGCCGGTGCCTGACTAATCTTCTCGGGTGGCAATGCGATCGCCCCCGCGATTGTTACTTCCACGATCCAGGGCCCTTCTCTTTTAGTCTCCCCATCCTTTCCGACTATTCCTCCACCCTTCTACCCATTCCCTCGTATGTGCGGCTGCAGCCAGCTTATTTCTCCACTGTATAGCATTTACCGAGGGCGAAGGGAAACTGCAGAAAACCTTGCCGATACAGCCGGTGCCTGACTAATCTTCTCGGGTGGCAATGCGAGCACGCTCAAGCACGACCACCAGAGGCGCTCAGGCAGGCACTTCCTCAGCTGTGATGCAACGAGCCAGCCAGTGCACGGCTGAAAGGGCACCATCGGCACGATGAGAACCATCCACGGGAGGCCACCAAAGCCGTACACCGACCGCTCTTGCATCACAGAGAGGTGTTTTGAGCTTGGATTTATATGAAGGTGGAATCCGAACCACCCGGGATTGCAGCAGAAATACTTGAAAAAATGTTCAATTTTTCATTGGTGTTTTTGGCCGGGATTCGAACCCGGAACCCGCGGCGTGCGAGCCCGAGTCCTTATCCACCGAACTAACCGCTCTCCTAATTTGATTTTATATTTTTTTGATATAATCACAGTGGTTTAATATTTTTCTTCGTCACTCATCCAAAAAATACCCATTTTGAAGTGTGACTTCGATGTCTCTCTGCACATAAATATCAGCCTCTCTATTATGCACATTTTCGAGGCTTCGAGGATTGTAGTCGTATAGAAAAGTCATGGAATGCGTTAAAGTGATTGCTCGTGGTGAGGGATGAAAACCTGTAGAAATATTGCTAGTAACCCGAGAGGAAAAGAGAGAGGGAGAGAGAGATAAAGATTAGGAGAAAGAGAGACTAGAGATAGGTTGAGTTAATATGAGAAGAGACGCGTGGCGAAAGGCTTTCTCCCGTTCACACTCCTCCTTTAACACCAACGACATTGCGGTAAGATGACAGAGAGGCGTCGTTAGCGCGATGCGCGTCCAAGTTTGTTGTTTCCTCATCCGACACCTCTATTTCTCTGTCCCCTGAGACTTCACCTCGGTACAAGATGAGGAAACTCGAGAGGGAAAACTGTATATATAGAACGTATATCTCGAAAGACATCTTAGTCAACGAAGCCCAATACAGATATAACAGCCACTGACGAAGTTTCCTCCGATTCGAAGTTTTTTCAAATAAAATCCAGAACTTCATCCCAGATCTTTATTTTTGATCCAATTAATAATGTATGACAAAACGAATTAGTTCAATTTTATCGTGCTGATTTTCATTCAACCCAAAGCGAGCAATATCCGTTATTAAATATGAGAGAATCTATTTTTGTTTCCATTTCCTGAAACAAAAGGTATTGAGAAAACTAGTGATAAAGAAATGAATTACTGGTTCACGTTATAATATGAAAATCAGACACACATATCGCTTCGTTCAATTCCGGGATGAAAAAAACGCGTCAGCAGATATTTGAGGAGCACAGAGAGTGCGAGCTAGGAAAATATATGTAGTATATAAAACAACGTCGTAGTATATTATATATTATGTGTATATAAGGGATTCACATGATGCAGTATGTATACGGGCAGTGGATGTATAGAAGCATATAAGCGTCAGTTACGACAGCCTCGTTGAATTCGGTTGTTTCGAATTTCGCAGACTTTCCTGAGTACTACGAGCACCATCATACGTACTAGTGTAGCGAATGACGTTTTCTTCCTTTGTCGAGACCAGGAAACTTAAGCACGAATATACAATATGTGTGTGTGTGTGTGTGTGTGTGTGTGTGTGTGTGTGTGTGTGTGTGTGTGTGTGTGTGTGTGTGTGTGTGTGTGTGTGTGTGTGTGTGTGTGTGTGTGTGTGTGTGTGTGTGTGTGTGTGTGTGTGTGTGTGTGTGTGTGTGTGTGTGTGTGTGTGTGTGTGTGTGTGTGTGTGTGTGTGTGTGTGTGTGTGTGTGTGTGTGTGTGTGTGTGTGTGTGTGTGTGTGTGTGTGTGTGTGTGTGTGTGTGTGTGTGTGTGTGTGTGTGTGTGTGTGTGTGTGTGTGTGTGTGTGCGCGCGCGCGCGAGTTTGTGTGTGTGCGTACATAAATGTGTACATATTTACGATATATACGTATAAAATCCATAACCGTTTCGACTACGACCATTAAGCCTTATATTTCGAGCATTTGCAATGTTGTACAGTGCAAAATACACATATATTTATAGGTACGTATGTTATGTACACAAAAAGGTTCGTTTCGTACACTCGGAGAATGGAAATACCTTCTCCCCGATGAACAGAAACGTAACAATAATAGTCGTTGGCTCTATTGACAGAAAATGATCGAATGAAATGTATAGAGGAAGATTGAACGAGCGAGAGAAGGAGGGGAGGGCTGCTAATTAATATCCCAGGACCAAGGGATTCCAGGGAAAATTCTAGTACATTCCGCCTTTAGCTTACGCAAACTCAAGTCCTGATAGATTTGTGGGATAAAATTGGCCTGGGGGAAACAAGGTTGTTGATGATTGAATTAGACATTGGAATCCTCTCGAAGCTTTAGTCTTTATCAAATAAACTCTCGACTAATTATGTGACGATTACGATCTTCTAAGTGGATGTTTTTTTGTAGTTATAAATTTCTACCTTCCAGATTTTTACCGAAATTCTTTTAGTTTCTTCTCCACTCGCTTCTTGCCTCTGAGACCCTTATTTCCGTCTTCACATTTCTGACGCACTTGACTTGGGAATAGCATGTGAGAGAGTGGCGCGCGAGAGATTATCGGCATCCTGCGTGAGACGAGAGAATGAAGAAGAAGACGAGAGAAAAGAGCCTGTATGTGAGCGTGAGAAAGAAAGAGAACGAGAGAGGGATACTTGTGGTGGGAAAAGGATGAGACTAAAGAAAGGCGAAAGGGGTGGGAGCGAGGCCGAGTTAAGAAATAAATCAGTACAAGAGTTTGGCATTAATTGAGCCACATTGTATGAAAGTCTAGCGGTGAAATACGCCGCGCATCGATTTACGATAGATAAAACGTACTTTATGGGGATGTTTGGCGAGGTAGAGGGGTGTACCACCGGCCGTGACCAACCAGCAGCTACAGCAGCAACTTGTTTACAACTTGAGACGAGGCGGCCTCGCAACTCTTTGCATCTTTCGTCTCTCTTTGGTCTTCATCTTTTCTTCTTCCTTTCGCGAGAAATGAAGAAATGAAGAGGCGGAGAAAGAGGGAGAAAAACCCTGGGAAAGAAGAAAAGGAGGAAGGGAAAAGATAACAATTTTAAATGAGCTGCTGCAGTCTAAAAGTGCAGACTAAATCCTATCACTCGATGTCGAATTATGCACAGTAATACGTCATCTTAAATTACTCATTCCAGCTATAATTTTACGATCCCAGGAATCAATAGAATAAAATAAAATCGAACTAAAATTAGATATATTTTGCCACAATTATTCGAATTATTTAATGAATTAATCAATAAATAAACGACATTCGGAGACTTTTAAAAAATTGTTAGAGGGAGAAACCAGTTTAAGAGGTCGACATTTTGGTGTTTTTCGTGAATTTTTTTTTAACAGGGAAGGAATAATCGGAATTTGTTTAAACTTGGAGGATACTTTATTCATGTTTTGAAGTACACTTTGTAATTTTTTCAAGTCATTTCCGCCGGAAATAGTAGAGTTAGAAGCTGCTGTTCATGGACGACTTTTTTTCAACTGGTGGGCATTCTAGCTCAAAAAGTTATTGACCAATCGTTCTGAAAATTTGTGTGAATATTCTTTATTCAATTACAATCTATATGAACCTAACTCTGGGATGATATTATTATTAAAAATATTTTTTTAATGCAAAAACGTGAAAAAACATGGTATAAAAACATGACATTGTGTTCAAACACCTCAAAAACATGCAATTTTCAATTTTTTTGATCACAATTAGGTCCATATTCTTAGGAAATACGTTGTTAACGAAAAAAAAAAATTGTAATGATTATAGATAAAAATTGTGACTTCAGGAATGCCCACGAGCAAAAAACTCGGATGGCGATCGTCCATGGACAGCAGCTTCTAACTCCACTATTTCCGGCGGAAATTATTTGAAAAAATTACAAAGTGTACTTCAAAACATGAATAAAATATCCTCCAAGTTTGAAAAAATTCTGATTATTCCTTCCTTGTTAAAAACATTCACGAAAAACACCAAAATTTCGGCCTCCTAAATTGGTTTCTCCCGTTAATTCAACCCGTCGTATTGTATTGAAAATAGTATTTAAAAATCGGCACTAAAAGGTTCCAAAGTACGTAATCCTTAAAGGAAGAAAACGTTTTTGACGTATATTCTCGATTTCATTATCGGAATGAAGAAGGATCGATGGTTAATCTGACACGGAATGCCTCCTATTCAGGAATATTTAATTGTATACATATATGTATTTTTGACTGCGGATACGCTCGATGTCTGAACATGTTTTACACGTAACGCGTTTTACACACGGCATACCGGCGCACAGAGTGCGTATGCGGACCTAATGATCCGTACCAGCCCACCCTAGACTCATATATCAAATGGCTAATTAATGCCGCTGGTAATTACTGCCTATCATAATGCGTTCTTGCAAAGAGTGCTCACGCGCACTCCCTGCCAAACCTCCCTCACTATATACATGTGTTGTTTTCTTTTCTTCTTTATCCTTCTTCTCCTTGACGTATTATCAGTGTTGCTCTCCGTCTTTCACTGCATTCCACCCTTGTATCTCTCTTCCTTTCTCTTTCTTTCTATCTTTCCTTACATATTCGAGTATATATTATATTCTCTTGTACGCATCTGCTCACTGGTTATCCCAAGGAAAACTTTTATACCCGGAGTCGACACCACTCGCCAGTCGTACCGAGATGCGTGTATTCAGAACGACTCAGCATCTTTTTTCATTGTTTATTATTGTTTTGTTCTGTTTTTTTTTTAAGCACGTACTATAAGTATCGCAGGCAAACCACTTGCTGATCTCTCGCAGCATCCCATTCTCTTTATCCTTTATTTCCTCTCTCTCCATCTTGCTTTCTGGACGAACGACTCTGCAACACTCCCGAGAGCCTTTTCACAGGATAATGTTCACTCTCTCTCTTTCTCTTTCTCCTTTACTCTCTCATCGTTCTCCAATGCTCCGGGTATACGCCGTAGATGCCTCGTAAAGAGGTGCAACTTATGAGTTTGGCCCACCGTCGTTACGCTTTTAACCCGCTCTCGTGCATAAAGCCAGTTCATGTACTTAAATATCTAATAACGGTGTCGTTAGCTCCCGCATACAACGCGTTATATTTATAACAACGAACGTCATCTACACGATTTGTTTGTATTTTAGGGGCCTTCAAAAAATGACCGATAAATCAGCCATTTCGAGAACTTTATGGATCAGGTAATTTGGGAAAAATTGAAGGAAAACGGACGGAATAAAAATGATGTATAATTCGTACGTAAATTCGTAACTGCCGCAGAGATTTTAGCGTGACTGGTAGAAATTAGGAAAATGAGTAATAACATGAATTTTTATTTATTCTAATCCCGAAACGTAGATCGTCGTTTATATTATTTTATGGAATTGGAGAACAAAAATTATTAATACATTTATTAAAGGTGTAAAAAACATCTACTTCGAGGAAAAAGTTGGAAACTCTAGCTTTTCAAATCGACTGATAAAAATTCTCTTTTCCAAAATTCCTCTCGATCAAATTTCCATACCCCTCGACACATTATTTTATTTTTCGAAACTCTTTTTTGTAAAACTTTTTCTTCGACTACATTCTCGTTGAAATTCAACGGTAAACAAGCTCAACAAACCATACCTCCGATACGACGGAGCTCAATAGTTCAACATTACAAAAAAATACTTCTCCCGCACATTTTATTCTTACGCAAATTGAACCGCAATATCGGGTACGTCACGCTTAAGGAAGTTTGTTCATGATGCATAATAAGATATTCCGAGTCTATTTTTCGTATTGTCGATGAACTTATTACGCTTGTACATTTGCGAAGTGCAGTTATCCTCGTACGTTAGAGTCAGTAAATAGATATGGATGGCTTGCATGCACAAAGGCGCAACTTGCGTCATTTTGGTCTACTAAAATACGTTGTACACGACTTTATCATTTTTCCTATTTTATATCGGTGTAACATTTACAGAAATGTATTTTACAGAGTCGCGTTTCCTATACTATCTCGGTCACGCAACTATTACTTCTAGTTTTTACTTATATATGTGTACTTATGTACGAGTCTAACGTAGTTATGTGTCGCGTGCGAGAGGATATATATGCCCTGAGTAAAGTGAACGTAAGGGCACATATCCTCGACTCCAACGCATTTCTCCCCTTTCTTTCTATCTCTCTTTCTCTCTCGCTCTCTCCCTCTTTCCTCCTCTCATCTACGTCTGTTCAGCACTGCTGTACTCTACTGGTGCTTCACCAAACGTAGGTATTTACCTGTCTAGCGAGCGTGACCCGGACGACGTTTGTGCGGCTTTGCCTGTGTGGTATTATTACATGATTGCATTTACTACACGTATATGTATGTTTATACATATATTATTCATGTACATATACATATACATGCATGTAAATATGGGTATAGTGATACTCAGGCAACTTGCAAACCATTCCCGATCGCGTTACCGGATCCACACTAGTTTCAAACGCGCTTTGACCACGGTTATCAAACTGTCCGTCCAGTGAGTAAATTACTCGCGTAAACCGAACTCGAGAAGCTCTGGTTGATCCTATGTATAGGTATATTTATAATATTATAACGAGGTGACATTCACGATTGTTTTTGGTTTAATTGATTCATTTCGTATGGTTTGAGAGATTTTTCTAGAAAGTAATGTTCACAGGAAATGGCGGAATGAATAGAGGGAAATAGAGTAGATAATTTTACGTTTAAACTAGAATCAAGCGCCGAATTAAAAGGGATTTGGATACGCATCGAATGAGCATCCGGTAGACTCGAAACTCCATATAGACAAAGTGCTCTAACCATTTTTCAGAAACAGTCGAAACGTCTGTAAATTTATAATCAATAATTTTTTTTTGCAACTTACTTTGATGTATTTTTATTCAAAAAAACCGGAAGTATCCATCGTTTCTTTTTTACTTCACAGTTTCTTGAGAAAAGTGGGAAAAAGAAAACTTTCCTATAGGTACTTTTTTGATATTATGTCGATGATTCGTTGAGCAATAATATTTTTTGAGGAATTTTTTGAACACCTGATGGAAAAACAAAGAAAATTGTTTTTTTTTGTTTATCCTCATAACTCAGTTTTAGAAGAAATGAAGGAATTCCATAAGCAGAAAAAAAGATTACTCCCTTCGGGATCGTCCCGCATTTGACTGCAGAAACTCCAAAGTTTATTGTCACAAAGTTTAGACCTTTTAACAACAACAATTATGTAAGTATAACGGGTGGGGATTAATATGTAGAATAACCAAATTGTAGAACGGTTAATATTTCGAAATTTTAATATTCATAACATTCGATTAACGAAAAATAAGAAATTCATAGTTTATATTTTCGACAGTATATTAAGTTGAATGCGTATTTGATGTAATATTTTTTCTTTGATCGCGCATTTATTCGAAAATATATATTCAGACTGTCTATACTTCAAATGCAGATAATATAGATTGTCCTAATGTAAGAAGTTTATATTTTCTAAATTCGAAATGGAGAGCAATTCTTTTATTGAGAGACCAAAATATATAGTATGAATAATTCGAAAATGAATTTTTCGAATGACTAAAAATTAGAAGTACAGAATAACGAACGTTGTGAAGCACGAAGAATGACAAGCAATACTTTACAGCTCAGAGGCTCTCGCTATTTCGACCGTTCGACTTTCTGGTGTTTCGCTATTTTGACCACATTAATATTTTGTCTTTCGTTTAAATATATTTGAAATTGTGAATATTCATAATATTGCCGATTTCAGTATTTGACGACTCGAATGCGTAATAGTCGAACTTTTGTAAAATCGCTATTCCAGCCTTCGTCATTTGGGCTACTGTTATATTTCGTTTTTGACGTAAATGTATTTCGAACTCTTTAATTTCTCATTTTTTTATTTCCAGCATAAAGGCTATAGTAGAATTAATCTGTCTACACACTACTATTCTTTAATTTAAAAATTCGCAGTTTTAGCCATTCGAAGTTTTAATCATTCGAAAATCTTACTCCTGCCCAGTATAACAATATAAATATAAAAATAAAGACACAAATAAATGTTTTTGAGCACTTAATTCTTAAAGAATTTACGACAGAAAACGCATGTATGAAATCAAATTCCACACACACGGACACAAAGCTAAACATCTCGACGTCTAGGAGTGCCAGACTCTGGTACTTTGTAAAATAAATAGCTATTTATTACTACGAATAGGATTCGCGCAATTGAATATATACTCAAGGCTCATCTCTCGTACCGACATAAATCAAGCTCCTTTGATTTGCCTTCTGCGACTTTACGTTTCTTCGAGTAAACGTTCGTATGTTATGAGATATTCCAGACGAAATCGATTGCGACTGGGTAGTTGCGATTTTTCTCTCTTTTCAAGAGACTAAGAGTTTTCATTTTTCTTCTTTTCGGACATTTTTTATTTCAAAGCACTAACCATATTTTACATAGTTCGCCTGTAAACAGATTTCAAAAATTAATACGAATGGGATGTTTATTTTATTTTTTTAACATAAGTAGTTCATTTTTTTTCTAAATAATCGGTAATTTATATTGACACAAAGGCTGTTAAAGTGTTGTCTTTATTTAGAAAGCTCACATGAAACTTTACCTGGAAGAGACCATATATTTATACATCAGGTTGTTTTACAGGCAGGTTATACAGAAGTTTGTATAGCGTTTAATGGGCCACGTGGGTGAGTAATTATCCGTCTTCTTGACAGCGGTTATTTCTACGCCATTTCGAACGTATAACTATCGTTATTGGTTATATGTGCGGGGAAAATCCCCATCGACTTTGAACTGTCTAATAAGCCTATATAAACGTGCTGTTAAGGATGCGTTCATGATGCACCGATCTGGCGTACGTTTTACTGACAGTAATTGAACGCGCTTTCCCGTCGGAATATAAATTTTTCCAAGCATAATAAAAACCTCTTCAGATTGCTATAAAAAATGGAGTGCGGAAGATAAAGATATGAACATTTATAAAATAAAAAACTAATTCAAATTACATTTTGAAATAGTTTAAGTTATTAAGTCCTGGTCATAAAATGAATTAAATAAAAATAATTTACAACCTATTCGCATAACGATGAATTGCGACATAAACGAGAAGATTATTAAAATAAAATAATAATTAAATAAACATCTGTACACCAATTCCATCACTGTATTACGACAAGAGAAGCAATCTCGTAAATAAACGGTGCAGGTCATGTTATATGGATAAATAAATACATTACAAATGTGCGCGAGAGTGTTAAGTGTCACGTGTATATTTTATCGGTGTCGCATAAATTTCCACCTTCTCAGGATCAGCTCTCGTAACAGCAGCCACCGAGAGAGGGTCCCGGCGCTATGCGCTCAATTCGCATCTCTCTCACCCTCAATCTCCCCCCCTCTCTCTCTCTCTCTTTCTCTTTTTCCTTTTCGCCTCTCGAGAGCTCTTTTTCGCGCTCATGCGTTGCCCATTACACATATGCGCATAACTCTTGCACTCACTCGTTTTATCGTCCCCCTCTCGTACCCCCTTTTCTCTCACTCTGGCGCTTCCCTTCTCTCATCCTTCTCTCGCTATTCCGGCTTGGACAACTGTTGCTTATACCATCGCTGTATATAAGCTTCTGTATACATATAATCCTACCATTATTACATCATTAGGATTCTCCTCGTTTCTTTTTTACCCTCTATCTACATAAAGTAGTATTCGTTTGTTCCATTTCCATACATTTTTCATCAAAAGCCTCTCATTTCAACATCTCGATTTTATTGGAGTCAATAAAAAAATTGCGATGATTTTATTTTCTGTACTAACACCAACAAATGTCTTCCTATTATTATCATTAAAAATTAAACATTCCATAACCAATTTGATCTTCTCGAACTTCGAAATTTTTCAACAAGCACGAATCCCAGCATCGTCCAAAAGCCTAAATAATCTTTTCCACTCAGAAAATCCAGGAAAATATGACGTTCTAATACACGAGTAGAATCGGAATGTCAAAACTCATTTAAACATCGATAATTTATAGGAGTTATTAAAAAATCACAATTCCTGTCTCATGCAGAACAATTTTTCTTCATTATTCTTTAAAAAAAGTAACAACCCTACAAAACTCTTCACCCTTAATAAATCGCCAAGAGCATGGTAATTTTTAAAATATCGCAAATACCTGAATCGTCCACTTAATCCAGAACCCTAAATAATCTCTCTCCTTGAGAAACTAGTAAAGTGGTTGTCTACAGAGGGTTCCACGATATTATTATGCAGTCTCACATAAAGTGTATGTACGTGGGACACGTGCGAAATCTCCCTCTCTTCTGGCTTTGCTAAACCATTTGTTAACGCATCGTATAACGCACCGCCTATCGCAGAGATAGGTAAAATTTGTCCGGGGAGATAGCAATACATGTGAGAATTCTTGCACGGCTACTGCTTCGTATATGCATTCATGATTATTATTATTATTATTATTATTATTATTATTGCAAATAAATATATAAATATAGAAGAAGGTAAGCATCTCAGTCATGTCAGTATACACGTGCATTTTGCTTCGCATTCCTTCGCTCCTTTTTACCTCGCTCTCTTTTTCTCATATATACAACGTCGAACTTACCCCATATTTTACACCAAAATTGCTCCTGCTACGTAGTTACAATAATAATATTAATAATAACAACGATAATAAAGATAATAAGAATATTTCGTATAAATGCTTTATTTGTCAGTGTAAAACTGTTGGAGCAGACATTACAGAACTCTGGTTTATAGGTGGATACGTAGGTAGATAGAAAAAGTGGTGTAACAAGCGTGCACTGTGTATAACGTGTACAACCTGTAATGCGCTGGAAGAGAGCGACGCTCTCATCAGTGACAAATGTGACCACGAAGCACAGATTTCCGCGGTAAAGTGCTCTCTCTCGCGATTATATACATGCCTTCTTGCTTTTCTCCGCGTAACACTACATTATACTATACCTATTTTACATATTCATATGTACTGTTCGTTGAACCTCCTGATTTCGGGAGACAGAAATCGGGGAAACGATTCTAATACAGCTGACGCCCTAAATTTTCACACAAAATTATCAAAAAGCTCGCTCAACAGGCTTTTTTTGATAGCTTTAAATGGCCAAACAGTTTTCTCTCTTCGGTGGTGACCTTCCCGTCGGTCTCTCTTTCTCGTCTCTTCAGCTTGGTGCTCCCACGAGAGCGCATGCAAATATTAAAAATGAAATTAATAACGTCTCCATTGCCTACACTTTCGTTCCGTCGACTCGCCGTTTCGTTCGCTTGCATGTTTCTTTCTACACCATTTTTACCCTTTTGCTAACCCTTATGATTCCTTGGGGATTGGACCTATTTCGCGGGCAACGCCTAAATAGGGAGAGCTCTTAACACGTACATACGCCACGTTACAATCCATATAGATTATGCATTAAACTAAACATAGTCTGTGTCAACTCAAGATACTCCTTCCTCCAGGACGTGAAAAAACAGTCTCCTTATTAGCTTAAAACATTATCCCTTCTTCCGTATCATTTGGCTCAGACATTAGAATAACTGAATTTCGTAATTCGTATTTTGAATTGTCTGTTCTTACGGGGGAACTGCTTTTTTTCCGCTAAAATGAAACTTTTTTGGGATTAAAAAAAAGAATTATGCAATCAAATGCTTCCAAATTTTGAGCATATGTTTATTCATATTTCAAGTATTTACAAACAAATTTTCAATCATTTTCATTAAAAATTTCGCCTGGTGAGCCTTCTCGCCCATGACCCCGTGCAAATTTCTGTGGTCGTTGGTGTTCATGATTTCTTTACTACTGGTAGTCTGAAAAAAAAACCAAACGGTATTTTAGTTGGTACTAAAAGTCTAAATAGAAAATATAACGCTTTTTCGTTGATTTGATTCGTATTTTTTGAAGTGGAAATAAATAAGGATAAAGTGCTTCTTTATTGAAGAATGAAGGAAATCATGATTTTTTGCTACGAGGTCGTAGAAGGAAGGGGATTTAACTTTATGGTAGAAAACTAGCATAAAAATTGTTGCATCATGGCAGTCTTATGTGTTAAACATTTTTGGAGTATAATCATTTTTTCAGTGTTTCAAGTCACGTGGAATTTCTCGTATATATGTATATATATAATGCATTTGAGAAATCTCCTGGTGGTGTCTATGGGACGAGCGACCACAGCCACCGCCACCCTCGCAGAGCAACGGTTGTGGTTTATTATCATTACGCTTCGTGCATCGCGATAAGACGATGTGCCGCGCGCGGTGTCGGCATTTTCCTTCGCACAGCTTTGCGAACACCGAAGTACAGGTATTACCTATTTATATACACACATACACAAATATATATATATATATATATATATATATATATATATATATATAAAGATTGTTCGCATAACATAAGTCCGTGTGTGCAAGCACCCTCCCGCATTTACTCTCGCGCCATCTCGCTCACGTTCACCTCTCTCTCGCGTTAATAAATGTTTTCGAGGCTCATAATAACGCAGGTTGCTGCTGATGCTCGTTTCTATATAATATACCGTTTTTTTCCTTTTACTGGATATGCTTTGGCTGGCTCCCAGCTGATTTTTTTCCCCTTAAAAAAAAGAAAACAAAAAAAACAGTTTTCTCGTTGCACCGAGGCGGAATCTCGTAAAATTTTGTTTCGTGGTTATTTTTTTTTTATTTTTTTTATTAGATCAAACAATGGGATCATGAATTTTTTTTTTTAATTCTCTGATACAGCGAGAGAAGATCTTATCTCGATATTATGAATTTTGAGACGTTGAATGATTTTTTTTGCATCGATTCGCAATTTTTTTAACCCTGAAAATGTCCAGAGAACCATTTTGCACTCTCTGTGAGTTTTTTTTGAATAGTCTTCAATGAATTTTATCATTTCGCAAATTCGTACGAACAACATTCGAATGAAAAGAAAACCGATTAATTCGTTATTAAATGATGATTAAAATCGTAATATTAAGTACATTATTTATCATGCAAATTTAAGGGCAGCTACAAAAACTTGGTTCAGGAGCTGAGTAAAAAAAAATGCTCATGCGGTGGCCCCATCACGTTGGATAAGAAAATCTGTCCCGTATGCGCGGTACTTTGCTTACCAAGTGATTTATATCGTACGAAAGGGTGTCTCTCTCGTACGGGTCCACGTGCCTGCCGCAACTTACTCTTCGTGTACTTTCTGCATCCTGTACGATATACTGTACAACGTAAATTGCATACACTGCTATAAAATATGTGTACATATATACATATGTTTATAGATATATACGTATATAATCCCTGTATCTAGTGCTTTGAGTCAGCGTCGTCAGTTCACCATGTGTGCAGGGGGAATGCTCCAGTTCCCACGCACCTCGTATACGTATATCTGCCATATAAAGCGTAACCTGGACCATATATCGCCCAGGTAGAGTTCTCTTTGGCTGCTGTGCTTTTACTGGTACTTTTGTTCGGATATAAAGCAAAGTAATCCATTTGAACAATCTTTTTTTTTGTTAATTCGAAATCTCCAAGTTTTCCCATTCGGATTTCACGATTTTCTTTCATTTTATTTCTTATACGCTTCCACGCATGATTTATATTTGATTTCGCATTTCGAGCTCATCCGATTTTTCAAGATTGACATTAAACACTCGTTATATTTCCTTCTCTTGTGTGTCAATAAATTTTTTTGAAAATAGAAATTTAGTTCAGAATATTTGAATAATTAATTCGTAATTTGAATTTATACCATTGAAATCGTTTATAATTTTTGGGTTACGAAAAATTTTCAATTTGATTAAAAATTACGATTTCCAATTTTCGGGATCTTTAGATCGCGATTTATATAATGTGTATGTATGTATATATTTTACACTTACTTTACTTCGTATAAGCTTTTCTCCCGAGTATTTATGCTTCATCTATCCCCGATCCACCTTTTCGTATGCATCTTGTTCATGTTGTATTATATACGTGTATATTTCTAGGAGAAATGTACGCATAGATCGCCAAGAGTTTACGGCACGACGTGATGCTTCTGGCTCGATGTCTTGGGTACCTTCCATATCTTTTTAGCCCATAGATATACGTGCACGTATATAAATTTATATGTTGCTGTATAAGCACTGTATGAAGCGAGAAAGGGAGCAGGGAGCAATTCACGTCACGCGTGAACCCGGAAAACTAGCGAGAACACCCTTCCATATACACGCTTATACATAACTTTGACTAATGCACATTGACTCGATAAACTGCTGACTAACAAGGAAAGGTACTTTGGTGTCCCCCTCCGATTTTGATAATTTTTATATATGTTATAGTCCATCGAAAATTAAGAGACACGTAATTTTTTTTATCGGCTTAAAGTTATTTTTAAGGGGTGAAATCGACCCCCAAAGTTGAGCATGTTTTGCATCTGGTAGAGTGTTTCATATAGAAGCACTTAACCGATCGTAACGAAACCAATTGCAAAACGTTTTTCACGTCAAATAACCTGTATATAATGTTCAACTTCTTATGCACCCCTATTACATGGGGATGATTCACCCCCGAATATCCAGAATTCTTTTGTATAAAAAAAACTTGCAATCCGATTTCAATAAAACAAACGCCATTTTGCAGAGCAAAAAAAATAAAATTGACGTATTTTTGGGTTTTTCTCAGATTAAAAAAATTAAGGGGGTAAAACACCCTTAAAATGTCAAATTTCATTTTGAGCACTGTCCCCTTCCGATTTCAATATTTTTTTTATAAAATGTAGCTTATCGAAAAATAAGACCACCTATTATTTTTATTGGCTCAAAATTATTTTTAAGGCGTGAAATCAACCCCCAAAGTTGGGCATGTTTTGCATCTGGTAGAGTGTTTCATATAGAAGCACTCAACCGATCGTAACGAAACCAATTGCAAAACGTTTTTCACGTCAAATAACCTGTATATAATGTTCAACTTCTTATGCACCCTTACTTACTGCAGGGGGCTGAACCACCCCCTGACATTCATAATTTTTTGTATAAAAGAAAAATTGTCATTCGATTTCAATGGAAAAACCAACATTTTGAAAAGCAAAAAAAAATTATAGTGAATGTGTCTAGATTTTTCGAATAAAAAAAATTAAGGGGGTAAAACACCCCTAAAATCTCAAATGTCATTTTGCGCACTTAAATGATAAAATTCAATTCAATTGGTCTCATTATCATTGCGTATCGACTTATATGCTAAATAATATTTATTTCGCATGTACATCGGCTTTTTAATTATATGAAAAATTGAGTACTCCTACATCTTCGGTGGTCGTGAGCTTCACGATTTTTTATTTTTGTATACACATGGTCTGTACACAAATATATATATATAGGTTATACATAGGCGCTAAAATCTTTCATGTAGTAAAAATAGATTCCAATTCAAATTTTCGTTTCAATTATCATTCCTGAACTTAATGATTATATTTTGAACAGTAATGATGTTCTTCGAAGAAATGTTTGAAACAAAGTGACTTTTTACACCATGAACATCTTACTACAGCCACATTTGTGCAGCCTTCAATTTCACATTGTGTTTGAGATGACATACCAAAAGCGAATTCAACGGGATTTTCGAAATGCTCAGGTCGTTCTTCTATGTACCCACTTTTGAACCAGGCATATCGAAATAAATTTTCGTACCTCGGAGATGATAATTGATTATGTACTAGAGATTGCAGCTTGATTATATTATTTCGTAAATGTAGACTTAAATCATAATCAAGTAACATGACACTGTCTGAAAAATGTCTGACATAATTTTTCCAAATTCTAAATCCGAAGACATCAAGTGGCTGGATATTCCCTGTTGTTCCTTTCGGTATGATCATTGTAACAATTTCTTTGTTATGTGGTGTAACTTCCGTGACAACACTAGGGCAATGTCCACTCCATGAGTCTATTAAAAGCACACTTTTCTCACCGACATTTGGGAAGAACACTTCTTGAAGCCATACTTTGAAATGTTCTATAAATCAATATGTAAAAATTAATAGCACATCTATTTTTTATATTTGAATATTACATACCAACGTACCTGATGTAGCCTTGCCAGATTTTGAAACACTTATAAAAACATTGGGAGGTCGAAAAATGGTTCGTTCTACGATTGGCCCCAACCGCCCGGATGGCTCTTTTAAAATTATCAGAAGAGGTGACAACAATTTTCCTGCTGCTGATATTGTCGGCTGGATGGTGTAGCTATGGGTTGTCGCTGAAACGGATTGTACAAGGCATTCTACTTGTTTTGTACCTTCTTCTGTTAACGTTCGCCCTGAATGGACTTCTAATTGGAAACCACTTTGATCAGAATTATAAATATTTTCCAAGCCATATTCCTCAATTTTCAATTGAACTGCGGAGACAAATTTATTAGCATCGTTTTGTAATATGTCCTTTGATTCGAGAGTCTTTCTTGTCACGAATTTATTTATTTTTCTACTTGTTATTCGATGAACTTTTTTAAACTTTTTTATCCATGTTGGCGAAGCCCTGAAACGCAAATTCTCATGCCCAATCAATTTTTGGGCTTGTAATGCCCATCTCCGAAGATCGATATCGTGTACAATGAGACCTGCTTCTATGGCGCTTTTTAAATTATCGATTGTATATTCAGAAATGCGCGACAATTTTTCCTTGTAAGTTCCGCCTTTATTAATTTGTTGAGCCCAGCGCCTTAATTGGCGCACAGATTTAACGAGTTTAAATCGGTTTTGGACTGTTTCTATTTTCCTATTTTGTTTCGTTTTTGCACTTCTCCAGTACTCAACAGCTCTTTGTTTGTAGTCGTAGCTCAAATCTTCTTCATCGTCAGTACACGTTTCAGGGCTTAATGGAGATTCTCCAAGACCCCATTCGATGTCATTATCTTCGACAGGTTCTACTATGACATCTCTAAACGGTTCTTGAAAATCTAATGTCGTATCTTCGACGATTTCTAACTGATTGAACTCTGCCATAGAGGCCTTCAGAATTTCCGCGAAACTCTCTTTCAATTCCACTTCATTATTGTTAACAGGACTGTCAGGAATGTTCATTACCTCGAATGTAAGAAACAACAGTCTTATTACGTTCATTGGATTGATGGACATGTTAATAACAATACGGTATTCACGATAGCGGACACGATAATGACTGATCAACAGTCGAACAGCAACTTAACTTCTGGAATAATATAAAGTCAGTTTTACCTTTTTCATCTTGAGTGGGCGGTTTGATCTGACATCACCACGAAAACAGCATTTTTATTTGGTTTTCGGATATACCTCAAACATTAGCCTGAGCGAACTGGCTTTTTCAAGAATACTTGGGGTCGAGCCACTATAGCGGTTCTTGATATGAATAAGAATATGGCAAGGCATGAGCCAGCTTTGTTTACATTCTGGGCGGTGAATTGCTGATGCGACTCTTTTGATATTTGAGTTTTTTTTTTATTTTCGTAAATCGTTCAAAATAGAAACTTATATAAATAGAACGGATACCAACACTTCTTTATAAACGTGAAGCATGTCAGAAGGGCAGCGGATGTACATGCGAAATAAATATTATTTAGCATATAAGTCGATACGCAATGATAATGAGACCAATTGAATTGAATTTTATCATTTAAGTGCGCAAAATGACATTTGAGATTTTAGGGGTGTTTTACCCCCTTAATTTTTTTTATTCGAAAAATCTAGACACATTCACTATAATTTTTTTTTGCTTTTCAAAATGTTGGTTTTTCCATTGAAATCGAATGACAATTTTTCTTTTATACAAAAAATTATGAATGTCAGGGGGTGGTTCAGCCCCCTGCAGTAAGTAAGGGTGCATAAGAAGTTGAACATTATATACAGGTTATTTGACGTGAAAAACGTTTTGCAATTGGTTTCGTTACGATCGGTTGAGTGCTTCTATATGAAACACTCTACCAGATGCAAAACATGCCCAACTTTGGGGGTTGATTTCACGCCTTAAAAATAATTTTGAGCCAATAAAAATAATAGGTGGTCTTATTTTTCGATAAGCTACATTTTATAAAAAAAATATTGAAATCGGAAGGGGACAGTGCTCAAAATGAAATTTGACATTTTAAGGGTGTTTTACCCCCTTAATTTTTTTAATCTGAGAAAAACCCAAAAATACGTCAATTTTATTTTTTTTGCTCTGCAAAATGGCGTTTGTTTTATTGAAATCGGATTGCAAGTTTTTTTTATACAAAAGAATTCTGGATATTCGGGGGTGAATCATCCCCATGTAATAGGGGTGCATAAGAAGTTGAACATTATATACAGGTTATTTGACGTGAAAAACGTTTTGCAATTGGTTTCGTTACGATCGGTTAAGTGCTTCTATATGAAACACTCTACCAGATGCAAAACATGCTCAACTTTGGGGGTCGATTTCACCCCTTAAAAATAACTTTAAGCCGATAAAAAAAATTACGTGTCTCTTAATTTTCGATGGACTATAACATATATAAAAATTATCAAAATCGGAGGGGGACACCAAAGTACCTTTCCTTGTAAGTTCTCTTGAGAGTAACAAGAAAAATTATTTTTGATCTTCATCCTGTTTAAACGCTATATTCAGCATTGAGAAGTTTTCAATATTTGATGTCTCTTGTTCTGATTCCTAATTTTTTTTCTTCGTAATCAGTGAAAAAAGAGCCAAAATTAATTTTCCAATGAACTTTGATTTTTTCAGTCTTTGCATGTAATTAATTTTAGAAACTTGAGTGAAACAATGAAAATTTAGGAATGCAATTAAAAAATTACGTTTGACAGGCTTTTTAATATTCACTTTCTATTCGTCTCTCAATTAAATAACTGCCAACAATATTCCTATTTTACTCGGAATATTCCGTACATTTTTGTACAATAATACATGAGGGGATTCGGAGAGAGCCAACGGCGTTCACACATGTGTACCGAAAATAATAAAAAAAAAAGTGTGGATTTGTCTTTTGTTCGTCGACGGTCAGAGAGAGAGAGAGAGGAGGAGGAGGAGGATTGAGGAAACATAACTATGTATGGTATATATGGATAAAATACGAAAACAGAGTGCTAAGATGAAAAACATGAAGTGAGCCTCACGAGCGGCTGGATTCCCGCCAAATAATATACTGGCACCCTATATCCAACAGTGACTAGGACCTCTGCTACCCCTGTGGCCATTTCGTCTCTTGCTTTCTCTCTTTCTCCCTCAGCGACCACAAACTCGTCCAGACTTTTATATTTATTACGAGCTATGGGTGGAGATTGTGATCCTTCGCAAAGTACGAGAATATAATCGGTGGTATGAGTGTATATTACTGAGAGTAGATATACAGTGAGTAAAATACGAGACCTATACTATACGTATTTCGTCTTTTGTCATCGAGTTTCTCTCGTAGCTCCATCTCGTACCACGTTTGTGTTCCGCCCGTTTTCTTTTGTCAAAATAATACACGAGGTCCGGCGAGATTTTTCCTAAAAATAGCAAATACCAAAAAAAGTACAATACAGAAGAATACAACAAAAAAATAATGTTTCTCGTTGGAAGAATAGAATGAAAAAAGCGAAAGATATTTACATGTGATATGTTGGCTGTTATCCGTTATCGTTGAATTTTAGGGATATGAGAAAATGGAGTAGTGTAGAACGAACGGCCATAGACTTCGAGTTGTATGTCAGGTATGTCCTTAATTAAGATGAGTCGTAGCGAAAAAAATTTTAACAAAAGTAAGATTGCTTATTTCGAGGAATTTAATCGTTTAACGACTCGCCATGATTCGATTAATGCTTCGACGAAAAATATGAATAATTAATGCAATACGATCAACCATTCATCCAATTGCAATTAAATTTGATGGAAATCGAACGATTGAACAATTCTGATCGTATGGACCAAATATACAAACACCTATATATATAAATATATCCATTTATAGCATATATACATGCATGGACGTAGAGAAATCATCGATAGAAATGGAACAGGAGCAGCTGACACTGTGAACGTCTTGGGACGTTTCATCTGCAGATACGAATCTATACACAGTGTTAAATGTATACAATACAGAGACAAATGGTACTATATCGTATACGTGGTTAAGGACAGGCGGGACAGATAGGAGCTTGGTCCATCTCACTCTTGGAGGGAGCGAGATTGAAAGACAGGTTTGGTCCTAAAGGAGGCTGTCGGAGATAGGCAGAGAGTGAGAGAGAGATGTGTCGAGAGGCTATCGCTAGGGGTGGCGGTAACTAAGGCCATTAATCGCCGCCATATTGCCCACCTCGTCTAGTCAGTCGCACAACCCTCTCCCACGAACCTCCTCCATCTTCTATTCTCCATCTCTCGTTTACGTTTCCCCACCCCTATTACTACGTCCGGAGCAATACGGGGGTTGATGCTTTCACCTACCCCTACACGGCAACCACCGAGTTCTGCAGCATCAGGGCCGAGTATATCTCGTCCAAAGACGACATACAACCCTGAACGAAGACGTCTTGAAGCTTCTCTTGCCTATGTCTCTCACACCCTCTAAATGTATATATATTTCAACATCAAACTAGTCCTGCATCGCTTCGTCAAGTTGCCAACTTGGAAATTGCTTGCCTCATTTATAACCGTCCTATATTCTCTAGCGTTGGTGTATAGACTCCTTCTCAACGTTCTTACCTCTCGTAGTCTTGCCTCCGGGATTCCCGCAAAATCGATATGTGTATAACGTCCATTCATCCACTTTTCCAATCGCCCTTTGGGTTTGCTTCCTCCTTGATCACGGAAACGAAATTTCGTTGGTTCGTTTTTACGTAGAGTCTTAGGTAGGTCGTGATCATTAGTAGCTCATCATATTAAGGAAAACTATAAACCACTTTTCTCATCTCATTTCCATGTGCCTTTCCTACGAGATCTGAAAATCGCTTTGTAAGACAATCTTATTGGAATAATGATAGGATTATCGAGTATAGAAATAATTAAATTTTCACTGATGTCTCAATCTCGCTTGATCATATACGTAAAGTTTCTGATCTTGTGGTCTACTCGGTAGCGAATTTTGATAAGGAACAGACAATGCGATACTCGTATGTCTACCTTTACTAAGGATATTTGGTTGTTAAAGGATACGTTCTCAAAAGGACTTCATGGTTTGCTGTACATGCTCTCCAGTGCTTTGGCGCTGTGCATACAGCACGAGAGGTCTAAGGAGTCGTGATAGTCAACTTCTCCTCCTTCTCTCTCTCTCTCTTTCTCTCTCTCTCTCTCTCTCTCTCTCTCTCTCTCTTGACTTGGGTGTTATCGATACACGATGAGCTACCGGTCGAGTTCGTTGAGCGAGGATATTAGATGTAGCTCGTTATTGGTCTACACGCCAGAGAGGAAACATTTAGCGATCGTCCTTGTACAGAATCCTAAAGCAAATGCCATGTTTCGTAGACCACGAAGATCTTGTGCTTGTGCGACCAAATTTAGAAACGTTGCTTCGTCTATCAAAACCCTCGATGGATAAGAACTTCGAGTTACGTCCCTTTTCCTATGCACGTAAATATATATAACTATACCTACAAATATATATCTATATATTTGCCAATTATTGCACATCGGCCTATTAAGATAAGGGCTCAACTCTGACCGGTTGGTAACAAGAGAATCGAAGTGCTTCTTATCACGCCTTATCTCCTTCGTATATGTTCCATATGTTCACGATGTAGCCAGGATTATTTTTAATATGCGTACTTACTGAGTTTGATAAGGATATGGAAGAAGGACGAGCAGAGGAAGATACACACATTTGCTCCAGTGGAGACAATTATTTTTTATTTTCACTTACTCACGGATATTACAATTCTTGTAAAAAATAATTGGTGCCTCTTTGCAACCGATGTTGGAATTCTAATTTCATTTTGAAAAGTGAATTCACGATTAGAAAATATCTTAATATTTTTCGCTCTTCATGACTTCACTAAACCATTTTCTTATGTTATTTTCTTTTTGTATCACGGTGTAGATATAGATTGACTTTTTAATCTCGTAGTTCATGATACTTCGTACATTGGAGATTTCGTCTCGAGGCCAAGATTCCACAGCGTTATACTCTTCCATCAGCAACGTACGCATAATATGCAAGAATGTCGGATATATAAGGGCTCTGTAGACTTTCCATCGGACGTGGTTAGTTCGTTAAGGTTGTGCCCTTTTGTTCGTTAGGGATCGATGCAATCGTGGACGCCGGTTGGGAGAAGTCGAAGGTACGAGGTAGATTCCATCGCGCGATATACACAGGAGTCTTTCTCCGCACGAAGCGTCCCATCGTCGTGCTCGATAATATCCCATCGACTGAACCAGATTACTGGATGAACTCTGACCAACGTCCTCTTGCTCTGAAATCACGTATATTTTCCCTCCGGGCTTGAAATCATCGTGTGAATCATTCTCAGCATCATTCAAAATGAACAAAATTAGCCCAAATGTCATTCAAATTCTGACTGGAGTGCAATTACTCTGAAATCCCGTATATCTTCGCTCTCACTTGAAATCATCGTGATAATCATTCTTCGCATGATTTAAAATAAACAAAATTAGCCCAAATGTCATTTAAATTCTGACTAAAGTGCAACTGCATGTTTATTTAATCATCATTTCTCATAACTTGCTGAAAAAAATTATCGTACCGAAAAAAATGGCACGATACATCTTAACCGAACAATCAAATCGACATATTTTTTCATGCTATCCTATCGACAACCATTTGTCTCAGATTCGTCGAAGAAAATAACAGTTGTATACACGAGGAGACTCTCTCTCTCTCTCTCTCTCTCTCTCTCTCTCTCTCTCTCTCTCTCTCTTTCTCGGGGATTTCCTGGTCATGATATTGTGAAATGATTCTGGGACGATGGATTGGCGAGGAATTCATGCTCGGAGAGACCGATACTTAACAAAACAAGTATCCGAGGGTTTGCCCTCGTGAAGCGTTGCTAGCCCGTGAGTACACGATAGGAAAAGACGAAGGCAGAGGCGAAAGCATAAGCTCGAATGAGATTGCAGCGTGTATAACAGAGATCCTCGGCATACCTAGGTACGCTCGAGACACGGAAGATTCTTTAGCGATACGGAAAAGAGGCGCAGACGGAGTGAGAGAGAGAGAGAGAGAGAGAGAGAGAGAGAGAGAGAGAAGAAAAAGTAGTAAAGAAATAGGAGAAAGAGCGGGAGAGAGGTAGAACAGTATGCACGCGGAATGAACCAGATTATTGCTCGAACCCTGACCGTAGAATTACATATTCGGTAAAACTTCCTTCTCCACCTCCTTTTTACCCTCTCTCATCTTTTAGCCTGTTAAACCTTCGTATATTTTTTTATTCTCGATGCGTGCAGCACGGTTTTGCCTACACATATACACATGCATATACTCGTTTAGACATACATTGAAAAGCTGCTCGCACAAACGAGCAATTTATAATCAATACGAGTATGGATAGTCGTTGATTCTATACGTGCAACTACAAAGAGACTTTGCTCAAACTTACACTGAGTATAAAGTGGTATAGAGCCCACACGTTGTCTATCGAAGTGCACAAGACACCGTTCTGGACCGCGTATGCTCGTTTTAGAGCGAAAAAGATGGAGAGCGATCCAGAGAGAATCAGAAGAAGTAGAGGAGACTAAGACGAGAGAAAGAGAGAAAGGGAGGTAGAAGAGAAAAAAGAGGACGGGAAAGAGAAGAAGGCAAACGAGTGCGCATCGGGGTTGAGGTAGGGAGGATCCGGGTCACAGATCAGCGTCCCGCGAACTGAAGAGAGCGTCTTTGGATGCTGTGTATGCGCTCTCTTCGGTCCCGCGCGCGCATCGAGAGCGCGTATCGCGAGCAAAAGGGTACTCCGTGTATACCTGAACTCTTTTTTTTCTTCCTTTCTTCGTTCTTCTCTCTTTCTATTTCTCTCTGACTTCTTCCACTTCGTACTCAAGCAGCTTCCTCTCCTGCCCCCAAACACTCGATCCAAATACACTTCGCTTGTATATCTATATGACTTTTGAGGATACTTTGCCTCGTGATCCAGACGCGAAGTTGCGCGTAAAATCGGCACGACACGAAGGGGAACCTTATTCGCATGAGAAAACGCGTCTACCCGCGTGTGATCTTCAGCCTTTCTTTCCCGTTTATTTAATTAGATACAATCTTGTGTGAGAAACGATTAGATTTTTCAAACAGACTTTCTTTTCATTTGGAATTCTTTGATAAACAAATTAGCGAATTTGCTCATTGAATTTGTCTAAATAGAGTGTTTCGTTTTCTTTTTAATTTTTTTTTTTTATTTTCATGAGTAACGGACTGGAGAATCCTTTTGATTCGAACCTTGACTTTTTTTAACAATTATCCACGTTGAATGGAACGTGCAATTATTTTTATTTCTAAATTCATACCTGAGACTAATTTCACAAGGCTCGGAACAACGTAATAATTACGTAAAGAGATCGAATGGAAAAGAGAAACAAGGAGTGGAAAGATTCGGTCATTTTTTTTTTTGGTTTTCGAGACCGGTAGGTCGCTTAATCGTTTAGGTTTGGATGAGCGAAGAGCAATCGTACAATCATTGCGATTACTCAAGCGTAGTGAACGCGCGTATATAATGAAACACAGAATAGCGTGAAGATTCGAGAGAATAGAAACTGGAATTCTGACGCACTTTAGTCCCGTTCTACTCAAGTTTATCTTTTTCTGGCCTTCGCCGTCGCATCTCTCGTCTCTCATTCTCATTCCTATTTCTCGAACGAACGAAATACCCGTACCTAGCGAAAAATAAAACTACGATGGCGCGAGTGAATATAATGTATATGATTTACCGTTACGCAAGAAGCGAAGATGCGTAGATAAATATTTAAATGAAAGCGTAATATTTCTTACCATTATACTTTTACAACTGTGGCATAAATATATCTATACTTATGTGCATACTTATTCACATTACTATTAAGCGCTGTGTATATATGCACTCAGCAATTTCATGCATTTCCGTTATTAGGGTGTGGGTTCAAGCGATTCTCTTCCCTTCAGAATTTTCTTCCCCATCATCGCGCTTCGAACACCATTCCCGAAAGTTTTTTCCTCTTTTTTTCTCAATTCAAGATCTCGATCGATGAGTGAAATATGTGTTTCTTTTAGTTTTGACAAGAATTTTCTATTTTGTCGAACAATACGAGCAATAAATCGTCAAACGAACGTCTTAATTATGGTTCGCTGCTTATCTAACTTGTATCGAGAACACGATCAATTTTTTTTTCACTCTTACATCTCTCTTTCTCTCTTTCTCTCTCTCTCTCTCTCTCTCTCTCTCTCTCTCTCTCTCTCTGTCTCTCCATCTTTCTCGTTCGACTCATCGAAATTTATACTACTCGGACGCAACGAGATCGCGAGAGAGACTCCAGACTCCTCGAGTCTTCTTTATCTTCTTCTCTCTCTTTCTCTCTGTTAAAAGTCGATGGTTGTGCTATATAGCGGCCTGTACGAGAGATCATCTGGTCTGAGATCTCGTTCTCTCTGTACTCCCTTCTCTGGACCAGCCAGAAGAGAAAGAGCAAGAGAGAAAGAAAGGGAGAAAGAGTTCACGCTCAGGCCTCGGAGGTCATTGGGCAGCCTGCCCGACAACAAATCATGGCTAATGATCTACTCGTACCTTAGCTTACCTTACCCCGCTTATATAGTGTACTATATATAGCTCATACCACCACCGTAGTTCCATTATACATAAACACATATATATATATATGGGACATTCCGCGCCAAATCGACCTACGTCAGACCCTTCCATTCTTTGATTTGGCTGAAAATTGTATGTATTGTATGACCCATTGAAAGAAGCTCTCTTGATTTTTTTCAGATTTTTTTGTCCATACACTTGTGAGATATGATTTTTTTTAAATATTCGATGTTTTTTTCTTGAAATGACTGTGACTCTCTAAAAAATCGATCAAATCGAATTTTCTTTTTTTTATAAAGGTTGATTCATAACCGTACTGTTAGAAAAAAAAATACGAAAGCATGATTAATATTTGCATTCCATATTATTTCTCAATTTAAAGCAATTTAAAGTAAAAAAAAACATTGGTTTTAAGATGTTTGCCCTTTTTAAATTTTATCAAAAAATTCACAAACAAACTTTGACCATTTATATGATTTTTGAGACCAGTCTCATCGTGGTCAGATTTTTCCTTATATTTTTTTTCTTATTTTGAAAAAAAATTTCATTTTTTTCAGTTAATTTGGACCAAATCGAACTACTTTTTAATATTTTGTTTCACACCAACATTTCTAATATAAAAAAGTGCTATTTGGTACGAATTGACTGAAAAAAAAGAAAAATAAATTTTTTTTTGAAACTAAGAAAAGAAATATGAAAAAATATCTCTCCACGATGGGTCTGGTCTCAAAAATCATTTAATTGGTCAAGGTTTTTTTTTGTGAATTTATTGAAATAAATCAAAAGTGGCCAACATCCGAAATTTAATGACTTTTTGCTTGAACATTGAAAAAAGTATAGGGGACGATTTTCAATCATTATTTCGTATTTTTTTCCAAGAGTCTGATAAAAACCTACATTAAAAAAAAAAGTTCGTTTTGATCCAAATTGACTGGAAAAAAATGATTTTTTTTTCAAATTGAGAAAAAAAGTATAATGAAAAATCTGCCCACGATGGAACTAGTCTCAAAAATCATTTAGTTGGTCAAAGTTTTTTTGAGAATTTTTTGAAAAAAATTTAAAAGGGCAAACATCTTAAAACCAATGTTTTTTTGTTTTTAATTGAGAAAAAATATGGAGTACAAATATTAATCATACTATTGTATTTTTTTTCTAATAGTACGGTGAAAAACCAACCCTTCTAAAAGAAAAAAGTTCGATTTGGTCGATTTTTCAGAAAGTTACAGTCATTTGAAGAAAAAAACATCGAATTTTGTAAAAAATCATATCTCACAAGTGTATGGACAAAAAAATCTGAAAAAAATCAAGAAAACTTCTTTCAATGGTTCATACAACATATAAAATTTTCAGCGAAATCAAAGAATGGAAGGATCTGACGTAGGTCGATTTGGCGTGGAATGCCCCATGTATATATATATAGGAAGGAACAGAGAAGAAAGATGAACATTGGAGTGAAGAGGAGAGGGAAATATACATATATATATATATAAATATTGTATATGTTTTCGCAAAGTGCTCCGAGGATCAGCACGCCCAACGTCCGGGTGAGAGACTCTTTTATATATTTATTGTATCTATACGTACGACACGAGTAAAATGTTAAAAAAAAAAAATGTATCTTACCTACGCGTTCCTGGCTCTCACCCTTTATCGTTGCCCATTTTCTTTCTCGTTCCCTCAACAGACAGCTCGTAATTAAATATAGTATAACGATTAAAGTATAGACAGTGTATGACCCCTTGGACCAATTAGCAATAATCCTCGGGTGGTTAATTAATAACGAAGAAGATTTATACAAACAAAAGTATTATAAGTATGTGTTTATGTGTATGTATCATTATTATAATAAAATCATAATAACAAGCGTAATAATGATAATAAGAACGCACGATCGAGTGAATTTACGATATTCGTTGCTATCTTCGAGCATACCAGGCGTACACATTCGTCCTGTACTCTCGATGTTCTCTCTCATCCCATCGACATCTTTCCGTCTTATTCTCCTCTTTTCTTCTTCCACTCATTCTCCTTTTTTCTTCCATTCATTTATTTATTTACTTCGATACATCCCCGCACACTGAGGATTCCCAGTATTCACGTGAAATAATATCGTTACTCGTAAATCGATGGAGGATCGCGCAAAATCTGGGCAGTGTGTTGTACGAGGGCAACCGAGTGATGCTGCGTTGTCTCCTCTGTCTCTTTCGCTCTCTCTTTCTCTCTCGCACTGGACAGATTCTCGTATCATTGTCGTCCTCTCTTCCTTCCACACTTTCATCTCAATGTCGATATATGTTGAATTTGTGTCCCTGTGTTTGTGAGAACGACCAAGGAAGAGTAAAGAAGGACAAGGAGACGAAGGATGCCGCGCGAACTCCTCTACACTTGGAGTATCCAATTAGATGGCAGGAGAGAGGACAGGAGCGTCCAAGGAGCGTGGGTGCAGAACGACGAGGCAATAATTATGGACCGTGGATGACCCCGCGCAGCTCACACACACCGCGTGTCTTTTGCTCTTCGATGGTCCAGCAAAACGAGAGAATGAGAGGATGAGAGACCCAAAGACGGGAATAGTATAGAGAACGCTCCTTAGACGCTCCTGATGTTGCTGCCTCGGAGGCAACGCGCGGTTCGAACACATACGCTTTTCTGACTCGTAACTTTATATGAGTATATTTATATATCTTGTGTATCTTCCATCCTTTCCCCGCCGATCCTCTCTGGCACCCACACTCGTTAAAACAGGGAGACAGTCGTTGCCACGAGGGATTTCGATAGGATTATTGGCAAACTTCCCTAATTCTGTATACGATTTCATATTAGTGATTGACGGAAAAGGTATTAATTTGCTGGAAACAAAAGTTGTGGCAAAAGTTAATATCAATTGCAGTTATTTAATATTTTTAATGTTTCATGTCCAAATTAAAGAATAAAACTCTATCATTGAAAAAGTTTGTTATAAAGTCTGATCGTTCTGAGTGAAAATGACGCCATCATGAATACATTTTTATATTCCTCTTTATCCTCCCTAAAGGCTCGCATGAAAGTGTTTATTGGCATTCATAAGAAACGGTGTTTATGTTAGCATAGACGTAAATGTTGGCGATAATCGTTAGGAGATCATCGACTACATCAGTTATCCTATAAATGTGTCTCGAGTGTATCAGCCTATCGAATGCGATATGAAAATCTCATCGAGCAGACTCTCTGCTGCGAAGACAGGCGCCCACCCCCCCCCCCCCCCCCCCCTTCTCGTGGGTCAGGTGAGGTCAAAGCGCGCGGCGTAAGGAAATACAAGCGCCGTGTGTGCCTCCTTCAAAAGGAAGAAAGGAAAAAAGAGAAGAGAAAACTCGCTATGTGCTCCGGAGGGAACTGCAATGACTGTTCCTTCTTCCTCCCTCTGATGCTTGAACCGAACAGAGCCGCGTGCGCTCTCCTTGCGCTCCTTAACATCGTAGCTAAGAGACAGATCGCGCACGGGCCATGAGCAACCGCGGGATACTTTCTACCTCTCTCACTCTTTTTCTCATCTCCGCATCCAAGATTACTATTTTCTTCTCTTTCTTTCTCTCTTCTCTTCCTACTATCTACATCTTCGAGACTCGCTTCGATTAACGAGAGCGTCTCCGTGAACATCGTCCTATAAGCTACACTTTATGTACACAACTGTACGCGTATGTATGGCTGTACATCGTGGGCACCTACCGAGCTAGAACGACAAATATGTTTTCCAACAACAGTAGCAATTTGTATTGGGAAACCGGATCGTGGAATGTATCTTTCCCGGTTTCTCAAACTCCAGTTTCTCAAACAAGGATCTACCCAGAGTAAAGAATTGTCTAATCTTCCCGTGTCTGATCTTTCGTGGATGTTTCTACTGCAAGTTTCTTTCGTATCGTTTCTTTATCATTGTTTTTATGTATTTTTAGAAATACACGTCGAAGAAATTTGTATAATAAACGAAAACACCAATAATTGGACATTTGAAAAATAGTATTTGAGAATTACAGAGATGTACGATCGGACAGTTCAAAATATCGTTGGAACTATCGAGCAGTCACTGTAACAACATCGATCTCTTTGTTTTCTCTCATTTTACAGTCTTTATTGCATTTGCTCTCGAGATATCAGGAATAAAATGAAAAAGAAAAGGTCGTGACTTTTCGGAAACTATTCGTTTATCCCGTATTTTGGGAAACAACATTTCCTCTTCATCGCTCAATTCCCATGCTCTGAGGTAATTCGAGCTGCAAGCTTGAATCTCTCTTGGTGAAACTAGCTCGAAGTAAAAATGTCATTCGTATGCACCCAGTATGAGATGCAACGTCGTATGGAGTGTAGCTGTAGATCTTTTGGTGGCTTCGTCACCAACAAACACGTCCGGAAGGATAGGGCTTGGTATATAGAACGTAAAAGACAGGTCGGACGTGCGATGGACATAAACGCTTTAAGATGTTTTTCCTTCTCGCTTTTACTCTCTCATCCTACTTTTCCATCCCTCACTCTCGTTCACAACATGTGGCAGCATAAAAATCGCATAATACACGCGAAGACATAATCGAGAGGGTTCACTGGGGGGTCAAAACCGTACTGTCATCATTTTCCAACCGCATCTTAGTACAGGGAGAAGAATCTTTCGAGAATCTCCTTCTCGTGCCACGACAATTTGTTCCTGAGATGGAGAGAAAAAAAAACGATATTGAACGCTACTGAAATTCACATGACGAAGAAAATACGAAAGATGTGGAAAGAACAAAGAACAAAAAAAATCTGTATTTTTATGAAAATTGACGATCTGTATTCGAATGAAAAAAAAAATAGGAAGAGGAGAGTATCTCAACAAAAATTTTAGTTTTGACATTTATTATTATTATTCCAATTCGTTAGGTTTTCTTGGGTGTGTTCATTGTTTTCATTATTTGTTCTCTAATCGAAAGCCTACGATCGTTAATTTTTTCTCTAATCTATATCGTTTTACGCCAATTAGTATCAAGTAGTAATTTAAAAAATATTAGTACGCGATTGAGTCGACAGTATGGCTTGTTTTTGTACATTTCGGATTGGCATCCGTATTACATGGGAGAGGCACGTGCGGGTTCTATCTTATCAAAGCCAGCCAAGTTCAGAGTAACGCCAGGAGTAATTTCACCCACGCATTTTACACTGTAGATGCGAAGTTTCCTCCACGAGTTGTGGGCATTTGTATCCAACAGCATGTAAGAGAAAGAGAGCGAGAGAGGAGCGGGGGGAGAGTGGATCTGAAACGTTGGAGGTCCAGAAAGAAAAAAAAGTTTAGTATCCGACCGTTAGCCACTGGCAACAGCATCAGAAATCCCCATAAGTACGTGTATTCTCTTAACAGACATATAAATAATCGTATCTCGTGCTTCTCTCGTATGTGTGTTCGAGTATTCTAAGTTGAAAACGGCAGATGAAGAGTCGAGGTGGCGGAAGAGATCGCGAAGCCTATCCTGTGCGAAACTCGCACAAGATTTTCCCCCGCGCGTTTTGTTTCGTGTAAGTTATACTCACGTGTGTGTAACACCCATCGAATGTCCATATCCATAAGTATATGTTTAAACGTACACGAACGCAAGCGTATTAAATACAAGCTTAGTATGCCTATATCTGGACTCTATATCTATCTGCGATCTACGCACTATCTGGCTAACGCGTAGGAATCGTATAGAATGGGTCGGCGAGTAAAGTGCCATCGTATATTCTACTCCTACACTATCCTCGATCCCAGCCAACTCTCTCTCAAGTGCAATATCTATCTATATACTCGATGTTAGACTTAAAGTTAAGAAAAAAAGGCAGATATGCGCGCGTTCGAACACGATAAAGTGCAAGAGGGAAGTGAGAAAGCGAGAGAAAGAGTCAAATAGAAGAAGAGCCAATAAGGAGACAGAGAAGCTGAAACCGATAGGAAATCTCTGCGGTAGAGATAAGCGTAGGATTAGAATCTGGATTAAATAATATATGGAGGCGTGTACTTTATGCTGGTTATATACCTTTTATGCGTACTTCCATACTAGGTATATACAAAAGGATATTATAGTACGAAGCTCTACGTATATAATGTACCATTTCCATTAATTCCATCAACAAATTATCTACAAGTTAAAGAAACTTAATTGCATTTATTGGAATACTCATTAATTGATAATAATTTTCTTTTTTTTTTATAAATACTTCGAATCAGAAAACGATTAGGTGAAAAGTACGAATGGTTATCAAGCTATTTAAATTTAACTGAAAAATCCATTTCTCCAGACCGTCTCCTTTATTTTTACGGGACATTTTTGGCAAAAACTGATCACTTCAACTACGTTCGATTTTTGAGTCCGATTAAAAAAATTCTAATTCAAAAAAACGAACCCCTTCCAATACGATCAAAATAATCGAATTATGTTTGATGTCATTGAAGAATATCAAAATCTAGAATAAAAATAATAATCATAATAATAATAGTAATAAAAATAAATTTTATTATGCTTCAAATTTCCACGTCACATATTAAGTAGCTTCGTAATGCCGCATGATTGATACCTATTACCTATATCGAGGAAGTCGAGGAATCATGCTGAGGAAAAAAAAAGATTAAGAAAAAGGACAGATCGCTTTCTCGAATGCTCACAAGCTTTTACTGCGGAAAGATCGTTGTTGCGGAGAGGGCATATGTGCAGGCAGGTAGATCGACGAAGGGGTCCAATTTATCGATTACGTTTCAAGATCATCGAGTGTAGAGGTCGAGTGCGTGATTATCGCTGGACATGTGTCTGTATATGTGTGTTACAGTATTTTCAAGGGTCACGTACGACGAACGCGGCGAACAAGGCAGTTCCTCTCATTCTCTTTCTTTCTCCTTGTCCCTCACTCTCGCTCTCTCTCTCTCTCTCTCTCTTTCTCTCTCTGAAACTTTATCTTCATCCTTCTCGCGTTTCTCTTTCTTTTCTTCGCGAGTACACGCACGTGCGTCCATCGCGTTGGACGTAAAGAATCTCTACGTGGACCACAAGAAGACGAACAAGAAGATGAGGAATAAAAGAATAGGGGGAAGGAAAAAGCGCGAGAGATAAGAAAAAAAAATAAAGAAAAAATAAGTCGAGAAGCAACAGGACGAGGAAGCGACCCCAAAGAAACCATATACAGTTCACCGAAGAATAGGGGAAAGGGAAACAGGAGAGATAGAGCCAAGAAGAAAAGTAAGAAGAAGAAGAAGAAGAAGAAGACGAAGACGACCAAGTCGTGCGGACGCAGTGGGCGGTTCCGCGTGCGTGCGTGATCGTGATCAGGATCGTGAGGTAAGATAGCGAGCGTAGAGGTCGCCATCATACGCCTCGCTCACGTCTTACAGGGTGGTCCAAATGTAGGGGTCGCCAGGTACGAGAGATCGTTCATGGAACACGCTCTTGGTCACAGCATCCTGCATCCCGTAATCTTCCATATATAGATATAAACATTTTTTGTCTGGAACACCACGATTTTTCCTGTCTTATACTTTTTTTTCTTTCCCCATCCCTCGAATTGCTATTGTAAATTAGTTCAACATTTTTCTATACTCAATGAAGCCAATACATGAATTTGGAAAGCATAAAATACACTACAGGTTATTTTTTCTGAAACGCGGGACAAAAATGATCACACTGCAATGAATAATTGTAGAATTGCAGAGATTCGTTGATTTTTATATATACGTTGAGGCTGAAAAGTGAATCTTGAAAGTGATTTTCTTTGTTTAGGTCGTTGAAATGTTTGTAATAAAATGTAATCATTTTAAATGTAATAAACCACTTATTTATACGACAAAAATTGCTGCTTTGTATGCAAGAGCCTATATAATTTTATTTACATGTATATATTACATAATAAACTTCGAATAGGTGGATTTGCTAGGTGGGATAAGAATTGCTCGTAGATGTCATGAATACGTAAACTCGTAAAATTCATGCTTTTCGAAAATGATTTTCTTTCTCACTCTCTCGCTCTTTTTAGCTCCTTTTTAGTAATGCAAGTTTAGCAATAGTCACACGAAGCTACCGACCATAATCCGATAAAATTTCCCGATCGTGGAGAATCGTATATATCGAATTTATATCAGCGAATTAACGGGAAAGCAACGCAAATAGTTTATGCCCCGAGAATTAGTAAACAGACGGTGATCCGATTATTGGTGATATAATTGAAATAGCGGATGCGGTGGCAGCTGCGATTTATTGAATTATTATAATTTTATCTGACAGCTTAATTGTTATGATTATTTTAAATGTTAGATTATTTGATAATATTTTTTTGACGAGTTACGGACGTATTTATTGATAATCCAAACAGTGCCATTTTTAATGACATATCTTGAATATTTTTATTTGCTAATTGAAAAAAATAAAAATAAAAATAAAAATAAAATCAGTCGCTGGAATAGAAATACTATTTCGAATGATTTTTAAGGGCTCTCAAGTCAATAAGTATTATATTTGCAACGCGAAAATTTCGCTTAAAAAATACTTCAAGCAGACTTTTATGCTTATATCTATATATGGGGCATTCCTTGCCAAACCGGCAAGTCCGTGACCCCGACCATTTTTGATTTTGTCGAAATTTTTTCATTTTCAAGTAACTATTGAAAGGAGTTTTTAGGCATTTTTTTAGATTTTTATCTCAACCCCTTTAAAAATAATGAATTTTTCAAAATTTCGTACAAAATTTTTTTAAATGCTCATAACTTTTTCAGCAACCGAGATATCAAAATAAAATAGAAGGTAATTTTTTTCGTCTTGAATTGTAGTTTCGTAAAAAAAATACAAAAAAATTTTCAAAAGGCAATTTCATGTATTTTTTTAGTTTTAATCCAAAAATTTTTTTTTCAAAACTTGGACCGTTTTGATTTTTTTGAAAAAATTCACCGTTTTTGTAGACATATTTTTATATGTCTCGAAAAATTCACAGCTTGTGATATCCATCCCTTCTATTTTTTTCTCATTTTTTACCACGTGTAAACCAATAATTATTAGTCGTCAATCCTAAATTATATTTTTTTATTGTTTTTTTTCACTCATAATTCCATTCCTCAAGAAATTATGGATGAAAAAAAAAATAATAAATAAATATTGGAACTGATTTCCATCTTTTTTTTTTCATTTTTCAACCGAACATTTACTTTCACATCTTGGGCCATTTTGATTTTTCTGAAAAAATTCACCATCTTTCACGACACATTTTTACATGCCCCACAAAATCCGCAGCGTGTCATATTCATGAATGAAGATTAATAATTGATAATCATTGATTTACACATGGCAGAGAATTTTTTAAAAATAGAATTTACGGATATAACACGCTGCGGATTTTTTGGGACATGTAAAAATATGTCGTGAAAGATGGTGAATTTTTTCAGAAAAATCAAAATGGCCCAAGTTGTAAAAAAAAAATGTTTGGTGGAAAACTGAAAAAAACATGGAAATTAGTGCCAATATTTATTTATTAACTTTTTCCATTCATAATTTCTTGAAGAGTGGAATTATGAGAGGAAAAAATAAATAAAAAAAAATATAATCCAGGATTGACAACTCTTTATTATTGATTTATACGTGATAAAAAATGAGAAAAAATAGAAGGTATGGATATCACAAGCTGTAAATTTTTCGAGACATGTGAAAATATGTCTAGAAACATGGTGAATTTTTTCAAAGAAATCAAAACGGTCCATGTTTTGAGAAAAAAATATTTTGGGTTAAAACTAAAAAAAACATATGAAACTGACTTCTGATAATTTTTTTGTTTTTTTTTTTATAAAGCTACCATTCAAGGTGAAAAAAATCACCTTCTATTTTATTTTGATATCTCCGACGTTGAAAAATTTATGAACATTTAAAAAAAATTCTTGCGAAATTTTGAAAAATTCATTACTTTTAAACGGGTTGAGAACGGGTTGAACTCCTTTCAGTAGTTACTTGAAAATGAAAAAATTTCGACAAATCAAAAATGGTCGGGGTCACGGAATGTCCCATATATATATATATATAAATTTTCATCTATAGACGTATTTATTTCTTTGTGAAATTTTTCTCTTCCGTTCCTTTGGTGTTTTCCTCCCTCGTTATTACTTAACCGGCACGTGCTCTGGTGGCGACTCTCGTCGTCGTCACGTTCACGTTTCCTCGTTCGCTTCTCATATCGCCCCTTGCCGAGTCTCTCTCTCTTTCTCGTAAGTAGTGCCGCACGATATCGAGGGGTCATTTCATTCCCATTGGAAATATGAGACGCGATACACGCGCTCGGCAACCAAGAAATTCTCGAGCTCGTTTTTTTGCTCTTTTCTTGAATACCCAGCAAATTTCCTCTTGTGCGCATCCTTCGTTCGTATTTTAGAGAGTGGTCCGAATTATCGATACGTTTCTACAAGGAGAATGAAATGCGGTAACATTTTACATAAAAATCGATTCCACGGCATAAAAAAAAGCAGGCCAGGTAAACAGATGGAATAGTAATTAACAAACGGTAAACTTGATCAAAAACGTCCCCTTTTTTCAGGGTTATTTGAATTCTCAGCCTGTAAAGTGAGACTAATATCCTTCAGAGTTGATAAATGTGATAGAGAATAAAAAATAAATGGAAAACGAGAAGACGGGAAAAAGGGAGCTAAAAATCGTGAGGAAAAGATACGAGTGACGGTGGGTGCATCAAGAAAGTCTTCCAGAGAGTGAGAGAGAGGGAGAGAGAGAGACCGATGAGATAAGAGAGCAAACGAGTAAGAGAGACAAATAGAGAGAGATAGAGAGAAAGAGAGGCAGGAAAGATGAAGCGCACATCGGCAGCATGGCGAAGGACGAGGGTATTGTTAAGAGGGCGGACGAAGGGAGGGCGGACACTGTCACGTTTCGCATTGCACGCAGCAAACCCCGAGAGCTAAAACGAAGAACGCCGCGCGCGTTCTTCGCCAACTCGAGACTCTTCGACGAGAGAAAAGAGAGGAGGATGAGGATCCTTCGATCTTTTGCTAGTGCTCCGCGGAGATCCTTTATTCGTGTCTTACCTTTGCAAAAGGGAGAAAGAGGCGAAACTTCATGGTGAAGGATGAAGAGAGAAAGAGAGAGAGATGCGAGAACACCGAGATCGAGCTGTGATCAGCTTGTTCATCCCTCTCTTTTTTCTCTCTATCTCTCTTACTCTCTTTCTCTTTGGGTCTTCAACGTGATCCGACGTGACGTCTTTATGTCTCTTACCACTATTCGATTCTTATTCTTTCACTGCAGTATATACCACATTTATATATACATATATACGTGCTTTCTATCTTCCTTTTTCACGTACGATTCTTATTACACCACACAGTGTCTCATCTCTCGCTTTTTCTTCATTGTCGAGCGAGAGAATCCGCTCGACCGTGATGTCGATTCGATCGTATCGATTGTGACCTCTCTGTCTGTATATACCAAGATTATATACATGTGTGTATATATATATAAATATATAAACGATATAAGTCTTTCTCACTCAACACGAACACTCAACGATCCCGAATTCATTGAGGACTTGACGATCTCAACGTCATTTCTTCCACGTATCTTTCTCTTCTGTTCTTTTATTTATTTATGCTTTCTTTTTATTGTTGTTTCGATTTGTTTTCTCCTCCTAAAAATACTAGGAAAATAGAGTATCGTGCAGTCGGATACAAATGGTTGAATGCTGGACGGTTTCGATGTTTTCAAACGAGCAGATAGGCAGAGGCATGACACGAATATTGATAAGTGCTGTGAAAGTATTTAGAAAATATTATTAAAAGGAATATTCTATCGATTTATTTCTGCATAACGAAGAAAAAAGGTTAGAAAATATTTAACATTGTTTTTGGAGTTGTGGAAATTTGACACTTGTCAAATCTTTTTTTCTATGGAAAATCATTTTATTCCACGTGAAATAGACCATATTTGGTTTCGAGTTTTCAGATATCGATATTTTGTTCTTGTTTTTTCAAAGCCATATCGCGAATCTCGCTATTCGGAAAATTGGTGTACTCTCGAAAGCCACGAGACCGAGAACAATACGTATTCGAAGCTCTCGATATCAGGGTGGTTTGTACGCAGGGGTCGAGGGATCAGACTCGCGGTATCCTCTCATTTTTGGTCCCAGAATCATTCTCGCGATATATAGATTTCAAAACCGCAACGAGATTTCATATCTCGTTCTCTTTCTCTCTCACACACTTCGGTACACAAAACTCTCTCTTTCTCACTCTTGCCTCTGTTCTAGGCTCAAATTATATTTTTCGTTTTGTTTTCAAAACACGGATAGTCTATGAAATCTACAATACCACGTGTACACAACACCCAGACTATGTGTAGACAAACTCTAACCGAGCGATCCAATGTCGAACGAATGGAATTGAAACTGAAACGAAATTTTAATTGACAGGCATTCCACTAACGTTCGAAGCATCCTTCGCACACACATGATGGAATTGCCATCTACAGTTCAGTCTGTTTCTACCGATCTTTCTCATATTTTCCTATTTTTTAAACCCCTTGCCGCAGAAATGAAACTACATTTGGAGATTCCTAGAGCCATTATGTTTAACGATTTTGAAAAAGAGCCAAATATTTGGTTTAATTGAATTTCTCACATAAGAGATTTCATTTAACAATAATTAAATTCGTTGAAAGTATATAGTATGAAAAAAGCATGAATTATTGATGATTTTTTAACAGCTGGAAATTCGTGACATGGTTTAGTCGTTACTTCTTTTTGAAAATTCCACCCACCCCAATGCACGCGTTATAATTATAATTATGTTGTCTGCTCTTGCGCAATTTTTGTTTGACCTCCTTTTTTAACTCGCACATCATCCCTTCCATTCTCGCAGCCCATTAAAAAACTGTAACGCGTTTAGTCTGATGAGTAGTCTGGTCTGGACTCGTGACAATTTAACGCCATGGCATTAAATTGCCGAGAGCATAAACGCGCTCTTCTTGTCCTCCAATGTATCTCCTCCTCTTCACCCTTTTCACACAGTATACACATACGAGCATCCGCATTCCCGAGCGCGTCAATTGATTTATTGTATGATGAATTTCGGATTACCAAATTAACCGAGGTACAGAGAGGCGTGGGAGGGACAAAGTAGGGGGAGGGAGAGTGTGAAGCTTCGGTAATGTTTCACATTTGAAATTTTGAAGAGAATTTCCTCTCTCGTTTGACCCTCCCAGCAACGTTCGATGTATATTCGCTGGCCAATTCATTTCTCTCGTTTCAACCCCTTCGCGTCGTATCGAATTAGCTCGCGATCGTTGACATTAATGAGAGCCCGAGGAAATTTCAAGCAGTGAAAATAAACGAAAGAACAAGAACAAAAATAGATGCATAAAAATCATAAAATAATGGTAATAAAAAAATGATAAATCGGTGGCTTCGTAGCGAGAATAATTTATCACGATCTATACGTGTATACAGATCATGAGGCTTCGGGTCGAAGGGAATATTTGATTGTTACTAAAATGGATCAAAGATCACACGTTTGAGAACACGCCGCCTCGAGCAAATCACGAAGTACTAATATTGATGCGAGTAAGAGAGTCAAGATGTATAACATAAAAAGCCAGGCATCGGCCAAGATTCAAGATCGAAGCATATCCTTCTTGTTGTGCTTTGCTCTAGAGGGATGCTCTACGGAGAACATCTCTGTCCTGACTTCTTGACTGCCCCGCCATCATAACTCAACTTTATTTTGTGCTCTCTGTTATTGCGAGCCCAGGCGCGAAGGAGCCTCCCGCTATGGTTTGTTATTAAGAGGACACCAATAACGTTAGCGATACTATAGCTCTATTACTGCAGGATCGTTAATGGAGACTGAGGGGCGAAACTAAAGAGAGTATATGCTCACTCTCTCGGTAAGTTGAACTATCGATTTACCAGCCACCATGATTTATGGCGATTCCTTCCTACCTTCAGCCACAATGTTGCTTCAATTTACTCACCCGAGAGATATCGAAGATCTGACGGTGTATTATCGCCTGGCAGGGTGAATGTCCTTATTTCTAAATTGTGACAAAATAACTCCTTCCTTTAGAAATTGAAATAATCATAATCATTAGAAAATATGTGCCCTATAATTGATAAAATTTCGATAAATTACGATTGCCAGAAAAAAATATTTCACAGAATTTAATCAAATTTTATTTAATCCTTTTTTAACTGTTTTATTTTCGATTTCGCATCGTTACAAAGACTTTTCCCTTTGGAATCGAATTAAATCTAAATTATTTTCCCGATTCATTTCAATGGCATTTAAAATCAATCGAATTTTAGCTTTCATTGTATTTATTTAGAAGTCGTATCATTCAATGTATTCCGGACGAATGAATCGATCAATTATACTTCAAAATATATAATATATTTGTACAATAAGCAAACGTATAAAAGATCAACAAACAGGTAGAGCAACGTAGATGGGAAAAACGCGTATTTGACATCGCAAATATTAGAGTATACTCTCATTCCCTTGCATCCTGTATTCACGCGTGATTCACTGTTTTGGGATTGCAAGGATCATTTTCCACGTGGGTAAATGATCGAATAATTATCGTGTGCAAATATCGCGATTCTGCTTACTCGATTTTGTTATACTTATTTGATACATGCATTCGTCTGTTTCGCTCAAACTTTCCCTTCTCTGCTTCTCTTGTTCTTTTGATAGAATCATAAAAAATGAATATGTAAAATTTTGGCAGTTGTTTTGGCCTTTTATTCAGTAACCAATAAATACGCATGCACTACGGTAATTTTTGTTCTCTTTCTTATGTGTTTTCTCGTGCGACGGACTTTCGCAAGAAAACACACGATTTCTTGCGAGGGGGCTCTCCCTCTTCAATCTCTGCGAATCATGCGCATCCAAGGCAACCATAGCGAGCATTCTCAACATCTCTCGATCTTCCTCTCACCCTCTTTTTTCCTCTTTCCCCTCCACCCTCATCCGGATCGAGTCTCAGAACGTTTTACACGAAATTCTCACGGTAAACAACGATTCTTCGGCTCCAAAGTTCTATCGCTGGATTGCCTCTTAATCGCACGTAAATCCAGATGACAACGTGATTGAGAGGAGGGAAAATATTTCACTCTCGAGTATCAATAAATACGTCAGCAATTGATTAACCGTAAATTGATGTTCTATTTTTCCTCTCTCTATCTCAATACATTTTGCAATGTTTTTTTATCATCGCTCATTGAATACGAGCCAAAATTCCCTGATTCTAAAAAATCGGAAAAAAGTGTTAGCATTTAATCAGCAATTATAAATTAAATTAATGATCAATTCGTCAAGTTTCCAGATTTTTTTTCTTCTCACTAAATTTTGCCATTGTTATTGATGTCTAAAAAATTGTGGACATTTTTGTCCCGGTTATTTATACATTATATATATATATATATTCTCATATCGATTGTTCGAACGGATTACGCGATCAAATAACAAAGCAATAATTTTACATCGATTTGGAACTCGTAATATCTCATTTTTATTAGCCAGTTGAAAAAAGAGGTGTTACGCATTTCGCGTCCGTGTGAAATTATCGTTCAATTTGTTTTACTCTCGTAACTTTTGCATTATTACTTAGATTATTTTTTAATAGCTTTTATGAAAAATAGGCAAACATAGTACTTGATTTTGTACTAAGAAAAACAATTAATACAACAATAAAAACAAATAAAATTGTTAAATTGAGAACACTTTAACGAATGAATTTACAATGTACAAGATGAATTGAAAATTCATGTGTCATATTTGTATATTTTTTATAAAGGCTTCCGTGGAAAAGCGAAAAAATCGAAAATAATGTTTATTTTAGTAAAAACGTATTGAAAAATTGTTAAACAATGGAGGCAAAAGATCGTAGCTAAATTTTGTTTAACGGACAACACCACTGTGACGGCTTCAAAAAATCGATTTTTTGAAAATCATTTTAAAAAATCTAAAATACTTTTAAGATTGAAATGCCGTTGGACCCAGGTCGAAAAAATAATTATTTTCATAGATATTGAATATTTTGTGGAGCGGTGCAGCAGTCCGCGACGCTCGGGGTCTCAACTTTGAACGCGTTTTTCTCAAAACCACTTTTTTGAGTGCGGCACGCAGCAGAACTCGAGCAATTTTTATCCATCGACTTCAAATTTTTACTGTATCAATAAAAGTAGATTATCTAGAGAAGCACATAAGATTTTTTCGATATCTCAATAATTATAAAAGTTATAGCCTATTTTCGACGAGAAATTTTGCTCAAAAATTATTCTTTAATTTCAAAGGCGTGCCTATTTTTTAAAAATCAATATTTTTCCAAATCCCTATATACTTCTCTTCAAAATATCATATTATTAACGAAAACACTCGGTATTTTTTT
Organism: Rhimphoctona megacephalus; assembly: GCA_963989365.1. Taxonomy (NCBI): domain Eukaryota; kingdom Metazoa; phylum Arthropoda; class Insecta; order Hymenoptera; family Ichneumonidae; genus Rhimphoctona; species Rhimphoctona megacephalus. The sequence goes on from OZ022417.1 coordinate 18,498,666, forward strand.
TCAGATCGACGTTGAAGAGAGTTCTGCTGCGTGCCGCGAACCACTGCGGAGATGACGCGAGAGCTTCCCCAGCGCCACCATGCGGCGTGAAAAATGTGAAAAAAATGTTTTTTGATACATTAATAAACAAGGAACGAAACCCAAAAAATTTTTTACGAATATCTCTTTTTTTCCCACAAAAAGAAATTCTTGAAAAACGTGAAAAAAATAGGGGGTCACAGTGGTGTTGTCCGTTAAAAACCCACTGTTATTTACGCCATTGTAAAAGAGATCGTGAGTCAGCTAGTGGGCCCGTGCTGTTGGTGGTTTCGCGAGCCTGTTCACTTTAGTGGCCTTTCGATTCCGACCCACGAGCAGATCTTCTCTCGATTTTAAATTAGCCGACTTTTAATACGCGTGGTATTGCATGCTTCGCGGATACGCTTCGTGCGCATTGCCCATCTTTCTCTTTATCTCTTGCTCTTTCCCTCTCTCTTTCGCTTTATCTCCCTCTCGAGTTCTCAGCACCCGCAATTCATTTACTCTTCTTCCATGGCAAGCACTATTCCACCGCTATGTCTTTCGTGTGTTCAAACACCCGCGCAATTCACGACAGCAAAAGAGGGCGAGAGAGAGAGAGAGAGAGAGAGAGAGAGAGAGAGAGGGGGAGAGAGAGAGAGAGACATGAAACACTGTCGCGAAACTCTGCAATTCTTTTTTTCTAGTCTCGACAACGCTGCACATATTCAGGTGGCTTCGAATGCGCGAATTGCACATCATCTCATGCACAATCTAAGCATACTCATATGTATTTTTTGCCAAAATGAGTTGCAATAATATTAAAAAATGTCAATCCAATATTTTACGTAGTATCCTATTAAAATATTTGAAACGTCTAAATAAAAATGTTGTGGCGACAGTTCATTTTTACCGCCTCGACAAATCGCTTATAAATTGATCAGACTACTGGTGGAATTTATATTTTTGTCAAAATATTTAAATAGTCAAAATAAATAAATTCTTAATTAAAATTCGAAATTATAAATTCATCAAATTGCTGGTGGAATTTATATTTTTGTCAAAATATTTAAATAGCAATTATTTTTAATTAAAATTTACATATTTTGTGCAAAAATTTGCAGTTCATGATTATTTTGAATAAATTATAATAATTCGAACAATCGCAAAGAGCCCTGAGCTATCAGAACTTTCACTACTGATTCGAAGACTCGAGGAAAAAAATGTGCATATTCATCGGCGAATAACGGAAGCCAAGTAATACTTCGACATTGTATGAGAGAATGAGGTAATGATGGATCACGCACCAAAAGTATGGGAGCCTCGGGTACTCTGGTACTTTCGGCATTCGATTCATAACGTGTTTTAACCCTGCATTCTTCCCATATTTCCATAAACGTTTACTCAACGCAATGCAAGAGAAGGAATTTTACATTTGTCGAAAATCGTGAACGAAAAACGATGTGAGAATATTTTGAGCATTTTTGTAGAATTCGAACTTTTTGTATTATTTTTTTTTTATTTTGGACTCTAAATATTCACATAAAAAATCGCAGCCGGTGCAATGATACGAAATTAAGTTTATTAAAAGTGTGCATTAAGTATGTTGGATAAATTTTCAGAAGAATAAATTTGACTACGACGTTTATCTTGTTCTTATATAATTTTAGGATCGCATAAACTGTTATCAAAAATGTTGTTTCGAAGTGCTAACAATTGTTATCGAAAGAACGTTATCGTGCGGAGGTAAAAATTCTACGAGCTGCGAATATAATACATATAATGAGTAGAGAAAACGTAAACGTGAAAAAGTTTAGACGAACCTGTTACAAGTGCATATTTGTGTAATTTTTTACGAGGCACCCCTTCGCATCACGAGCAAGAAGTGAGGAAAGGGACGGGAGCAACAATTTTCGCAAAAGAACGAAATTGCATGTTATACCACACAAGGGTACACGAGGATCTTTTTGTTACCTCTACTGATTTTTTTTTGTCGCAACGAGTGGCCACGTTGTATTATCGCGATGGTCGGTTTGTTGCGAACTCTTCTGATAGGCAGTCGTGCCATTATGACTTGCTTTGCACATTTCTAACCCTCTTATTTTTTTCATTCCCCTTCGCCATTCTATTATTTTACTTCCCTTTCGTATTTGGTATTGTCACTGTTCGAAAACAATTTATTTCTTTCGTGTAAGTGCTTTTTTTCACGTGCCAGGCCATGAATAATTGTATGGACTAAGCTATATTTTACATTCCTCGTGGACAACTTTTATTTGTCAAAATATCTTTTACGTTTCATCATTACAAATGAATACAAAAGATATTAAAGTACGTTGACAAAGTAGTAGAATAATAAGCTATTAAATAAAAGTTTGAATTGTTTAGAAAAAATGAAATGATTCACACTGTGTGCGATTCTCCCCTAATGCGTTGGGTTACGGACACGGGGAAAAAGTTTGTAGTTGAAAGTAGAAACGGTCGTGTGTGAGCGGACTCGGGACATTGCGGGAGCACAAACCGTGAGGTCTTTCTCTGTCCATCATTTTTTTTTCTTCTGTTTCTCCCTTACTGTCTGCTGGTACAGAAAGTCGGGAGACACGGTACGTGACGCATCGCGAGACTCTAATAAATGGTTTGCTACCAGGAATTAAAATCTCTATTATAGACACGGACGCAATCAGTGAGAGGTTCTCTCGGCAGAGTGAGCGAGACTCTTGTGCTTGATGGCGCCTTTGGTACGAGTCGAGAGAAATCCGAGAGAAGGATTCTCGGTTTCTACCTCTTTTGCTTACAGTTTTACCGTCGCTTTTGCCGCGAAAGAAAGATGGAGAGAGAAAGAGAAAAAAAAGAGAGTGAGAGATCTGTATATTTCGCTATTTTCTCCCTTCATCTCCCTCCCGCTCTTTTTCTCTTTTCCCTGGGAACTAATCGCCCATTAGGGCAATATTACTATATAGCCATTTAGCAGGACGATTAGTTAGATATAGGCTCAAGAGCCGGTGTAAAATATACGACGATTAGCTCGCACGCGGTCAGCAGATGTCACTAATTAGAAGTGTTGCGATGAGACAGCACAGCGCACGCATTTTCACCGTATCGAGCACGTGTATGTACATTGCTCCTCACTTACACTTCCTGGTTAAACGTTTTTCCCTCTTTTAGTTTCTACGTCTCCCCTTTTTCACATTTAATAGCGTATCGTTTTGCAAACTCGATATTGCGAAGTTTATCCTGTACGACGTAGGTAATTTGTGCATATTAGTGAGTATGCTCATTCGTAGTTCAATTCAGTAATTATTTATTTTATGATATATTTCCATTTATGTACTGAAAAGTTTTCATTTAATTCGATGACAATAACCCAGCATCATGCCCTCCATTCTAGTTTACTTACGGACAGCAATAAAAGACACGAATAATGATATATAGCCACACATACATAAACATATATATTAGCCTTTTTAAAAAATACATATGCTCGTGCGTTTTGGATATTGGTTTGTCAGAACGAGGACAAAGCTGCAGCTGCAGCTTTCTATGAGCTGTGTGTGCATACGAAGCTTTTTGCGACCTTTTCAGCAATGGGCTCGCAGCTGGCAGGTCGTCCTTCCTTCTGGTCTCGGATGAGCGCGAGAGCACAGAAAACGATGACCTATGACACGCACGCTATAAACAATCTTGGAGGCGTAAGTGGATCCGTGTGCTGGTTATACGGGACCGAAGTTTTAAAACTACTCGCGACTCTCCACGCCTGCAGGATTGCTCTTCTTATATATATATTTCTGTATAATATTATATATTTTATTTGCTGCCAGACGGAAGGGCTTGATCCCCATGAAATAATCGCTGAAGTAATATGAATTGAGCCTTTTTGCTTGTCAGTACTCTCTCTATATATGTATTTATAGCTTGTGCCATACTGTACTGGGGTTCTCGACTCGTCGTCGGTTCTACACATATAGTATATCAAGAGTGAAACGATTATTGGATGCACGCCATCCCATCGCTCCTGTAGCCACAAGCCAACCCCCTCGGGTCAGTTTGCAAATATTTTTTACGATCTCCAAATAGATATCTTTGACAAGACAAATAAATCGTGGTGTTTCATGAGAGAGAGAGGGAGTGAGAGAAGGGGACGGATGAAAAAGAGAGGAAGATACAAAGGGGAAGACACTGCGGGATGTTAATTCGCAAAATCCTGCAGTGTTAAAGTCCATTATGAAATTAAGAATATTTTCTTGATGTCGATTGTATACCAAATTGTGTTTTCTTCACAGCGAGTAAATAAATGTGTCATATGATAATTTTTACAGTAATTTGCTCAGCTTCCGAAATTCGACACCCGTACAACGGAACACTGAAACTGAAAATCATATTAAAATATGATTTTTTCATTTGTTTCGTTCGTGATGTTTTCTTTTTTGTAAATGATTGCACGCGCAAGAGGAATTCAGGGTTATATAGGATGTTGGGGCGGGGAGAGAGAGAAAGAGAGACGGTTTGGATACGAGTTGGGTCAAAGATAAAGGATGACCTTTCCTCGCGTTCCATTCGGGTGCATCGTGATGCACATCGGTCAGGACGAGCGAGAAACATCTCGCAAAGTCGCCTTTTTCGTACTATCCACACACATATGTATATATGTAGTTCGCATTTGGCCTCCTTGTGCTGTGTCCAATGCTATAGCCATATATGTACGATATATATACAATGTACATGTAAGTATAGTAATATGTAATACACGCGAAACGCGGGAGGTGTAATGCGATGCCACTTTTCAGAAACCTCCTCGCTCGTTCCTCTTTTCAGCTTGCAACTGCTGCTAGTCTTGCAATGCTGATGGGATATGTTCAACTTGTGTTAAGTGTACGCGTGTGTGTTACGTGTATGTGTGTGGCAGCAGTTGCACGGTAGCGAGAAAAGAGATCCTCGTAACCCGTAAGATGAAACCCGAAGACCGTCAGCCTTTCCCTCCCACCTTAATGCCTCGCCAAACCTCTTTTGGCTCTTCTCCTATACTTCTTCTTCCTCTGTATCCATCTCTTATATTCGTACAATTCGTAAAAGGATGCTGCTATTCCTGCATCCAAACAATTGCCTTTTTCAGACTCCACTAGAGCTTTGAAATCTAGCGATGCTTTTTTTCGAGCGAAAAATATTTAGCCTGGCTACATACGATTCTTTTTTTGCAAGATGAGAAATGGCCCATTAAACCCTTCCTGGTTTTCGTTTATCACATTTTTCAGAATTGAATGACAGGTCTGTCGTTGAGGTTTTATGTTAATGTAACCCTTTAAAGGGCTCGTATTAGTTAACTCACTTTAACACTTTTAAAAAACTCTTGACAGCGTCGAGAGTGGGCCGAGTGGAAATTAGGCTTTTTTAGGCTCAATTCAATTTTATCCACTTTAGGTTTCAATGGATACGCCTTAATTACGCTCGTGGACGACTTTGAAAAATACATTTTACAAAATTTTCGTTTCAACTCATGTAAAAATTTATGTACGAGATTTGTTCGAGGATAAAATTGAATCATTGATGTACTTGTATTTTTTGAAATTATTCAAATGTATAGCGAATTTTTTGCAGTCCAAATATCTAACATTATATTGTACAATGTCGCTTACACATATATTTCAGCAAATCCGTATTGAATATTTTCCCATACAATTACGTTTTCCTGGGCGTATAAAAAAATCTCTGAAAAAATGGAAAATTGAAATGTTATCGGGATAAAATCTGTTCCATGAATTACCCTTTTCACGTGTCAGTATAAAACAATTTATCTCGTTCGATATTATGTATCGGGTATACGATCTGTGGATAACCTTCGTTTTTTTCTTCACGGGAAATTTCGTATCGTAGCCGATCGCATCACACGCGAAATTACGAAGATAACAGGGCGGACGAGACGATTATATTAACACGCGACGGTATCACTTGCCACGCTCAGCATGTTTTTGCATACCTTCGAATAGTGAGAATACTTTTTGATCGCACCATATTACGACACTGTATTTAACTACATTACGTTTATATTTTTATTTAACCTCCGCTAATTTACTTATGACAATCATGTGTTTATTATATATTTCTATTTTATTTTTATGTGTAAATTCCACAATATATATTTATATAATATTCTTAATGTTATAATGAAAATATTCATTGAATAAAGTTTCTTTTAACTCGCACGACAGTGCAATTAAAATATAAAATGAAATGAAATATCATTTCGATGCAATCCTAGGCACATAATCTTGTAACATTTTGTATTTTTCATAATTTTTTTTTCTTAAGAAAAACACAAAATGTCAATTCCAAAGTTTGTCAACATTTACATGGTCTCCAATAGGAACGTGTGAAAACTAAACGAATTCCCCCTCTCTCTCTGACATTTTAAGAGACCCTACGTTTGAGAAACATGTACTTGACACCTGTCAGTTTTATTATAGCTGCGGTAGAAAGCGGAAACCCGTCTTGAAAATGAGTGAGTTAACTATTGAGGAAAAAGTTTTTCTTATTGAATGTTATTATTCAAGAGGAAAAATTTATAGTGAAGTGTTTAGAGGCTTTCGCATGAAGTGTGGAAGTAAAAAAGTCGGAAGCGAAACTCCTCTTAGGAGATAAGAATCGAATATTTTTTTATGTCAACGCTTATGAGGAATCAGATCTATATTATTTTTCAAAATTTCTAACATTGTAACGATTTTTTTGCAGAGTTATTGATAATCTAGCCAAAAACAGCATAAATGCTGTGAAAAAAGGTGAGACAAGTACATTTATGCCCCCCAAATAGTCGTTTCAGTTAATCCCCGCCACCACCCAGTGCCAAAATACCGTTCCCACAAAAATTTACAAAAACCCGTCTAAGGCATTCATGCAAAGATCTCCGCACAAAAATCCTTTCTAAAAACAAACACATCATACAAAGTTTTATGGGTAACTGCTCTCATTATCTTATCAAATTAAGTCAAATTGTACAGAGGTGATAATTTCATTCTCGTAAATGTTGTACGTTCACAAAAAGTTGATAAATAAATAAAGATCTACTAAAGTATATGTGGCCAAGTACGTGGGATTTTATTATGTTTATAAAATCTCCAATTATGTTCATATGCCATTTCTCTAATTAATGCTTTATTACAGCGAATTATTATCCTATTACTTGGAACTACAAGGGCTTTAAAAAAAATACAGAATTGCATTAGCCTGCGTGAGCTTGAACGCTGCCACACTCTCATTTGTAATATTTGTAGTACAGTTTTATTGGTAACAAATTGATAAAAGTTTACTATCGTACGTAGAGCGGATATGCACAGAGTACTTGTCCGACCTGAAAATTTTTCGACTAGTCAGCTAAAAATATGCTTTTTTGTTCACGGCAAATTTTTCAACCACTCCGAACATTCGGATCTCCTGACGCAGATTTGAATCTTACCCGCCTTTGAATGCAATCAATTGATGACCGCTTTTACATGGCAGGCTTATTTCGTTTTATGAAATCTGTTGTAGTAAAAACCGATGTAAAAGTGCGTGTAAATGGTACCGGATTACTTATTTCGGGTGTACAGTACCGTTTAGACGCTCTGTAACTCCAGTTTTCCCCCAGGTGTTACAAAACCGGAATAAACGTGCCATGTAATAACGTGAGATATGCTCCACATGAGCATCGATTTATCGATAACAATTGGTTAAAGAAAAGGAGGATAATTTGGGATACAAAACAATCCGCGTATTGTGATTCCAAATTGGCTGTGCATATTTTACTAGTTAAGAGTATGGATCAGTCACCTAACCTCACCTCGAATTTTTGAAATTGAAATTCTTCGACACCGTTTGACCGAATACAAAAAAGCTCTGTCAGTGGACGCGGGACGATGGCAAAAATCCGCTGACAGGGCCTTTTTGTAATCGGTGAAATCGTGTCGAAGAATTTCACTTTCGAAATTTGCAGCTATCTCCCTCGCACTCACGGTGGCGAGATACCGACTGACCCATACTCTTATTGCCAAAATGTATGGTATGGTAATGTGAACCAATGTTGACTTATGTGACAAATTGTATGGAGAATTTTCGGGTCGGACAAGTACTCTGTGCGTATCCGCTCTACGTACGATAGTAAACTTTTATCAATTTGTTACCAATAAAACTGTACTACAAATATTACAAATGAGAGTGTGGCAGCGTTCAAGCTCACGCAGGCTAATGCAATTCTGTATTTTTTTTAAAGCCCTTGTAGTTCCGAGTCATAGGATAATAATTCGCTGTAATAAAGCATTAATTAGAGAAATGGCATATGAACATAATTGGAGATTTTATAAACATAATAAAATCCCACGTACTTGGCCACATATACTTTAGTAGATCTTTATTTATTTATCAACTTTTTGTGAACGTACAACATTTACGAGAATGAAATTATCACCTCTGTACAATTTGACTTAATTTGATAAGATAATGAGAGCAGTTACCCATAAAACTTTGTATGATGAGTTTGTTTTTAGAAAGGATTTTTGTGCGGAGATCTTTGCATGAACGACTTAGACGGGTTTTTGTAAATTTTTGTGGGGAACAGTATTTTGGCACTGGGTGGTGGGGGGGGGGGGATTAACTGGAACGACTATTTGGGGGGCATAAATGTACTTGTCTCACCTTTTTTCACAGCATTTATGCTGTTTTTGGCTAGGATTTTTCGACTTTTTGTATGAAAGTCATAGCTTATTAATTAAACATGTCAATATTGTGTACGTACTCGGGTATGAAATTCATAGCTTGCCAATTAAACATGTCTATATTATGTATGTATCTGAGTGATGCAAAATAATTGACATTTTTTTCGGCATTGCAGCAAAATATGGTAACATTTTATCAAAAAGTGATTCTCTCAAGAATTGAATCCTGAATAAGAATTTTAGAGGTCGCTCAAGCGATTTTTTAATAATTTCAGCTAAAAATGGACACATGATCGAATTTTGAGCTGGTGTATCGCGACTATATTCGGACTAAAAATGCAATGTGAAATATTAATCTAAGAAGTGTTCAAATGAATTCAATCTTCTAATTAACCATCAATACTTATAAAATTATTAGATTACTTAAAACGTACAGTCATTCTGAGAAGATACGACGCATAAAAGAACAGCGAACAAGTAAAAAATTGATTTTTTTTTAATATAGTAAAAAAAAATTTCAAAAAATATTGCACTGAAACATCCGTGCCAACAGATCAACGGATCGGAAAATATTCCATAAAAATGATGCCGAAGAAATACTCCAATAGCATCAGAATGCACCAAAAGTTTTTAAATATAAGTAATCATAACGAAACGAGCTTTTGAAACAAAAAAGTATACGTACAAAATTGCGAGAGCTAAAGTTTGTTGGAAAAAATAATTTTGGCCGAAGTACTACGCGAGTTTTTCTTTTATAATGTTTATTGATTACGAATTATATCTCGTGAGCAATAGATAAAAAAAAATTGGTGAAGTACTTATGAAATTTTTTTTTCTTAAATCAAATATCTTTTCGCTCAAAATTATTTCGCATCGCTTGATTCCGTTTTGGGTTGCAAGTGCAAATAGTATTTTCATGTATTTTAGGTCTCTACCACTCTAGGGTGGTTTAAAACCATATACAATTCAAACTTAGGATGATTCAAACGTAAGGTGGTATCGTACACCATTCTCTCAGTTATATAAAAAATGAAGAGAATGGTTTCCAAATAAATTTTATTATTGCATGGAAGGGACATTTTATGGTAAAAGAGAAGAGGCACTGTTTTCGACTCCTATCTAGAGTTTACGTTCGGAAAAATGAATTGTTGGGGCTAGGGTTAATAAAAAAAGTTATTTTTTAAGGCACTGTTCAAACGTTTATTTATTAAATTACACTTTATTTTTTTGCGCTATCACTCTTCTATATATATATATAAGTCACTTTAATCAAAAGTTAAAATTGACCGCGATCTTTATAACCTCACGACAAAGATATTAAATATTCACCGAATACGAGTTTATCATATACCATTCTCTTCGTTATCAAAAAAACGAAGAGAATGGTCTCTAAATAAACCTTATTATTGCATTCGAGGAACATTTTATGGTAAAAGAGAAAAGGGATCGTTTTCGATTCCGTTGTAGAATTTACTTTCGGAAAAAAATTGTAGGCGCTCGCTTTAATAAATAAAATTATTTATTTAGTCACTGTTCAATAGTTTATTAGCACACTTTATTTTCCCACCATCACTCTTCTATCCATAATAATAAAAGTCACTCTTTACTCGTCTATCTATCTATCTATAAACGCTACTCTAACCAAAATTTCAAATTGACCGCGATCTTTATAACCTCACGACTATTAAGAAAGAATATTGGTCAGCTGTCATATGCACGATCGATCGAATGTCACCAGAATTTTCACCAATATCACTAGTATCATTAGACAGCGACTACGCAAAAAACAGTTGAGCATCAAAAATGTGTGCGAAAAATGCTCAATTTTTCGGAGCAACGGTTAAAAAAAAATAATATTATCAATACGCTTTAAGCTACGAGGTTCTAATTAGTCGCAATCGAAAGAAAAAAAAAATAAAAATACGTGAACTTGAATAGTCCTCCAAAACGCTGTTATTTAATAAATATTAAAGAAACAATTTTTGAAAACAGGTAGAATCGTGCTGCTTCCTGTAAAAGTGTCTTGTAGCACTCGCTTGTAAATGTACTTGTCTCGAGTCGCTACCGCGACTCTTAATTTTAAAGAGTACGGCACACTGCAGGACCGTTGAAAACATTTGCCTGGCTCTTCCACTTCGGTAATTATAGAGGAAACGATTGATAAAGTAAAATACTATTTTGAAAAAAATCCTCAATTTTCAACCCGCAAAGCCGCCCAAGCTTTAACAATAAACAAATCGTCGTTGCACAATATTCTGCATCACTTTTTGAATATGCATCCATACAAAATAACAACGCATCAATTATTAACGAAACACGCCATGAAAACAAGAAAAGAGTTCTGCAACACATTGAAGCAAATGTTGGAAAATGAAGAATTGATCGAAAAACAGATAATTTTCTTTGATGAAGCGCATTTTTGGATAAATAGCTATGTCAGTAAATAAAATTATCGTTTTTGGGGTTCAGAAAATCCGAAGACCGTAGTGGCAACGTCGCTTCATCATTTAAAAGTAACCGTAGGGGCAGCTGTCTCAATAAAAATCTGCATTTCTTTGAATCTACTGTTACCGGACAGAGCTATAAAGAGATGTTGGAGACACAATATTTTCCCTGTGCAAAGAAAAAACATCTCGTTAAGAATTATTATTTCATGCAAGGCGGAGCAGTACCTCATCGAACACAAGAAGCCTTCGAAGCCATCAATAAAGTTTACGGTGATCGAGTTATCGCCCTTGGATATCCTTGATTTATTAAGGGAACATAAATGGAATGGCCCGCTTATTGGACTGATCTTAATCCTTGTGATTATTTTTGTGGAGTTATGTTAAAGATCACTGTTATGAAAACAACCCAAAAACTGTAGATAATTTGATTAAAGAAATAAGAAAGACTGTCAATGGCATTTCAAATGAAATCATAGAACACGTTTTTAAAAGTTTTATAAAGCGATTAGAGTACTGTGGTAATTCAAATGGCTCAAATTTTGAAAATATATATCATTGATATTGACATTTTTTTGTATTTGCTTTATTATATAATTTGTTCTATGTATACATCGTTTTTTTTGTAATAAATGGACATAAAATAAAAATGACAACCCTCTTTAATTGAAAAAAAAATTCCATTGATTCGATTTCTTTGTTTATTGCAAAATACCAATTTATTAGTTTTTACACGTTCCTATTGGACATCCTGTAACATTCTATATAAATTATTCCCAGAATGTCAATAATAATGTTTTTCCTAACGAAGTTCTTTCTGACGAAAACTATTATAAATTGACCCACGAATCAATGAGTGAAGTTTGAAATATTAATATTCCATCAAATTAATTCGAATTAGATTGAAGACTACACTATTATAAATATTAGGCATCAAAGAGTTTCTCTCCATCGTCGTATTTGTCGTTCGCACCACGAAACCGCGAAGGTCACTTGTCTGTTTGTTCTCTTCTCATTGCTTATGCTTCTTGGATCGTGCGGTGTTGCTCCCGTTGGTTTAAGATGTGTATGAACCAAGTCCGCGACGAGATCTGTCGGAGAAATCGCTCAAAAGCCCCCGCGGTTACCTTCCAGACGGCCAAGGAAAATTAATTGCTTATCTTGAAGTCTCCGCGGTTTCCACCGCAGACTTTACCACAAAACATTAACCCGACGGTGAGCATCTTAGGTATTGACACATAGCAATCCTTGTGTGCTCACATACGTTCATATCTCGTTCAGGTTATCCAAAATTTAGTTGGATCCACTTAAAAACATGTGCCTTTGGGTATGTATTATATTTTTTCACATTTAAATTCATCAGTGGAATGAATAAAGATCAAAATTGCTATACATTTCATTTCAGTAGTAATATTAAGATATATCTATTAAATTTTAAGAAAATCATCATCTTTCATCAGTTTAATTGGTAAAAATGGGAATTTTTCCTACAGTAGTCGTATTTGATTTAAAATGACAAATGAAAGAGGAGCTACTCAAATGTAATTTAAATCTACTATTAATTAGATTTTTTTTCTTGAAATAGAGCTTTTACAATCGCCTACGAATGTTATCTACTTCGCAATCCAGCCATTCGGTTTATACGTATGTATATTTATCGGTATCTTACTCACTTTTCACCTTAACCTTTCTCCTTATTCCAAGTTCTTTTGTTCGCTATTCTTTGGTTGGGTCTGTATCGTTTCCATTGTACTTTCTGAACGTCACTTGTGCCCCGAGTTCCGTGTGTGTACATAGAACGGAATAACGGGGAAGCTGCGTATGTTTCCTGGCACTGGAGGAGATGGAGACGGTACAGAGCCCCACGGCAAAGGACACGGGTAATGTTTCCCACTTATTTTCCCACAGACTCTCCCGCACACGCATATATATCGTAAGAACCGAGCCCATTTTTCGCTCTCTCCCGCTCTTTCGTTACTGACGGATCTTACTAAGATCATATGCCGATGATGTTTTTGCTCGCAGGCGCCGAGAAAGAGAGAGAAAATCTCTCGTATTTTCTCATCTCTTTCTTGTTCGCTTCGAATACTAGGACAACGCGAGACAAGCCGAGATGAGATGCGTGAGGTGTGCGTGCGTGCGAGGATTCGCGTCTGCACACATCAGCAAAATCCACCACTGAGAGAGATCTCAGAGAGAAACTGAAAGAAGAGAGAGAGAGAGAGAGGGAGCGAGAAAGAGAGAGAGATGAGTTCTCGGAAATGGCGTGCGCGTATCTCCCGTCATCCCGTTTCCATCGTGAATATACTCTCCGGTATATGCTCTCTCCTTTTCTCTCTTCCTCTCTCTCAACTCTTACGAGATGATGCTATGTGATGTCAGTCTATCTCTTGCCACACGTGTAGGTGAGGAAATTCGTACATTTCGTAAATGCGATGTAGCAGTGCTCATCACACGTTGCTGGTATCTAAATTTCGACGATCAGTATCCATAATTTAATCTATTTCCCATTCGTAAAGATATTAACAAATAATTGCTGGTCTTTAATCGTGAATTTAAATCGGGAATAATTCGAATAATATGAGCTTTAAAAGTTAGACGTTTTGACTTGTCGATTTTAATACAAATAAGCTAAAATATAGAGATAAATAAATGTAGATAGACAGGATGCCAATTTGGACGAATAAATTTCGACTTTAGTAAAGGCTACAATTCATTAAATTAGAGCCCTCGATCGTGTCCTACTAGAGCAACATGCGGCATTAATTGTGGAACATCGTTGATATTTGTTTTGTAAATCTTCCGAGCATCTTCCTCGGGAGTCAGTCTGATTATCGCGGTAAGTTGTCTCAAGGTGCGTGGGACACGGATCATGCACGTGGACACACACGCAGTTAGAAGGATCGAGCAACTCGGGCGAACGAATGAGAAAAAACGATCTTCGTGTCTTCTGGTCTGGGATAAAAAGAAAGAGAGAAAGAATCAGATGAGAGGAACGCAGGTAGGTCCTCTTAGCCAGAACCGAAGCTAACTGTGCGGGCGACGCAAAAGAGGGATGGGGGTATATGGCGTACTACAGGGAAGAGAGGAAAGAGAAAAGAGAAGGAATAAGAGGAGGTTTACTCTCTGGGAACGAAGTTAACAGGACGAAAGGGAGAGATCATTTTTTTTCTCTCTCTCACTCTTTCTTCGATGGATAGATTAGAGAAGGAAAGAACGAGGATGAGAAGAGGATGAGGCTCATGAGAGAATCAGCAGACGAAGACGAGAAACGACCTGTACCTTTGTCTATATATATATATATATAGAAAAATACACAGTGGCTAGTCTCGCTGGTTAAGGTATGGAGGAGAAAACACGATAGGGAGTTCAAGGGAGAAAGAGAGAGAGAATGACGTCGAGAAGACGACGAGACAGTGGCCTCGGATTGAGGGAAAAGGGGAACGAAAGAAAGAGACAATGTGGCAGTAGAGGAACAGAGAGGAGAAAAGAAAAAGCGAGACAAAGAGAGAAGGGCAGCAATCTCGCGGTAATCTAATTTCAGCGTGCAGAGGGTTCCAGGAACGCGGCGTGACATTAGCGAGCCACCTTAGTCGTAGTTCCTCTCTTCTACCATTCTATATAACGTATCGTCCCACCGTCTCCTGCGTATGTATCTCTTCTTCTCAACGTCTGCTCTATGTCTCTCTTATCTCACTCTGATTCATTCACTTTTTTCACTGTCAACCTTATTTCTATCTTTTTTACCGCATCTCGTAATTTCCGTCCTTGACATTGACTTTCTAAACATTCATTATTCCTTCGACTATTAAACATTATAGGTTTAGAATCAGTTAGGATGGTTAGGATGGTTAGAATCAGTGTTTTCAATGCAAAATCTACCCGATAGGAATAAATAAACTTGAAGGAATCATGCTATTCGTGTAATTGAGGAATAAAGCTTGTGAAGCTAGGATGGCAAAGAATCTAAAAAAGGAATGGAAGTTAGATTTTCTTTCACATTTTATCCAAGCTATGCGAAGCCCTGGCGCCATATGCACGCACATTGCAGCCTGGACTTCGGGGATTGCTCTAATCCCTTGCATGATTTCCTGGTTTTGTGACCTCGTGGATTTCCCGGCGGGTTTTGTATAACAGCCGCTGCACCGAGGGAACGAGTGACGTGGGGAAAGCAGGAGAAGGGTAAATGTCTGCGATAAGGGGATGAGAGAAACAGGTCGACAAGCATATACATTCACGTATACATGTATCTATACGTATGTATGTCGAGCTACTAGGAAGAGCTTCAGAAAGGGAAAGACCATGATGGAACCGAGTGCACACACGTGTCATGGTTATATAGGTATGTCGTATGACATACACATGTGTTACATAAATGTAGGTATAGAAAAGGTGCGGGTTGTGGATCAAGCCGCAGCAGCAGCAGCAACAACGAAGTCCACGGGTTGATAAGACACGTTGGACGTGAGCCCGATGCTCGGGTGGAGGGTATATGTATGAACGTCGAGGAAACGAAACGTGTCGACTATATGGTCGGTTGTAGAGCCACCGTACCACCAATCGAGTACCGAGTGTGAACGTCTCCGAGAGCCCCAGTGAGCTCACCAGGTGTCCCGCACTCTGAGCTGCTCCTATTATACTCACACACATACACAGATATACACTCAGCCATTGCTCGACTCATGGGGAGATTTTTCTTCTACCTTTTTTCTTCCTCTCTTCGCCATCTCGTTACTCACTCAAGCCTGGCTTGGTCAGCTCGAATCCAACCAAGTCCAACCATTCGACACGACCTCCTTGCTTCGCCTGTCGACAAATCCGACGAATCTCGATTGACTCACGGAACTCAGACCCACCACTCGCAATATCTACGTACGAGAAACATTTCCCTTTGGCTGTTACTCTTTTCATTTTACGTATTTAATCATTTTGTCGATAGCTCACTATTTATTTTATCATGACATTTATACTACGGGGAAATCAATTGATTTATCACTTGTATTATGCAATTAAGTGTATGTTCATTGGAAATTGTTTAATCAGTATTCCAGGTTAAAATAACGAGTGATGTTTGTGGACTCTGCCAATTGAAAGACATCCGTTTAGGCAACTCTAAGAAAGACACATTTTTTTACTTCTACTCCTTTTTCTTTAAATTGTAGTTGTACAATCTTTGTCCGAAATTAATATCAACTATCTTTTGATGCAAACTTAAGCGAGTTAAAATACAGAACGTATTTTAAGTGCAGACAGAGTATGCGAAGAAGCCAACATACATATATAATTGTACTAAGTACATCGCATTCGCAGTCTCGGTACTCACTTCTCTACGTATATATATAAGCAAGATAGGTCCACACGATTCTCGCGTGACCCGTGAACTCTTACACGCAACGAGATCCGCCGCAAACTATCTCTCCTTCTCACTTTCATGAATTTGCGCGGTATCCTTTTCACCTCTTCGTTTGCGAAGTGCAAATCTCTCACTCTCTTTTCTCTCTTCACGATACTGTGGCTCTCCTGATGCATCTACAACGATGCACCAGCACATAGTTCTTACCTCGTCATTGACGCTCACTCACACACGATACACCATAAGCACGCCTGCCCGCGCCTCCGGCTCTAATAAATTACCCCTCTTACATATATCGCGGGCGCGCGCGATCTTCCTCAACCAGGGAGAAGAAGGAGAGAGCGCGAGAACGATCGTTTGAACTCCCGCGAACCATTACATCGCCGGCACCTTCGTATAAGTTTCTTCCAATGAATATATATACTTATATCTATATATACATATTGTTGAATATCGTATATATTCTGTATTACTGAACGATTGAATTGCCGCGACTAGAGATACCCACAACTCTCCCATATTCTCGGATTTCGTGTTATGAACATATTTTTTTCTTTCCCATTTTTTATTTCCTTCGCTACTCGATTGCTGATTTTTATTGCGGTACTCATTTTATTTCTAAAGAAAATACTTTTAATAAATTTCTCGCAAGGAGAAATAATTATTGCAGAAATTGGGGATGTAATTTAAGTAGGAGCGTTTGCACGAAGTGTGATCCATAAACTCGTCAAGCCGGCCCAAATTAATCAGTTAATTAAAGAGAAGCATTTTATTATTAACTTTCAAATGGATAATTGTCCCGATTTGTGGTATACGAAAAAAAAATGATAATATAATGTTTCCTAAATATATTCCTCTAATTAATGAATCGCAAAATAATTGATTGCTTACAGATAAATGGTGGAATCGATTGAGGTTGAATCTTTTATAAATTTGATTCAGTATTCGAGAAAATAAGTCCGGATAGTATTGAATCGTTTGGAGCAAACAAATTATAGTAGCATATAAGATGGAATATGTAGGGAGAATAGAATGTATAAGATTATATATATAGAGTACATGATAAAAGAGGTGGCCGAATATTCTTAGAATTCCGATGCCATGAAATGGCTGTACGAGACAAACACGATGCGAGTCACTTTTTTCTCTCTTTCTAGGGTTACTCGTTCTGTATTTATTCGTTTTCTTTTTTTCTTTTCCTATCTCATTTTCTTTTCTTTTTCTGTACGCGTGCTTATACAAGCATTGTACGTATATAGGCCTACGTGAAGAGTCTTCCTGCAGATCCCCCGCTAGCAGCATCCAGCCAGCCTGTACTTATATCCTCGCTCTCCAACCTTTCGACCCCACTATCTTCTTTTCCCTTCTCTCCTCGCGCTCAACAATTGTACGGAACGCGAAGCTGCACAAAACTTAGCCTGCACTTTCATATCTATGTGTGTGTCACCGCACAAATAAAAATACGTATTTTCAGTGTAAAACGGAACGTGTAATACAGTGTAATATGGGGGAAAAGTGTAATACGGTGACGAAAAATGAGGTTCGACATACTGGTGACAACGCTTTACCTTTTCTTCGTTTCTAAAGATCGAGTTTTGAAAACTCGTGTAAGCAAAGGTATATATTCACCATAGCTGTATACCTGTAGTTGGAGTTAATCCTCATTTTCGTTTGGCTCAGTTCTAGTAAAGAAGAATCCACTACTTGTAACACTTTTTAAAAATCTTTTATTTTCTCCTATAAATCGAGATTTTTCTTACAAATAAGCTGGGTACAAAGTGACAGTAATTGCTTCTGAGATTTTTGATAAAAGTCGACAGTGATACTAAAAGTTCTCGCAAGCAGCGTACATTGTAGAATCGGTATCAGGAGAATCAATAATACAGTTCTCTCGAGACCGACGCTACATTTCGATTTTGCCTCGTTCGGGTGAGTCTCGGTGGCGATGCGTACGTTCCAGAGGATCGGTACAGTGGACAGGTCGTATATCGCGATCTACTCGAGCGATCAGGTTAAATGTTAAGCCGGTATTCCCCCCAAGGGATTTTATCCCTCCCGGCAGCGCGAGTCTATATAGCACAGAAGCAACTCGAAGATCAAGAGAGAAAGAGAGAGAGAGCGGGAGAGAGAGGGAGAGAGAGAAAGGGAGAGACAAGAAGAGAAAAGGCTCGAGCCGAGAGGAAAAAAGATCTCTCGGGGCGCGTTCTCGAGCGTTTTCTGCAAGCCGATGTATCGCCAATGGTAAAGTACGCTATAGTCGTTATATAGATATATATACGTGTATATGTATAAGTTTGTATATAAATGAGACATGTATATCGACGCCATTGTTCTAAAGTCGTGACAGCACCGGGTCAGGAACGCGTGTCCTGAAGAAGAGGAGAGGAACACGAGAGGACTCTGAAGAAGAAGAAGGCGAAAGAAGAGAAGAAGAAGAAGTAGGATAGAAGGCGACGGTGCTCGAGCGATGCCGCGGGTGGAGAGATTTTTAGTGCACACCACCCCGCATTAGCATAACCTCGGCATACCGATGACTTTCTTTTCTCTATCGGCATCTTAATCTCCTTCTCGCTTACCCACCGATAACGCGTACCAAAAATGCTCCCAGCATTTGCACCAGTGCCAGGCACGAGTTCTGCATGACGATATTTATCGATTGCCACTATATTATTTTTATTCTTATTCGATCTTTTTTTTTTAATTCTTTACAAACACGAGAGGCCCGAAGTATGATATTATTACGATTTATGTGGTTTTTCTTGTTTTACCGGTGAGGGATTTTCGCCATTGGTCTTTCATTTCCGGATATCAAGTTGCTATCAAGTGCACAAATCAACGGGAAATCGTTCTACCAATCTGAACGATCCATAGAAAAATTGAATGGCAGGAAATCTGTGGAAAAGTGAGTGAGTGAGAGGTAGAAATGTGTGCGAGTGTAAGAGTTTGTGTATGTATACGAAAATGTGTACATTGCAACGTCAGTTCGCAGCGAGATAGAAAAAGGGACAGATGGGTATATAGAGACGAGTGGAATCGCAGCAGGTCGCATTAGCGACGCGGCGCAATTTTGCAGCGCATAGCCTGGCGCCCTGCCAGGGCCATGTATCACTCCGCATTGGAATTCGTTGTTCCTCGTCTCGTTACCGGAGGGTTTCGAATTTTTTTCCCCTTTTTTTCATCTTCTCTTACTCTCTCATACACGTACCTTCACTTTCAGCTGGGTTACTCTTCGTTGTCTCACTCTGGTTCTCTCGCTTCTCCTTCCATCAACCGCCCCCGCGTACCTTCCATCGTGTATGGTATCACGTTCCTCTCTTTTCTCGCTGTTCTCTTCCCACTCTGCAATTTTCCTCTCGCACCTCGTAGTTACTTCTCAGTCACATCTCTATATACGTGACTTTCTTTTTCTTTTTCATCGGCATCCTTTTCCTCATCCTTTTCTATCACTTGCCCGCTGCAATTGCATCGAAGTAATGCAGGAGGGAGCGATATATAGCTGGAAAGAAGTATTTATGCGACAGCACGAAAATCTTCTATATGTAGCCCCGTTTTTCCTCTTCGAATAATGTCTAATTCCGATGTAAATCATGTGCCAGAAATACTCATTTAATCTATTAGGATGATCATACCTCTGGAGGTTAATTATGCTTCAATTTCTAGAGATAAATAATGAAATACGATTATACTGATCCGTAGAGTTACCATGAAGTTATTAGTCCCCTAGTTGTAGAATAGATCCTCTCATAATTCATTACTTCTGATCCGTCCCTCTTTCACATGGTGCATCGATGTGACCAAATTGAGCCTGGCCATCGGTCATATCGGCGGCTTAATCCATATGTGTACTCGGGCAAGCTTCGCCCCGCGTCTACATAATACTCATCGCATATGTTAGCTGTATCCCACTCGTATACACGTACTCCACTTATCCAATATTCATCGAGTTTTAGAGTGAAGTGGCGCTTGAGTTGATCGACTCGCGCGTCATCATCGAGTGATCCTCGACTCGATTCACTCGAAATTCCGGAACAACCAGCCTATGAACCGTTCGGTTAAGTCTCGATGGACTATCTAACCCCTTCCACTGGAGTTAAAGAGTACTGTATCGCGATATATAGAGAGCCCTATTGTAATGTACTCTCTGGCTCGCGATAACCAAGCACGGTAGCGTGAGGGGATTGCCCGCCATATAATAATGAGGCCAGAACCTACCTCAACGTGTTCCACACCGCGGAACGAGGGTTGTATGTCGGTCGTAGGGTGACTCGGATCTTTCCACCCTTCCAGCAGTGACACCAAGAGATTCAAGAATCATAAACCCAGTCATTCTCTCTCTTTGTCTCCTCTTTGCTCCTCTTCCTCTTGTTCAACTATATTCCCCCTTGAGTCTGTTCCTCATCCAACGAGACTCTTCTCTCCCGACTTCCCTCTCCTGTCTGCCCATGTCTTCTCTCTACCTTGACTCAAAACTCACCCTCTTTCTGTGCTAACCACCCTTCGCTGTGTTACTAGCAGCAACAACCAGCAGATAACCCGAACCTACCCTAAGTATGAGTGACTTTGGTCGGATAAGAGTGTACGGCCCCCTGTCTAGGTTGAACGGACTATCTCGACAGGGGTGAAAGAGATCTGCCCTACTATAGGGCACAATACACTCTTCTCGTACCATAGAAACATACTTTCATCTAAGGGGATATGAAGGAAAGGAAATAAAAGTGCAGATTAGCGGACTGACATTTCCTTGCACTAGAAGATTGCGCAGCTTACTCAAGAATAAGAATTTCGACGTTTTTTGACGTTTCTTCAAGATATACTGGAGCATTCGATGAAATATTTCAAAATGACATTGCGGTATTTTGAAGCCTCATCGATAAATTGTCGTTTGGAAGTTCCAATGAATTACATAGTCGTTCCTTCTTCGCCTTCAACCTCGTATCTAAAATACCTCAGAGCTTTTCACGAGAATTCGGACAATTAAACGTAACGTTCGAAGCTTTGTCATTCGCAGAAGTTACCAACTTATGTGCGATATACGTGTTGTCACTCGATCGCAGATTCGCAACCCGCACTCCCGAACACCAGTCATCCGTGGCAACTTTACGTTGAAGCTCTCCAGTACCAACAGTGGCTAGGCTGCATATTATGTTTACTATAGTTGGTATCCTGACAAGAAGGAGTGTTCCGCCGCCGCAACTCTGGCACAGTTTGTAAATGACACTTTGAAAGCCGAGTTTATGGAATATCGACTACACACATTTTAAGTATAACTAATTAATATTAAGTCCCTTCTATTTACCGCACTCGTACGGAATCCTGTTTTTCACGAAAATTCTACACTCCTTTGGCACTTGATTCACTAGTACCGATTCTAATAAATGTATGTTTTGTGAGAAACTTATAATACATTAGTATGAGACCACCAATTGGATTTATTGATAACAATAATTTTGAAGGAAATATAGATTTTGTGACGAAGTCATTCTGCCAATTTTACTACTCATTCTCTTTATCAAGTTGCTTTTTCTGCATAACCAGCCGTTTTGATTGCTTCGTTAATAGCTAACTCTCTTAATTTATTTTCTCCTTTTTTGAGTCTGTAACCACTTTAGGCAATCAAAGACCCCAGTCCAAGATCGAAGTCCGTTAGGATAGTTAGTTGAATCATCACATCGCTTAACGAAAATTATTCTAGTCGGCCATATGGCTGATGGGTTTCTGAACTTCGATTAAGTAGGAAGTACTACAGGATCTTCGCGAAGAACCTCTTTTGGTAATAACGTTACTCGTAAAACTTCGGAATCACTACGTAAAACTTCGCTATGTTCTGGTTTTATTTTGTGGGTTTTTGAGTATGAAAACCTTCAAGGAACTTTTATTTTTTCGAATTTGGTAAAGTTTCGTTGAACATGTTTGAAATCCTAATTTAGACCACGAAATTAGTTGGCAGTAATTATATACTCTACGGAATATGGAATAGAAAAAGATTATTTGTATAAGTTTAAACAACCGAAAATCAGAAGCCATTGTACACGCGAAGCCGCTACGTAACTGACATTGAAGTATCTCTCACATCGTCAATTATCGTTTGGTGGCGTGTAGAGTACACAAGGATTCAAACTTTCCCTTCGGTCTCGAGTAGCACAAAAGTCAGAGAAGTCAACGCGTTCTCTCTCGCTCTAGCTCGCTTTTGCACCCCTGCTATGAAGGTCGTAGCGGCGCTGTTCAGTTGCTGCAAGGGTGTTACTTCGCTTCGAGAAAGTTCTTCGTCCTCTCACTACTATTCTGCATAAGTAGGGAGCGTTAGAGAGTGAAAGTGGTAACGTCATCCAAGCCAAAGTTTCTTCATGAAAGAAAAAAAACTGTTGTAGGTGTTGGTAGGTTTTCTCTTGGTATGTGGAATAACGGTGAATGAATTTTCGAAGAAGTATGTACGGAAATTTGTTTCGCTCTTGTGGTATAAACATAAAAAAAGTATAAAAATAAAGCAGATGAATCAAGAGGAGAAGGAAAAGAAGAAGGTCCAGGCAGATTCACATAAAGATGTGTAATCCGCAAAAAAAGAAAAACATAAAGAGAGGTTTCCACTTCTTTGTCTCCGAGTCCGATCCTTCGCTCGAAAATCCCGAGCTAGAAAATACTTTTGCACGATAATTCTGAGCTTAAAGGTGTTCCGTGCTACACATATACATTTATATAAAACAGTTGGTTCAGGTGGTGAATAAAAGGCGAAGGACTCGTTGCATGGGGTGAGTTGAAAACTCGCACGGAGCTCGAAACAATCGCACCAGTCCATCCATCGGGGGTCGAGGTTTTGTGAAGCAGTATAGAAACAGTAGCAGCAGTGGGAGTCGAGGGTTTCACTCACCACGAAGAGAAATTATCCACGTTCTCGTTGGATGTTGGTGAGCGTTGAAGGAGTAGAATCTCTTGCGCGTATATAGACACGGTCGAAGCTGAGCCGCAAGAGAACGTATAGTGACGGAAACCAACGTAACCACCCAACCTCTTTGCTTCGTTCTTTCTACCTCTCATCTTCCTAATCCTTCTCTTGGGAGAGCCGTACTGATAGAGCCAAGATAGAGAGAAATAGAATGAGTGGGTTTGCAGCATCGATACCATGAGCGCAGCTTTTCTCCAGAAAAGCCTGACGGCACTTCGAGAATCCTAGTCCAAAGACTAGTGGGGAATGAAATGGTGGAAAGCAGTTGCAGCCAAAAAGGGCAAAAGAGATCCAAAAGAGCCGGGAGTAGAATACGGAGGAGGTGGTGGAATAAGAGTAGAAGGATGAGGTAGAGAGGAGAGCCGGGTGAGTTTCATGCGGGTAGTGCAGTTTTTCCACGGTGAGAAATAGGGTCTTCGGGTGTGTAAACCCTGTTACTTATGGAGGCTATTCCGGTCTGCGGGTTGGAGGCCGGCGGCAGAGCGGCCTTCGGCTGAGGGGTTTTAAGGACTTAGCTCGACATTAGCGTCCCCGTGGGTCGACTAGAAGGGTGGAGCGGGGAAAGTAGTGAACGACGAAGAGAACGAAGGATATAGGCAGCTAGGAGAGAAGAGCTTTGGCTCTCTGAAAGAGAGGGAAAATGGGAGAAAGCGAGCTGTTCGAGAAAGGTAGATTGATACAGAGGAAGACGGTGTGAGAGCGTTAGAGAGAAAGAGTGAGTAAGCGAGTGCCTGGGATAGGTTTGTGAGAGCTAGAAGCTTTCTCTCTATCTCTCTTTCTCTCTCTTTGCTGAGGCGGTTGTAAGGGTGGCTAGGTTACTCTGATGCAAGGGTAGTAGTTGCCTACACTAGGAAGAGGAACTCAAGGAGAATGAGGATGAGGAGAAACGAGAAGAGGGTCTAGGGTAGAGTCCGGAGGACTTGGCGGAGAACGCGGGTACGAGACGAAGGAAAGGGGATGGATGTGCGGCGATTTGGTTTCCAATCATGGGACGACGGGACGCGCCTCTATCGAGCGAGGCAGAGGCCCGGCCATCCTCAAAATACCCCATCCTTTCACTCTGTCCCTCGATTTCTCTTTCACTCTCTCGCTCCCTCTTTCCTTTTGCTTGCGGATCCATGTCAGTGTTCGTGCAAAACCGTCTCAACCCACCGACATGTCGCACTGCCTGTCTCACTCGACGTCGTTTCTATCTGATTCTCTTCTCCTCCTTCTTCTTTTCCTTCTCGCACTGCTTCGTTGGTGCACCAACACCAGCCAACCGGCTCGCCGTCTCAACTGCCTTCTCTTCTCAAGCCACCCTCATCTCACCACCCAACGACCGCTTCCCACCTTCTTCTTGAGGTTCTAGCATCACGAGCACTCGCATCGGAGCTCACACTACGACCGACTCTGCATCAAGTAGTACAGAAGCAATAGCCGGGCCCTCTTTGTATTGGTGAGGTGGCCACGACGTTCGTGTGATTCCCTGGTACTTGTACTCGTGCTAAGCTAGTACAGAGAAGAGCAAGAGAGAGAGAGAGAGAGAGGGAGAGAGAGAGAGAGAGAGAGAGAGAGAGGATGATAAAAGTGGAGAGCGTCCTACTAACACGGCTTCAATATTATCGCATACTTAGATGCATGGTAGTGTTCGTGTAACGTATAGGTAAGCTCTCGTTTATACTGCAACCCTTGCGACCAAGCAACTGAACACACACACAAGCGCATACTTTGGGATTCAACTGAGTAGAGGATGGAAGGTCACACGCACACGCATTCATGCACCAGCACTAAATTGTACGAAACGGAGAGACAGAAAGAGAGAGAGAGAGAGAGAGGATAGGACAAAGAAGGTAAAAGACAGCGTGGGAGGGAAAGAGACTATGGTACATACTCGGTTGCTGGCTCCTCGATGTCGTCCGCACTTTCCGCATAGCAGGGAGCTACTGGTATTAGTATATAGCCCGATATTCGTGCTCATGTATTGCTCTGCCGTACATCCGAGCGATAGCTACGGGCCAATCCCGGAAACGTTCCTGTCTTTAATTATCGCTGATTCTGGAAGCTCGAGAGACTGAGCGAGGCAATATATAGAAACCCTGCCTGCTCTTCGTTTAGGATCATCATAAGAGCAGGAGAGTACTGGAATACGTACTGCACGAGATTGCTAAATACTGGAGTTAGTTTTTTTACTACACTCCTAAGAAATTCTAACGCAATCAGCGACACTGAGGCTCTTCACGAAATGAAAAGAGGGTTCCGAACTTATCAGTTATCTTAGAGCACTTTTTTCGTCATTCTAACTACCTTCCCTTTTGGCTTCAATTGCTTGGATGCTCGTATTATCGAGAAATCGAAGTATGTACATGCGATATTGGAGAGCAATCGAAAAATCTGGGTTCGCGAGAGCAAGAGAATGTGAATTTTCTGGCAACGAAAGTTGTTATGCTCGCACAGAATTTCAACCGAGTAACTATGTGTATTCACTGCAGTAGTAAAGGATGTACGTACAACGTTTTGAATTGGGTCATTGTCATACACTTGGGACAAAAGTTCGTCCTATACGCGTGGACAAGTGTGCTTTTGCTCTTGTACGTGTGGGTAGTAAACTCTTCATTGGGAGGATTCGAATTGGCTATGTCAGCGAGGGGAGAAATGAGGTTGGGAATAAAAATTTCGTGTCTTCCATCACATACGATTTTCTAGGTCAGAAGTGAAACACTGTAGAAGCGAAAAAAATGATCATTATCCTGTTTTTCAATTTGCTCTTTCTTATTCAAAGGCAGTTTTTTTTCGTTAGTTCCAAGTTCCACATTGCAGTTGGTCGGATATTTACTACTGCTGCTTGTCATTTCCGAGCAATAAAATTGCATTCCCTATCAGTTTGGGAAAGGACGGTCTTTACATACAGAAAAAGAGGCGTTTCGAGAGTTAACTTATGGAACAGAGAATATAGAGAAACGTATTATACCGTCAAGCGCAATACGAGTGGACACTCAGCAATTCCCTAAGCAGAAGTTTCCTCGTGTGTATACTCTCTTGGTGCGGCGGTTTGTATAACACGCTCTCTGGATCTTGACTTCCAGAACTTCAGTAAGTTGTAAGGTGTATGCACATTAATATTTCTGTACTTGACAAGGATGGAAACTTTTCGATTCCGCAATAAGAAAAATTATCCAAGAAAATAAGTAGACGTTTGTATATTTCTATTACGTAATGGCTTCATTTCCTCGCAATCATATAAAGTTATATTGTCCGTTTTGCCATTGGCATGTTTTACTTTATCTTAGTCCGGAATTTTTTTCCCCATTGCCTCACCCCTTAGCAGGATATGACAAGTAGATTCAACCCTCGAGCCAAGTGCGTAAAGGGTGTTTTTCACGCAGTCACCGCACACTTATCCCGGTTATAGACAGAGTATACAAGCAATTTCTGATTCCCTCTTGGAGGAGTATTTACTCCTTCGACGCCCGCAAGAGGATCCTTGACGGGCAATTACGCGCATATAGGGATACATATACTGAGAGTCAGAATCAAGCACGGGGGTTGGAAAAGGTTGCAAATTACGTCGGGGTGTGCTTCATAGCGACGAAAACACGCTACAGTCATTCCCGGAGCGTGAATGCCACATTCGTGTGACGGGGGGAGCCTGTATGTGCAGGCGTTCACAATTTTGCACCCTCGGCAAGCCAGGAAGTTGCGAGGGTTGTTGAGGAAGGGAGACGAAGAAGAGAGCTAGGTTTCAAGCATATGTGGGACGAAACTCGGAAATCCTCGACACCGTGACATTGAAATTTTGTTTTCCCAAACAGCTGTTCATAAACTACGCAACTAATTATACACCGCAGATTAAATTATATACATATAAACTAATTACTTGACAACTTCCATGAACTCACAGATAATGGCGATATTCCAACAAGTATCAACGTTAATTAGTTAGAAGAGGAATTTTTTGGTTGAATGACTCTCCAACTTTTAGAAAAGTCCTTTCGTCTTGAGCACGCTGTAGGAACAGGAACATTGAGTTCTAACAAAATACGTATCAAGGAATTCGTACAAAAGTGCGTGAAGGTTCAACGTCCATTTAATGTTGCACATCGCTGCAGGCGATTTAAAGGAAGGTAAAGAAGAAGAGTAATGCTAGTAATGACGAATGGAGATGAGAAAGATAGGGATAAGTTGGACACAGAGGGTGACTGAAGCGTTCGAGGCAAAGAACGAGGAGGGGTCTTCTCCATCTTTACTTGCGAGTGTTAGTGCACCAGCAACCACCTTCTTCGCACGAAAAACCTGCCTCGTTCGTCTTACGTCTGAAGGACCAAAGAAGTGGCAAGATGGAAGAGCAAGGGTAGAGCGATGGCGAAGTGAAGGAGAAGAGTGAGAAATAAAATAGAGAAAAAGAATAGCTGTTGGTAGAGCGAAGCAAAGAAGATGAGGAAGAGGAAGAGGAAGAAGAAGTAGGAGAAGAAGAAGGCGGAGAGCTCTTTGGGGGCTCTGAAAATGCAGCGTAATTTGTCTTTGTCTGGCGGGGGTGAGCTAGCTGAGGGAATTGCGTGGTAGTAGCGTGTGGTCGGGGGGGCACCAAAGGTATATATACCTCTGAGAAGCATACACAAGGGTGTAGGTGGGCCGCGCGCACACAGTTTGGTACAAACGAGAGGGTGAGCATGGGATGTATATATATACACACATATTTTATATGTATACATAGTATGCTGTTAGTAGTGCACGCCAGCGTAGTGCGGGGGAGTTGCTGGTCGTTCGGGTTCGCGTAGGCAGCAGCAGTTGAAGGGGCGACGGGTAGGCGATGGAGGATGAGGAGTAGAAGGAGTAGCGAGGCGAGGGGATAGAGAGAGAGAGAGAAATTCCATGCTTGACCCGCCTGGGATCGATGCGTTCGTCTGCCAGAACGCCGAGCCGAGACGCCCGCGTCCTTCCTCCTCCTCTCTCACCCTCTCTCTCTCTCTCTCTCTCTCTCTCTCTCTCTCTCTCTCTCTCTTGTTCTCTTGGCAGTTTTCTCCCATTCCCTCTGTTCGATATATCTTCCCATCTCTCTCTCTTTCTCTCGATCTCTTTTTCTCTTTGTCACTCCCGCCACTTGCGCGATCTCCCTTACAAACGCGTATAGTTGGACCTACCACACTGTTCTCATCTCTCTTTTCCTCTTTGCTCAACTCTGTGCGTATCTTCTTCTATCTTTCTCTCTCTCACTCTTCGTTGAAACTTTCTCACTTCAGCTGGGATCTCTCTCGCTTGCACTCTTTGCTCGTGCTTTTGCTGGTGCCATCGGGGCTCTCTCCTTCCGCTCCGCTTCGAACCCGTTGGCCGTCGGCGCAGCGGCAACGCACACGCCGTTAACCGCACTGCACAACGCGTGCAAGCATCCACCCTTCCACCCCCCGCCTCCATCCACTGAACATCTCATCCGTTCTTCTCCTCTCTTTCTACCATGTTTCGTTTCTCTCCTCCTTCAGCTTTCTCCTCGTCGTCGTCGGCGTCCTATGCTACCCCGGGCGCCCACCCCAACCTTCCTCTCAGTCCGTTACTGCCGCTACCACCGCTGCACTGCCACCGTCGACGGCCCACGGCCACCAACCCACCATTCTCCCTATAACCACTCTCCTCCCTGCTATTCCGTTCGCACCCTCCAACTCCCCGCACGTCGTGTAGTCTCACGGCGCCCGCCGTCCCGAGGTT